>JAZGLN010000134.1:640000-1122290 GCA_038380765.1 Odontothrips loti
GCCAATTAGACACACACTACACTGTCTTAATTTAAATGTGTCGTGTTTCCGATAGTCCGATCAGTGATGCCCTGAGATCGCTGATAGGGGCTGACAGCACACATTAAAATTAAGGAGCCGTGCTTTTGTTGGAAGGGAAACTGTTCATGTTCAAAGTTTCACTTAAATCTGTAAAACCTTGTGCACTGTATCTCTGTGCTTGAAGGCAACTTAGCACATTTTGTAATCCATGTGTTCTGTTTGGGTCGGTATTGTAATTGTTGATTAGTGGTGAAGATGTAGCTTGTAATTAATTACCCATGTCAGTGTTTTGGCATCGGTTATTTCGTGTGTCAGAAGTTACCACACGCGGTTCTCCAGCCTTGCTAGCACACTCAAAACTAACCTGTGCGTATTCACGAACACGCTTTAGCAAAAGCAGCTGCTCGCCAGGAAAATTGGTGAACATAGACACAGCAGAAACATCGAACTCCAGAATCGCCTCAAAGGAAAATCTCTTCTCTGAAATTCAAAATAAAATTGAGTTACTTGAAGTTCAAAACGGACCAAACAATGAATGATACAGTGCAGACGGCGCAGAGCTGGGACTTCCGCTTCAGCTTCCAAACCTCGTTGAAAACCTCTATTACTCCTTTAAAGCCAGGAAGCCCCCCCCCCTCCACTTCATTTCGCCTATAACGGGAAAATCGGCATCCGAAGCAAAACGCCAATAGGGTATACCTACGAATCACTCAACGAAAGAAGAGCCCAAATAACTACAGCACTCCCTTCTTCCGTTTTTAGATTATTTTATTGTGTCTTAGTGTGACAGGACAGGCTATTGCGAAGATGCATACGAAACACAAGCAATGGCGCGATGAACACTGAGACGCCCCTCCACTTTAGAGGGGAAATGACCGCCCTCCTTGTCACCCTGCCGGCGAACATACGACGCGTTTACTCCTTTCAGAGCAGGTACTCTATTGCCGATATCTAAAGCGGCCGAACACCAACCCGCACTCCGAACAAAGTGATATTGAAACTAGCGATGCATCTAAACTACACGTCCTTCCCTCTGCACGCTGCAATCAAATGTGGCAGACCCCAGTCTTCCAGAGCTTTCAGGAGAGCTTTATTCATAGATCGGAACGGAGTTGTTGTCGCTTCGACGGACTGTGGCGGAATGAAAACGGAAGAGGCGAGGCGACGGGCGGAGTCAAGCGCGCAGCTGGCTCGTTCGGTTCGGCAGCGAAGGCCAGGACTGGCCAAGCCGCCCGACTTGGCGTCGGGCGAGCCTCGGCCGGGCTCAACGTTGGACAGGAGGTTGTTGACCGAAAATCGAACTTCAGTGGGAGATACATCGTTTGTCCGACCTCCATTTGTCCGACCTGAAAGTTGCAAACGTATCCCCAACAAGTGGTTCGGTTAAGAAAGGTTAGAATAGGTTAGGGTACGGTAGGTTAGGTTAGGGAAGGTTAGCATAGTTTAAGTTTGGTAAGACTAGAGGAAATGTACAGGTCGGACAATTGGAGGTCGGACCAACGATATACACCCCACTTCAGTGCACTGAATTGGCACAATATATCACACGTGCGTATCCCAAACTCTCTCCCCCTCCCTTTCTCGGCCAGGGATTGGTATCCCCTCCTGCGTTCTTTACTTTCCTTCTGTTCTTCTCGTGCATCCACCCTCATCCACTCCGCACTTCCCTATCCCTTCCCCATCCCTACCGACGGCCTCGATGTCGCCTGCGATATATAGGGTAGGCAGCCATCCTTGCACTTGTGTGTCCTGGCGGCCTACTCTCCAGGCGACTTAGCTAGATCGTAGATCAACAAGGTGATTTTTCAGCGATATAACAGGACAAAATCACCTTTTATTTTTAGAGACTGGATTGTGTTTTAGAACTGTGTGAACTTCATGGGAAGAGAAGATTGCATCTTCGAAAAATCTTTTAATGGCAGCTCATTTTCCAATTATGGATTTTTGGGGCCAATACATTTTGTTTTCTAAATTTTCTCCGAACTAAACTTCACTTTGAGTTTGATTATGAAACGAAAGAACATGTGCACATAATTTGCAAGACAAAAATAGTTCTTATCTCGATTTAAATATGGACTGAGCGTTATAGTTTTGGACTGTACAAAAACTACAGTTTTAATGGCACAAATTTGCACTTTAGAGCATAATTATATTTTAGCGTAAGTACTCCAGGTTAACCACGGTTTATTTACACAAAAAACTAGTGATTGTCGACTACAGTTTTAGCGCTGTAGTTTCAACTACAGTTTTTCTCAAGATCCTTCCACCCTAGCAAGTAGCATCATAGAAACAGGTGAACTTACAAAGAGCACAGACATCCAATCATCAGTATTATCATCATCGAAAGATTTTGAGCTGGGGGCTGACTTTACCTGAATGCCTATTGTCGATGATGTTGACTCAGCTTTGCTACATGATGCTGCTTTTATCTACAACTAATTTAGAAATAAATGTTTTTATGCCCAGAGATAATGCTCAATTTGAAGAGGTAATACATACCCTCAGGGGGTCAGGGACATCTGTTTGTCCCACAGCTGCATTGGTGCCCATCAACGTCAGGCATTTGAAGTGAACTTGGTTTGTTATACCCAAGCCCGCTGCTTCTGGGACTAGACCCCCACCAGTTCCTCTGACATAATTAGCCTTCGCTGCATATGTTTTGCGGGTTCGTAATTTTAGGTTAGACCAGGCCTGAAACTAACACCAGCATTTGAGTGTCAGTTGACACAGTAAAGGATTAAGAAGGCACCAGGTGAGAAAACTACTCACCTCTCTCTACTTTTCTTCGGTCTTAGTTGCCCCCGGGATGGCGTTCAGGGCCACAGCTATATCGTTCCATTTATTACGAACCCTCTCTTTACCTCTAGGCTTCATGAACTGTCCAGTCAATAACTCAGCATCTGCTTCAACCAGCTTCAACCATCCCCATTAGGGAAAACCATTGGGGGTCAGTTGGTGCAGTGGTCTCTGAAACAAGAGAAGAAAAAATGTCAATTGGGTGTTGAAATAAAGTAGCACTAAAGATACAGAAAAGGAACTGAAAGTCAATCAGAAGTGGACAAAGAGCTGCAAGGGAATGACCACAAAATGACTGTATTGCAAACGAGAAAAGAACTTCAAGAAGAGACAAGCCATGCCTTGATGCGACGGTTTATCACTTTCGTCAAATCACTCCATAGCTTTGAGATTGTCAATTGGATCAAAAAGATCAAAATGAATTACTGTGCCTAATGACCGGCACGATCAGAGGTTAGATGCACTACTGACCGAAATGAATTACACAGACTTCATTTAACTGCAAAATCCAATAGGAAAGTAACATTTCCTACGAGCAGAGACCGGTTTATTTCAGTGAAGAGTACTACTAAAAAGCATGGCGACAACTAATGTGTCCTCCCTCTTGAGTCTGAAATGGCCTAGCCTAGGCTACGGGTGAAGAGTCTCGGACGGACGAAGACGGTGCACACTACATTTCATCACGGAACTTTGTACCAAGTAAACGGGAAACGCAATACAGCAACACCAACAAACAAGACCTACCCATTTTAGTCCAAGGTGCAATGGCCCAGTGCAAACACAAATCCAAAGATTCGTTCCGTGTCGCCGGTCGCCGGGACAATGACTTCAGTGGTCTGCTCTTCGTCTTCGGTTCGGTTCGGCTCACAGCGCCCACTTGCATGGCACACAGCGCACAGCGCCGTCCCGGTCCGCTTCTCGAGCGACTTGCCCGCTGCAGTCCACCGGGCTTCGAGAAACCCGGTCGGACTCACAAGGGACTGGTCATAAGTGCTAGGTAGCGATTTCGCTGTGATTTTTGGATTTGAAATTTTTTTGCTCAATTTTGTTTTTTGGCCCTAAAAAAAACATGCCAAAGTAAGGGGAAATTCCCCAAAAATTCAAAATTTGAAAAATTCGCGAAAAAGTCTCCAAATGGCGTGAAATGTCTATAAACTAATTTTCAGAGATAGCTAATCCTGGCAATGCATATCATGTTTGCGCTGCTCTCAACGTAGCTTTTACTCAATACAATGATTTCTCTACCACTCAAGGTATCAACAGTTTAATATTGTTTTTACTTTCAGACATTGTTTCATGTGGAACAAATTGTGGATTTCTTGGACAGCGACTTCCAACACAGGGGTTCATGTCGGTCGCTGTTATGTTTGACATGCTCTTTATACATTTATATATATGACGGATCTTCGCGTTGCGGCTAGTCCGAGGCGGTGGCCGCAACGCATCGACGTTTCGCTTTGGTAAAAATTCTCCGCGATTTCGGCACGAATCAAACATATTGTGTGCTTTTTAGAAACAAAAAAAAAAAAAAAATTACGAGGGAACAATCTACAAGCGAGCCTGATCAGCCACCAAAGAAAGTTCGAAAACAGTTTTCGTCGTGTTGTGACAGTCGTACGGGCCGGCGGCTTGGCTCCGCTCACAACGGCCCGGCTCCGGCCGAGGCGCCCGGGAGTGGTGGTGGGGGAACCGGCCTCGCTACCGCATGAGGACGGCCGCGGGTGCCGCGTTGCCAGGGGCTGGCCTAGCACGGGGGACCACCGGTAGCCGGTGCAGTGAGAGAGCGCACGTAGAGGGGCGATGGACACACAGGGCACTGGCGTTATAAAGGATCACTAGAAGTGCACGCGGCACTACACATCACTTTCACTAAGCACTGGGCACACAACACATCACTGTAGGCACGCTGATCTGGCTAGATAGAACACTTCGGCTTCCCGCCATGGCACCAGGCGACCCTTCGGGTTGCCAAGACACAAAAGCACTGATAAAATGCGAACGGCCGTGATCAGAGATTTGCAACCAATTGCCCAGCTAGGAGATATGGTCCCGGACAAGTCCTGAAACTTTCGGTTGTCTCCGGTGTGATTTAACCACTTAAAACTGATAAATATTGGGGAGCTACGGCACCGCCCGCCCGCCCGGGCGGCTGCCCCCCGATCGAGATCCGATCCTTGTTTCCATATGCTAGAATAATTTGTTATTATGATCTGAAACCCAATCCGTTATTACCAATTACCCATAACCAGAACTGGAAGTGGAGAGTGTTAAGGAATCGGAAGGATGCGAGAATTGCTAAGGATGATTGAGAGAATTTATTGGCATGGAAAGTCCAAAAATAAAATTAAAAAAGAAAATCATCCCGAAGTGACAGAGAGGGGAAAAAGAAACAAACAAATTTCATTCCTCCTCAATTGTTTCTACATAGCCTGGAAAGGAGGAATGTTTCAGTTATCCACCACGGATCTGTTAGTAAGGTTCTGTTAACAAAACAAACAATACTCGAAAATAAGGGGGCAGGGCAACATCTACACCACATGTCGGGATTGTTTACGACATCACCCTCACGTACCAAAATTACACATTCAATGCCAAAAAGTGTTGGTAATATATACCAGTGGTGAGGCTGAGCCTCAATTTGGGCACAACTGCAACAGATCTAGTCAACGAGTCGTAAAGGAAAGTAAGTCTTCGGAATGGAGAAAAAGAACTACGATGATTGGCAGCCAGACATACTCACGTTTCGAACGAGTATGTTTCCATCCTCGCATAAAACTAAACAACGCCGATAGCGGCAACAAATCCTAATTAACTTCTCCACCTCTACGGGGTTATTAGGCCAACCCTGACAGAACGGCAATGAGGATAAGGGCAGCAACACAAGGGGGCGTCGGTGGAGCAGCCGCAGATTCTAAGGAAATCCGAGACGCGCCAATTCATTTAACCAATCACAAGCCTCCATTACTATCAACATACCGCACGACTCAAAACTGATATGACAGAACACAGTAAACGCGGGTGAGCGAGACGGGTTTTCATAAAATAGTTAGGACTGCGGTATAAATAAACAGTGTACTTATTTCATGGTTAATAAGTTCAAAACACACATTTCAGAGGCTAAACCAGATAAGAGTTTTGGACATCGTGGGTCAAAACATCTCAACGGTACATAGCCATTTCTCATATTAACAACACTTGACGATCAGGGGCGAAGTTCAAAACAATAATTGACACCGAGACCACTGAGACAAGTCTATGAACACAGGATTTGGATTTTGGGGACCAGAAAACAAAACGGAATGTACACGTAGTATATTAGCTAGCGGGAAAAACTGAGTTAGCACAATATCAGTATGTGACATCACCAGTTTTGGCAAAATGTGGCTCAGACGAACTGAAAGGTAAAGTATCTTGATGAGGAAAGTAATATGTAAGTCCTGTATTTTAAATTGTTTAGGATGACTTGTTTTTTCTTTCGTACAGTCGATTCTGGGCTGAGGACCACACCAACCCCTTGCAATTATGGCAAGAAATATTGATCTTCATTTCAAAGACAGAACAAAGCAGGTAGTTTTTAAAAGCGTGATTTTGTCCCAATAACATAAGAGCAAATACTCTGCTAGTCACAACATAAAATACTCCAGTGAGTAAAAAAATACTTTAACTTTAGTCAGCTAGTCTAGTTCGCTTGAAACGTCACATTCGCCAGATTTTGGTTTTCAAAGACTAACGAAACTGGTCACCTATTAATTTCCCTAGTCAGAGTTCTCGCTCTCATCTTCAAAATACCTTCCAGTTTCTGAAACATTGCCTACTTCTTTATCTCCACCCTCCATACGTCCAGCATCGTCAACAACATCTTCAGGATCATAACTATCATTTTCAACTTTTTCATCACCCATAGAAGGTTCTTCTACTGGCGCAATGACCTGGTCAAAAAATGTGTGTTATTTGGAGAGAATTGCTTTGCTTTTACACAACTCTTGCAGGTGCTTAACTGTCATTGCTTGCAGAGGAATTTTAAGTCGGTAAGCACAGGGTGGTTTGTATGTTTTCAGGTTGACTCGATGTCCTCTTCTCTGGTTGCTTTCCAGAAAATGTTTCGGGACATCATAAGTATACTGAACACCGATAATTCCATCACCACGAAATCCAGCCTCAACAATCTTCACTTTGTTCCAGGTACTTCTCCTTCCTTCTGTGTCCTCTCAGTTTTGCTTGGTGCCCAGATCATGGAAATCCATGAAATCAGACCTCTTCAGAAGTTCAACTTGATAATAAGGCTCGGTAACTTTTGCAGTTTTAATAAGTTCAACCCACTCACTGAAATCGAAAATTTCTTTTCGTTTAGAAGCCTTTTTGATTAAAGCATGTGTCACCCTCATTAACATGTATGGCCTGGCTACAGAAAGCAATGACGGATCTTGATCGTGGACATTGTAGCAGCCAAAAGTAGCAAAGCATACATGAACCTTTAACGGTTCTGTCCAGAGCAAGAATTAGAGAGGGAGTGGGAGTGCAGTTCTGTTATACCATTTTTGGCACACGTTAAAATATGTTTGAAGACACAGCTGCCAATGTCATTGGCACCTCGCTTTGCTATGCCACCATGCCAAACGTAGCATTTACCAAGGTGAGTTCTTACATCATGAACAGTCAGGTTAAAAACTGACAGTTTGTTTCTGTAAAACAATACAGAAGTTTCTGACCTTGGGCAAGGTAGCACATTTTGAAAGTCAAATGTGCAATATATGGCGACATGCACATGGAAAAAAAAACCTCCAGCAGCGCCAAACTTGTACGTAAAAGCACTTTGGAGGGCGCCTGGAGAACGCTTGAGTGCGCCGCAAAATCGGTTCTCGATGAAATCAGGTTAAGGCCAACCGTGTTGACCCCTTTTTAGCCTCAAACGATTTTGCAGTGCTCTATTTTGAAAAATATTTGGTGCAATACACATAGGAAAACCCCGCCAGCAGCGTCAAACTTGTACGGGGAGGCAATCCGGAGGCCGCCTGAAGAACGCTGGAGTGCACCGCAACATTGGTTTTTGATAAAATTGGGTCGAGGCCAACTGTCTTGACACCTTTTGAGCCTCAAACCATTTTGCGGTGCTCTATTTTAAAAAAGTATAAAAATGGTAGTATAAAATCATTAGAAAAACCCGCCGGTGGCTGCGATCTTGTATAGTCGAACCTGGCACTCAAAGAGAAGATGATGTGTTTATGTCTAATCAGTTGATAGGTGTTGTGAATGAGGTGAGCCACCTGAAAGTGTTTATGGTGGTAACAGACAATGCTGTAGTGATGCGGGTAGCATGGAATAAATTGAAAATGAGATATCTTCACATTTTCACTATTGGATGCGGGTCACATTGCCTAGACTTCAAAGATTTTATGGAGCTGGCCTTCATCTCAGATCTATTCAAAGATGCAAAAAAAAAAAAAAAGTTGTGAAGTGGAGAGAACATAGAAGACCGTATGCTGCTTGTAAGCTAAAACAGAATCAAAATTACAGTCAGGAGGTAAAAGTAATGACGCTGCCAGCCAAAACTAGATTTCATGGGGCCTTGTTGGCTTTTAAATCTCTTTGCCCCAAAAATCGTTTTTTACCGTTTGGTAATTCACCCGACACTCCGGGTAATTTACCGATAATTTACGGTGAATTACAGGTTCTTTACCGAGTTAATTACCGGACCGACCACCACTAACGGGATTGCACTTTGGAGGCCGCCTGGAGAACGCTGAAGTGCACTGCAAAATCGGTTCTCGATGAAATCAGGTCGAGGCTAACTGTCTTGACCCCTTTTTAGCCTCGAACGATTTTGCAGTGCTCTATTTCGAAAAATATATGGTGCAATACACATGGGAAGACCCCGCTGGCAGCGTCAAACTTGTACGGGAAGGCACTTTGGAGACCACCTGGAGAACGCTGGAGTGCACCGCAAAATCGGGTCTGGATGTCACGGTACACATCATTTAAACGGCAGTATTTACAAATCTTCTTGGAGGCTGCAGCAGGTTGCCGTATAACTAGGTAGGGCAATAATTTTATAATAAGCTTGAACTGACTGGTGATCCTGGAACTTGCTGGACCCTGCGTGCAGGGGCGCCACAACGATCTGAAGACCTAACTTTTTAACCTCTAACCTCCCTTTTTTTAGCCCGAGCGGAGCGAGGAGGAGCTCTCTGCATCGACTATGCTACTTTTTTGTTCTCCTCATTTTCAGCAAGTGTCGTTGCTATAGGTAACTCTTGTTGTTTCATTGGAGTTCCTTCATATGCCGGTAGATGGAGCCACAGAAATGGGAGGAGCTATGCTGCGGTTCCACCAACTTTCAAAATTTATAGTTATTTTAAAAATATTAATTACCGCTGCTCCTACAATATATTTAACATTTTTTTAAACATACGATGTAATTGAACCCTTGGTAGCTAACTACAAATTAACACAATGTAAATCATCTCAGTATGGCTGCTTATTTTTGCAAAATGAAATATTGGCATAACACGGCGCGGGACGGAGTGGGCGGAGAATCTAAAACAATTGCACCAATATACTTTTAAAACAGTCCAGTTCATTTAAGAAAAGTAGATCTAACCAATCTGCTACAGCCCACCATTGGGCATGTGATCACATCACATCCGATTTATTTTAGAGTCGTTCCTTTTCCAATTAGGAGGCCTTCTGTCGCCAACTTGGATCCATATTCGCATTGGTCTGCGCTTTGGTTAGCGCCTCACAACGCGTGGCTTGTGATAGTCGGCCACGCGAAGCCTCGGAACAATGTCGGCTTGGTCGCGCGGTCTAATAGACCGGTTCACCGTGTGGCGGGTCGCGGGTTCTAATGTCAGAGCTTTTCGTACTTCCTTTCATTTTTTTCTTAACTTAAATTTCCAACTTGTGATAAACAATTTATTATTGACACTCATCGTTCAGTTAACGAGGGTGACTCAGTGCTGTAAGCGCTGGAACTTTTCAACCCCATCCGTCCTCTCTCCCCAACCCCTGTTTTTTCTGCGAAGCAAACAGAAATATTTTTTTCCACTCAACACCTAATTGAAAGAGTAAAATATGTAGTGTCGTGTACTGTTTCATGTATCTACTGCGATGTTTAGTGAATCAGTGACAAACCCAGACAGGCAAAGAGAACGCCTAGCGTTCTAGGACAGACTCGTTCTTTGATTCTTGAGGAAAAATAAGGCTTATGAGATTTTCATAATTCAATTTTCTCAAATTTCCAAACATTTTTGCAATCAGTATTTGTTATTTTGTATCACATTTTAACTAGACTTAGGCTTTGATATATTACTCCAAGCCCTTCAGAATACGCGGAAAGTGATTGTTGACTGCGGGCGACGGGGTCCTAAGACAAACTGCCACCAATCTGCAGCCTCTAAATACGAGTTTTTTTTGTTTTTTTTTCCAGAAATCTAACATGTCATTTTCGAAACTAGATCAACGCCCAACTAAAACGCCCCTAAAACAGAATCCCTCACATCTTAACTGGACTTAGCCACTGATCTATAACTACCAGCCCTGCAGAGTACGCGAAAAGTGATTGTTGACTGCGGGCGACGGATGGTCCCAAGACAAACTTCCACCGATCTGCGGTCTCTAAATACGAGTATTTTTGTTTTATGTTTTTTAGAAATATAATATGTCATTTTCGAAACTAGATCAACGCCCAACCAAAACGCCCCCAAAACAGGATCCCTCCGTTACGCAGTTTTCGAGATGAATCGGGGTCTCAACTGACAGGGCGAGCGCAATACTCGTTCTTTTTTTGCTTCTACGTCATAGTAGTAGTAGAGGAAGCAAAGAACGAGTAAAAAGGGGTTGAAATCGTGAGAATTAAGGTATGGTTTATCTTTAACGTCTGTTTATTTATTGACGCACTTTATATGTTTTTTTCAAATAGGCATACATCACAACAGTAAACTTATTATCAATTTCATGAAAGAAAACAAAATAAACAACGTATTTGGATTTCTGACTTTCAGGCAGGAATGGATTTACTTCAAACAATTTAAATCGAGAGCAGAAAATACAGATTACGCAAGGACATACACTCTTGCACAACAGGACAGTAGGAGTTTCGATTAAAACAATTTTAAAATGACACCAACATAGTTTGCTTGTCGGTTCCACTTAAATTCACCAGACGGGCGTCATCAATTCAAAACCAACAAGAGACAAGAAAAAAAATAGAGAATAAAGGGAAGTACTATACGATGCAAGTATCCTAAGAGCCTCCACATCAATATCACCTCCACAAGCAATGATCATCAAGTCCTGAAGGCGGCGCTGCAGCATTTTTGTTCTGAGACGATTTTCGATTATTTTGAGCTTTGAAAGCGACCTTTCAGTGGATGCACTGGATAGAGGTAAGGTCACTGCAATTCGCAATGCTATGTAGAGACAGGGGAAAATGCCCTTCAGGCCACTGCAGTGCATCACCTGAAATATGTGATTGATACTGCCAGTGTTCTTCTTTTCAGCCGTTTTAGTGCTCTCCAGATCAAGGTCAGGTTCGCCTAAGATACACTCATCTCCCTCGTCGTGGTGGATGTCTACTTCAGTGGAAGGGGGGTTCCACTACGGTTGCCGAGAGCTGTGACGTTGTTAAAAATATCAACTGCGTCGGTGCAAGAACGTACAGAGTCCATCACTGCAAGGTTCAGCCGGTGCGCGTAGCACCAAATATAAATATCACATTTGGCGTCCTCTTGAACTTGGCTTTGAAGACCGAGGTACTGACCCCGCATGTTGGATGCACCATCGTAAGTTTGACCTACCAAATAAGCTTTCCAGTCTTACTTGAGCTTTTTTTGTAAAATTTCGATCAGAATTTTGAAAAGCTGCTCGCCAGTTGTAGATGCACTCACTGTTAGGGCAAGAAGGCGCTCGGCAACTGTCCCGGTATCCTCACTGACACACCGAATAATGCAAGAGCACTGTTCCTTGCGTGAAAAGTCGAACGTTTCGTCTAGAGAATTGCTAAAGAAGCGTGCGTTTTCTACTTACTTCACCTCTTATTTTGGTCTTAATGAACTTTGCAACTGCTTGGATGTACTTATATTGTCTATTCCTGGACATGATATTTCTGGGCTTCGATGTTTTCTTGCTCCCAGAGTTGGAGGACCTTAACTTATCCAAGTATGTTGCCACGCAAAAACAGGCAAAGGAGAGATTAGAAATTAGTCATTGCCTGAAAATCTCTTTCCCTTATTGGATCTTCTATTTTAAATTCAGGTAGGAATAGTACAATGTATGGTACAGGCCAGGTGCCCTTTGATACATGGTAGGAATTACTTAAAGTTGATTGAATCCACCTACAACAGAATTATCTTTTTAGGAAGCAACACATAAAAAGTTTTAAACATTGGTGATCAAACTGCTCCAAAGTAGTCAATATGCACCTCCTTGAAATACGAGACCATGGTCTTGAGGCACTACAGGTAGATTGTTGACAAGCACCGCTGATATAGGAACGTCCACTCCAATTGTTAACTAAGTTTAACAAACTAAACTGGAACATACAAGGCAAATCTGTCAGTATATACACTGCCGGTCAAAATTAGCGCCCCACTATTACCGATGCTTGCCATTTCCACGTTTTTCAAGCTAGGAAGTTGCCGTTTTGCATGCAGTTGCCCCCATGGTTGTACCTGAAGGTCCTAGAGTGCCAGATCCGGGAGCACCCCCTACCGGGGGTAGCAAGGGGTGGCTGGGGGTGACAACCCCCATGCTAAGGGCTGCGAATTTTAAGCGCCGGATTTCTTGACGGGAGATTGATGTTCCACCCCTAGTCCATCTCTGACGAAATTTTTGGACCCCTCGCATACCGATAAGTGCCCGAAAAAGCAAATTTTCAAAAATTGAGTTTGGTCTATTAGGGGTTGCTCGGCAGGGGTTGGTGCTAGCGGCATGAAATTTGGTGTGCAGATGGCCCGGGACTAGGGGCTTGCAATGCGACCATTTTTTTTCACCCGCCACACTAACCCCCTTTAGGGGGTGGGGGTTGGTTGGGCGGTGGGTGGAGCTGGGGTGGGTATGACCGATCGTGAAAATTTTGACGTCAGCTCAAGGGCCGTCATTTAGCCCTGCTCACCAAAAATTTAGAAATTCCAGCAAATTTAAAGGTGTTTTAGGGACCTTTCTCGGTCGAAATTTCCACCCTGCCGCAGTCGAACGGCCAACCCCCTCCGAAAGGGGTGACTCCCGGATCTGGCACTCTGGGACCTTCAGGTACAACCATGGGGGCAACTGCATACAAAACGGCAACTTCCTAGCTTGAAAAACGTGAAAATGGCAAGCATCGGTAAAAGTGGGGCGCTAATTTTGACCGCCAGTGTATAATGCTACAGGTTTAAGGGCAAACAACATGAACATAGCACTAAAATTTGACTGACACTGACATAGTGACTGTACTTCAGATGAAATAAAGCACTATTCATCTTTTCAGATGTAGTAAAGTTAAGTTGAGGCATTCCAGACGAAAAAAGCCACCCGTTTTTCGACCCCTTCCGAATTTGATCCCACGCGGTTTATGGGTTCCGAAAAGTCCCTAAAGCAATTTCCGATCATTCCTATAAGATCTATAGGGGTCGCAAACCCCCAAAACGGCAGTTTTAGACCATTTGGGACTAGATGGGTTCTCGAAGACTGCCGACCAAAAAAAGTCCCAAATGGGTGTCGTCAGACCACAAAAGTACGCTCTATCGAATTCCGTTCCGTTAAAGGGTCTACGGTTCATGGTTTGGGCACCAGAGCCACGCAAACTTTCACCAAATTGAACATTTTAATAATTTTTTTTTCATAAATTTTTTTAAAATATTTTCTAAGGGTAAACACATCGAAATAGAGCCCTATGAACGAAAATTTTAAGGAAAATGTCGTATCTCCCTATTGTTGGAGATACGACATTTTCCTTAAAATTTTCGTTCATAGGGCTCTATTTCGATGTGTTTACCCTTAGAAAATATTTTAAAAAAATTTATGAAAAAAAAATTATTAAAATGTTCAATTTGGTGAAAGTTTGCGTGGCTCTGGTGCCCAAACCATGAACCGTAGACCCTTTAACGGAACGGAATCCGATAGAGCGTACTTTTGTGGTCTGACGACACTCGTTTGGGACTTTTTTGGGTCGGATGTCTTCGAGAACCCATCTAGTCCCACATGGTCTAAAACTGCCGTTTTGGGGGGTTTGCGACCCCTATAGATCTTATAGGAATGATCGGAAATTGCTTTAGGGACTTTTCGGCAGTCCCTATGCATGAAAGGAACCCATAAACCGTGTGGGATCAAATTCGGAAGGGGTCGAAAAACGGGTGGCTTTTTTCGTCTGGAATGCCTCGTTTGATACCGGAATGAAGTCTGTGTTGGAGCAATGAATGCAAAAAAATAAATGCAATAAATAAATTTGACACCTCAGTTAAGCTGAAATGAAAGCAGTTTCGTTTCATAAGAAATCAATTGCAACTGCGTGCGACACGTACTACTGCTGCTACATTAGGTTTTTAATTGAGTTTCGCTCGTTTTGTCGGGCAGATAACTCGACTACTGAAAAGGAAGCCTCCATATTAAATGAAATAAAATATTCAGTGTGAACAATCTAACAGAAACCATACGATAAATATGAAAGTCGTACAGTGTACGTAATTTCATTTTGAGATTTTTTTATTCACAAGGTCTCCAAGTAGTTTATCCGACTGGACGCTAGTTAAAGAGGGGTTTGTTCCTCTATGACTGTGGCTTGGTATTTAGATTGGGATTGTTTTCGCTGGAAATTGGCGAGGATATCTTGAGTACTGCCAGTAATGTGACACAGTGTTTAAGATTTAAGGTCTATATAGTTGATCCGTCAGGATGTTAGTTCAATTGGATTGTTTTTAACTTGAGGATTGTGGCTTGGTATCTAATTTGAGATTGTTTTCATTGGAGATTTTTGGTACTGCCAGTCATGTGATGGACGTGTTTAGGATGGACTTTAGGCAGCGGGTGACAGCTCCTAAGGCGGGACTGGTCCCATGCTCCGAACGGGTTGGCTGGGCTCGCCACGGCCGGCTTCGGCTGCGCGGGGGCGGCCGGTGTGGGCACTCGTCACGTCAGAAAATAATGAAAAATATAAGCGAGACCGATCTTGAAGGAAGACACTTTCAACGGCATGACGCCATTTTTCTAGAATGCAAATCTAACCTTGGTTTTCCAAAAAACTTTACTTATTTTGTAGAGCCAAGCGTAACTCGAAGTCCACGCAGACGGCCGCGCGGCCACAACCTGCCGTGCCTGCGCAGACCTCCGGGCCTTTGCTTCGTTTGAGAAAACAACAACAGCTAGGAGAGTCCCGTTCGTCTCCAACAAGACTTGAAATAGTGCTTCGTGCCATAGGTTACTTTACATTAGACAAACCTCAAGGCTAACTCATGAATTTTCACTCGAAACTTCGGGTCGCTCAAACACGTTTGAACAGCTTCGGTTCGGTGCCAAGCCAACGAAAGTGTGACGTCGCTATGAAAAATCCAGCGTTTGGAACAGCTTTGTTTACAATATAGGTCATTGCCACCAGCTGGAATCCGAGCGTGTGTTGATGAATTGCTACTTGTCTTTTATTTTGTGAACGCCACTTAGCATTTTCTATTGTTGTTGTTTGATTTTTTTTTTTGACTTAACGGCGTAATTCTGCCTGTACTTTAGCGATCAATTCGTAGTGAATATAGTGTTATTGCTCGCTGACATGAGTCAAGACATGTTCTCTGAGGATGATGTTTGTGCGTTTTTGGCCGATGTCGAAGACAATGATGCTGATGATCCAGGAGGTTACGATACACCTGTGGAGGTTAGTGGTGTGAGTGCAAGTGGCACCTTCTCTTCACCGGGAAGCCAACAAATGCCACCACCTCCAGCTCGACCTTCTCCACTTTTGGCAGTGACTCGACCCACCCAATCTGGGCCTTCCGGCTCTCAGGTAATTTGGTACTTTGTTGTGTATTTAAGCCTTCATGTATGTTGTCCATTCGACATTAATTTGATATCAGATATGCTTGTAGTAATAAGAGCTTCTCAAACCTTTTCCAGGTATTTCCGTGCCCAGTCTGCCAAAAAATTATCCAACAAAAAGGGGCTTTACTCGTCACATGAACCGCTTTCATGGTGGTGAAACATCTATTCCATCAGTTCCAACTCCAGTTCCAGCACCAGCAGCTTCTCCCCAGGTACTGAAACAATCAATTACAATGTGGTAATTAAAGTAAACACTAAAGCGTTCAGCAATATATCTTGTTATTGTTTTTTTCCCTACTACCATTCAGTAAATACTCGTATCTTTGCTCTAGGTTCAATCGTACAAGTGCCCAGATGTGCGAGTGTTCTGACCACCAAAAGTGGTTTTAGTAGACAGAAAACAGAAGTCTCAGAGCACAACATCAGATTTTGCTATTGCAAATAAATGAAGGTTTATACACAGAGATCACTAGTGATTCCTATCAACGGTTCTGAGCGAATGCTGAAACACCAAATCTATAAGTTACAAAATACTTATCAGTCACAAATCTTAACTCTGTAGGTAAGAAGCTGACTAGATCATTTAAATTAACATACTGCCATTTCTCACTAACTTTAACTTCAAATGCATGAACATGCTCATCAAATTTTACAATTTCTAGCTCTCTTAAAACTAAAAAGGCACAATTATTCTTAGGAACTGAAATGACATGTACACTCCCAAAGGTAGGAGTACGTCCATCAGGACTCACAGCTACTAACACAACACAACCAGGATAATATTGAGCTCCATTGACATGCAACTTGTCTACACAGTTCCACACACCGTTGTGGTCAGCAGGAACTAAATCAGAAAAGAGATGAAAGTGTTTGATTGACTGTGCAGAGATACAATGAACTCCACTATAACGAAATTTGGGTTCAAAACCACGACAACTTAAAAATCTGAATGCCAAGCGAAGTTGGTTCATAATAGTTACAGGTAAATTAAGTCTGTTGTGAGACCTATGAGCAATATCTTTGCCTTCTTTATATTTACTTTCAGATCTATAATAAGACAGGGGTTCAAGAGGTCCCAGTAACTCAAGTATTTCAGGCTGATGAATAATGATATGAAACTTAGGTTTCAAATGAGTTTTAAACAATCTCATGTACTTAGTATGATGTTCTTTGATCAACTGCCGCAAAAGAAAAACATCAGATTGAAACACAATTGGGGCTGTTGCTATATCAACAATTTTACGAGCACAAATTCCAAACAGCCAAATCTTCGCGTTGCACTGAGTGACCAACCATGAGCCCAAAATACCGAACAAAACATCGAAACTCAGATGCATTAAAACGTATACGCTTACTTTTCATCATGTCATCATAACTTATAGTAGGTGGTTTATTTTTCACCTCATTTGGGCCATAATTAAATCCCTGAATTAACTCATTAAGATAATCAACAGAAAATCTTTTCTTAGTAAGAAAGTAAAGAACTATATCATACATGACGTACTTCCACACACCTTCGTCCAGATCATGCATTGTATCAACACACACATTGTCCGATACATGAAAAGAATTAAGTTTGTTAAACACACATGGCCCCTTGCGACCAGTAAGCGAACAGTTGTCAACCAATAAATCATTTTCGTATGAATCTACAGTTCTCCTCTTTACAGGGTTTGCCTCTACTTTTTTTTGTAACATCATTGCTTTCAAAGCAAATCCTACAAAAATGATTTGCACGACTGAAAGATTCAACAAAGCCAAGGATACCGTTAGCACCTTTGTTGTCACCATTGACCACAACTAGTGCAAAGTAAATATGAAACGTGCCCTCTGAAGTAACAACTGTAATTCCCGAACTCTCTAAAAACAAAAGTTCATCAACTACTTTTATGAAGGTCTCATGGTTTCCCTTAGCTCTGTTACCTGCATATATGATAAGGACTGAAAATATATTTTCAAGAAGGGCCTTGAACTTTGGTGGCAGACATGAAATAGTAATTGTACCTTCTCCCAAATTATGAACACCAGTGTGCGTACCTAGTTCTTTGTTAGTTTCATAGTCGTCATAAGTAAATGTGAGAGGAAGTACAGTTTTATCATGAAATTTTGGCTTGATTTTATCTTGCCACAATTTCCCTTGAATAATATTTTCAAGACGACCGGATTCATTGGTGTTCGATTCAAGTTTGGCAACATAATCCAAAATCTCCTTAAACACATTAGGTAACTCTAAAAACCCCTTCAATACATGCCTGAATTCAACAAATTGACCAGTCAGTTCAACAGGCTTTTTCACAACAGTACCATTTTCAAATACATCTTCGAGAGCTGGGCCTAAAGTAAAAGTTTGTGGTTTAATATAAGCACCACTATTTTCAACTTCTGTTACTCGTTTATAGTGTGTTTCAAGACCCTCATACATATTTTGACAAGAATCAAACATCCGACAAACAGTTTTCTTATCTCTGTCAGGAACAGGACATGTAGACAAGAGGCTCAATACATTATCTTTAAGGATGGATAAAAAACCACCACCTAACATTTGCATGTCGCCATCTACAATTTGCTGAATTTGAGCTTCAGTAAAAGAACCAGTCAGTTCAACAGGCTTTTTCACAACAGTACCATTTTCAAATACATCTTCGAGAGCTGGGCCTAAAGTAAAAGTTTGTGGTTTAATATAAGCACCACAATTTTCAACTTCTGTTACTCGTTTATAGTGTGTTTCAAGACCCTCATACATATTTTGACAAGAAACAAACATCCGACAAACAGTTTTCTTATCTCTGTCAGGAACAGGACATGTAGACAAGAGGCTCAATACATTATCTTTAAGGATGGATAAAAAACCACCACCTAACATTTGCATGTAGCCATCTACAATTTGCTGAATTTGAGCTTCAGTAAAAGAACCAGAATCATACAAGCCAGAGATGAAACCTAGAACAGACCGAGTCAAAGCCACATCGAAAGCTGAGCTGTCAAGCACAGTAACAGTTTCATCAACTGGTGAAGTCTGATGTTCAAGATATCGACTTTAAATTTGGTGAGAGAGCAGGAAAGGGTTTCATTTCAATATCGGAGTGTTCAAAATAAATTGTGAACCGCTCTGTCACACCTACAAACATCCGAGACTTTGCGTCACAACAACTTTTTACACGGGCGACTGAAAAATAAATCCCCATGTCGTTTAGAAGATCAAACCCTGCTCTGTCCAGTAATAACCATCCGCGTTCAGTGCGGTGAACGGTTTGGTAGCAAACGTGCAAACGCCGGACATGGGTTTCTTATCTCAAAATACTTCCATATGGACCTCTACCTACCCTAGAATTTTTGCCAAGGTTACCGGTAAAACCCTGTATGGAGCTACACTAACGGAACACAGCGAGCTGAACTCATAAAAGCCGGAGGCCTTATTATATATGACGAGGTGACGATGGCAAACCGTGGTCTAATGCCGGACAGCACAATGTGTCTTGCTAGTGAAGCCGACAAGGACAGCCACGGACGGAAACAAGCAAAGTAAGGCCCGCCTCACAGTTCTCCTGGACTGCAACGGCGATGGGACGGATAAGCTGACGCCGCTGGTGATTGGGAAGTCGAAAAAGCTGCCCTGCACGTACGTTAGCCAGGTAGCTGAACAAGCAAGACGCCAGGATAAGGATTCAGAAGAGGAAGATAGTCCATCTGTTTCACAACTGTCCGGCTTAGCCCCAGACCCTGAATTTCTTAGTCAATGTAAAAGTGGCGTTACTGCCGAAGAACACTACTTCCAAGCTGCAGCCTATGGACCAAGGCATCATCAAAAATGTAATACATGTCTACCGCACGCGGTTACCGCAGCGGCTGAGCGCCCTGATCGGCAAGCCGATCTCATCGTGATGCTAGACCGATCTCTCCGCGATTTGATAGGTAAAAATCGAATTTTCGGGGGCAAACCATTCATGTTATGCGGTGATTTCAGACAACTCGCCCCAATCTTAAAGGGATCTCACAACGCTGGCGACGCAATAAACGCATCACTTATCTCCTCTCAGCTCTGGAGTTACATAAAGAAAAAATATGCCTCGCCGTCGGCTAGCGGTGCACAGACCCTGAGTACTCCAAGTTCTTGCTGCAAGTCGGAGAGGGACGGCTTCTAGAAGTCAGGCCGAAGGCGACGACCGGACTGAAGCTCTCATCGGGATAGGCAAGCGTGTGAACCACGCCAAGGCCACCGAACAGCTGGTGTCACACGTCGTTCCCGACGAGGTTCTGCAGAACCCGGACCAGTGCGCCGATCGGGCAATCCTCTGCACACACACCAACGTCGCCGCCACGAACAAACTCATTCTGGGCCGACCTGAAATGGACGAAAGGGAGCTGCTCAGCGCAGACTCGATCGCCGCAAAGGATGGTGATCATGCCGATCTCTACGATGCTGCACTATGCCGAGAGTAGAGGCGTTTCACCTCATGTACTCTGGCGTGCTAGTACTGGACTACTGCGTTGGGTGAGGAATGTAGCTGGTTCAACTCCTAGTCACTGGTCAACTGTTCTAATGACTACTGATTTTATGAAATCTGTTGTTTCAATCACATTTGGGAACTCTTCTTAAAAGAACCAAGCTTCCAATAGACCACGAGTCCCTACCTAGAGCTGCAGCTCCCCGCCAATTCCCATTCCAAGGCGGAGGGTGGTACCCCTTTTTGCCTCATGGCGCGAAAACAATTGAATGTCAAACTCGAACGCGGAAAGCTGGCCGAGTACGAAGGCTAAACTCGAAGTCGTAATGAAAACCCGAAATTCGGAAATCAAATTCTTTAAAACATTTCCTTTATTTCATGAACTCATCAGAGAAAAAGATTAAGGACTTAACCTGTCGGATGAGCGGCCTGGAACCCGTTACGGGAAACGGCCCTCAACCTGAGAGCGGTTGTCAGTAACAATGAGCAACAACACAACTGCGGTCCTCTTCAACTCTCCGAGTTTTTCCTGTCCAGTTTTTCCAAATGAAGATGAACGCCGCTATTCCAAACGAATGGGGCCTCCCGGAGCCGAACTGTGAGCCTTATTATATTAGTCCGTGATCTACTCTTGCACCTGCCCCTTTGCAGGGTAAATCAGCATTCATCCCCCCCCCCCCCCCCATACACAGCTGCCACCACGCGAATCAAACGAATAGGTACTTACGAGGTGAATCTGAGACACATGCTGCTCCCCAAGCCGACGCTCCCCTCCCATATCCCGGTCTGCTGCTGGGCCGCGGGGATGGTCCTGCCAGACCGCTATAGGCTGGTTCTCCAAAACGGGCAGAGAGCCCGATTCTATGACTGCCTGCTGAGGGTCCTTCTGGACTGCAGTGATGAAGAACCGATTGTAAAGGCTAATACATCTGTTATCACTTACCGCCAGCAGTTATGGTTACCATGATTAATTTTACTTCACTAATGGCCATCCGCATATTAAATGCTTTTAAGTACCAATAATGACTTCAATTGGAAGACGAGCCTGTGGTAACAGACTTGAAGAGAGTGCAGTTAAGTGTTTAACAAGTCTTACCAACATTCCATTTCCTCAAAACCAGGTCCATTTAAATACTTGCAGTAGGTATACTAATTGTTGAGAGATGTCAACACCCAGTCACAGTGGTCGCTGCTGAAGTCTACGGGCAAATTTAGAACCAAAGTTCAGTAAATTGAGAACCAGGTGATAGGAACCATTGTAGTAAGAGATTTACCTGTGATGCTATTAGGTAGGCTTCGATGTAAATTTGGACTAGGATGGCATCGAGGCATTTCCTATACAATTAGAGGTATGAGGACGAGCCACCCCAAGGATTAGGTAGGCGCTGGTAAAAGTAAATACTATGTGGAGATTTGTGTTTGTATGTTGCAGGTGAAATTGTCCTAGTTCCAGGAATACTAACCCTTTTCGTAGTTGGTCCTACCCCTCACGCCTCGACAGAGTATCTGAAAGTGCTACACTCACACTGTAGTGGAAGTGGGCCTTAAGAGAAAATGTTATTTGGCAATGCGCTGTGTACTGAGGTGTAGAATAGCACTGGATTCCATGTCAAGGGCTGGACGCCTTAGACAAGCCGCTGTAGGTGGGAGTCTGGTCACCGGTCAACACCTCGAAAATTTCAAGAACTTCAAAGGGAAATTCAATACAACGATCAAATTGTTGTACGGCCGACAAGTTTACTTTTCTTGTAGGGGGGCGCGTGTTGTGCTGCTGCAGGGTCTCGAAACCACTCACCCCTTTCCACTCGACGGCACTTAGTGACCTTCCAGGAGAGCAGCATGAACTGCGGCCAGTGCGCGCGCGGTGTTGCTGCAGCCCGCCGGTAACCCTGTTTTTATGCACGATCGGTCCGTTATCGCTAGGAACACTCCAGAGAGTCGGGAGGCTAGGTTTGGTTGACCGTATGGTTAGGTTAGGCTCATTAATACGGCCACTTCCACATACAAACTGCTGCCGGCTGCTGGGAATTTTGGACCACCTTAGTGAGGCACAGACCAGGATTGCTGGCAAGATGAATGCGTTGAACGAGGAGTGTCTAATTGGCGTTTAAAGCAAAACGCATCCTGGATAGAATCGAAGTAACGTTTGCCACGCTCACGAGACCATGAGGAATTCAGTAAGTTCGATAACTAGTCTTTTGAGGTTGTCTTTGGCAGGAGCAAGACATTCATAGCAGCGAGAATTAATAAAAAAGTGTTTTGTTATGTATCAATTTGCTGTGAAACGTTCCAAATAAGATGCAAAGCGATCTGGGATGGCCATTTTAGATTTCGTTGCAACTCTCAGGGCTCGTTTGTATAGTGTTGGGTTATTGTCCTTTAACTATAATTTTAACGACTCTCGCAGGTGTTATGAAACTTTGATTTTCAAGAACTTCGAAATACGGTCAAAGGGGGATGTCCTAACACTTCACCAATAGATGCTGAAAGTTTCAGCGAAATCTAAAATGAACACCGCTGTGCATCTTATTTGGTCACGTACTCAGATACTTCTGCAGTATTATTTTTACTTGCAAGGCAGAACCTATAGTAATGGGCACTGATACTTGTATAGTCTTATTTATACTTGTAAGGTATTCTTTACAATTGTAATAGGAGGCATTCTTTTCGTTTCCGATAGTACCAGTGTTGTTGTGACCCCGGTGCAATTACTACGTAATTGGGACTATAAAATATCAAACTAAACTATCGGTTTTGTACAAAATATTTTCTATTGTTATATTTATCTTGATCTATTTTTACGAAGAGTTTCAAAGCTTTACCTCATTTATTAATGGTCTGCAGTAAACCATAAAAGAATAACAATGAAAAGTTGGTGCTGCATCTAACCATTTTAACACAAAGAACGTGAGGCAATATTAGACGGAATGAACTCCATTTCCAACCAGATTCTTTGCACGACTACGAACAGATTCAAACAAAATCAGCAAGGGCACAATCCTCCCCCTCTTAAAAGGAATTGAGAGGCAAGCGTGCATATGTCAAACCTTCAACACATTCAACAAAGATCAGAGTAAATAAGATCGAGAAGGGCCTTACCAAATCTTGGTCTGCCTTCCTTACAAGGATCACAATGTTATTCTCCAGTGTTTCCTTAAAGTTCACTCTAGTGACATGACGAACTCTGAATTCTAGGAACAAAGGCGGTGACATGAGAAGAGGAAAGTGTATGAGTTGTGAGGAATTGATTTATGATGCTTCTCAGGGATCCATAGAGTGACACGTCAGGCACTGGGTGACCTTCTAGGAGAGTAGGAGCAGGATCAACCTCGGCCGGTGCACGCGCGCGGTGCTGCAGCAGGGCGCCGGGACCACCCACCCCCTTCCCCGTGCCACGTCGGCTGCGGGCCGCGCGACAACAATGCAGCCGGCCGACAGGTCTCAACACGCTCGGGCGACAACAATGCCCCAGGCAGCCGCCTGCTCGACTTCTTCCCGCTCGCTCGCTGCGGGAGCTGTCCATTCCGGCTCGAGTTTCCTGATGGCGTTCTGGGCGCGACCGGGTCGCTCCACGTAGCATACCTCTGCTTAACGAGTAGGAAATAGTAGTGAGGGGGACCCAATTGAAACCTACTTTGAAGTATAATTAAAGCATTTTCAGTTTTCTTAGCTAAGCTTCCTAGGTTTAAGTTTCAGCTCCGCAACAGGGGGATCATCATCATCAATGCGTACGACGGCGACCTGCTGTCCATCAACGGGCCACGCGACGACACCAGCCCGGTGCTGCACAGGTACAGCGGGAACAGTCACTACGAATTGTACAAGATGGTATTCGTCAAATTTAACAAAGATCAATACATTTGAGACTGGCGAAGCAGCTACTTCAACAGCGGAAGTACACCCTGTACCAACCATCCGGGGTTTCCTTGCGTTTCTTTGCGCCCATTCTCTGTGGGTAAGAAACTGCAAAAGAGAGGGAAATCATGTTAGGCAGTTAATACTTTACAACGCAAAACCCACCATGCTTTGAAAAAAGATCCTGGAGCGTAGCGTTTCTTTCTTCGAGAACTTTCCCTGTTCGGCTGAGCTTTGCTATATCCTGCTTTAGTTGTACGATCTCTTTTGCTCCAGTCCCTTTTCCTTGTGAATCAGCATTTGTTTGCTACATGGAAATCCCATTGAATTGATACAGCCTTTTCCATTTTTTCTTACAACTTTTTTATTTTTTTCCCTTCAGAACTTTGGCAGTTGGATCCTCATCGTCGTCATAATCAGCATCTCCACCAGAGGTTGCAGAGCCACTCGATTCACCTCCTGTCCCCCCAGTCTCTAAGTTATCTTCGTGGACTGGGAGTGTACTGTCCATATCGTCCTTGACATCATCCTGCACAGAGAAGCATAAAGTGTATACCCTGCTTGTAAGTAAAATCTCTCGCCAATTATTTGCTCATTAGCCGTAGTTTATAGTCTCTTTGCGTTCTGTCCTAGCTGTATAGTAAATTAACCGGGTGGTCGGTTGATACGGTCGCGGTAAACAATGTTTTTAGCAAAGATTTGACTTCTCGACACTCTCCCCTCTGGTGTTAAGATGAGAGTTGCTCATCAGGTCGCGCAGAGCATCTCGATGAGGCCACGATTGGCCATCGTGACCTCATCGTTGATGATGAGCCCGGCAGCCTTGATGAACTCAGCGCGCTGAGTCCCCCACACACCCCGGGGGTCTACTATTTCCAGTGGAAATCCAAACATGAAGTGCGCATGCGCAGTGCGGCCACCCTCGTAATTAAGTGCGGCGATCCCCGAGCTGGCCACGCAGATCACCACGATGTCCTTAAGTCTGAAGTAGGCGGCAAGCACCCTGAAGAGCAGGGTTGTGCCGCATCCCCCGGGCGCGTCCAGAAAGACGGGGTTCAGAAAGATGGTGTTCAGTGAAGCAGGTTGGGCTTGTTCGACGAGCATATTGATGTAGTTGAATGAATATATTTCGTTGCTCGTCGGACAGGTGCGGGAGCCACTCGTTGCCTTCGCGCTGGGGTGACTCTTTGCTGTAAGCGGTCCTCTCCCTGCCGAGCTCAGTGTTGTCATCAGCATCGTCACGGAGGCCGTGCTGGACATTGCTACTGCCGGCCCGGCGTAGACCCCTGCCTATCTGGATGAGAGCGCGATTGTACGCCCTTTCCCTGTTCCCCTCGCCCTGGTAGAGGTCCTCGGTGAGGATCTCTCTTTGCCGGGGTCAGACCACTGCTGCGGGCGCACCGATGTTGCACAGGAGAACAAACAGGCGGCGGAGAGCGTTGCCAAGCAGGGAGCCGTGAGCCTCGCGCACGCGCGGAGCGTCGCTGTACTCTCTCTCGTTGTCCAGAAGGCCCTTAGCGCAGGCTGCCTCCTGGAAAGTCTTGCAATCCGGCTCCCCGAGGCGACATAGGTCGGCTTAACCTCGACAGGGGATGTTTGTCCGGAGGATACGCAGATAGTGCTGTGGGGTGAGACCCAGAGGAGACGGACAACGCACTCCCCACGCTGCCTCCTGGTGACAAAGCCCATCAAGCTTTCCCACATGCCCTCTCCGGATTAGGAATAAGGTTTCTTGGGATGGACTATACAGTTCTCGTAGAAGTCAGCGTTAACGTTCTCACGCTCCTCGATGGCTGGCCGATTGAAATACCACTTTTGCTATCTCGTTCGAAGGCTTGATTTTCTTCGCCTCGGCGATAGCAGGTGATGCGCTGTCCCTCCAAGGGGAACGGGGTTCGGGGTCCCTGCCCGTGAGATCGAACTCCAGGGCTCTCTAGGCAGCATCACAGGCCCCCATGTACCTGTGCGTCAGGTACTTGAACAAGTACTTTATGAAGCTTGGTCCCGTAGCACCTCAAGATTAGTATGGTTTTTGCCCTTTGGTAACAGCGCCGCGTTGAAAGAGACCACGTCGCAGTCACTTACGTGGATGGATAGCCTTGCCGTTCTTATATTTAATAGCCTTGTTATCTGGGTCGCGCTTGTAATGCCAAAAACCCCTTTCGTCACAAAAACTCTCTGGTATGGGCGGTTTTGGGAAGAACCTTTTGCATTGCTTCTTTTCTTCATCACAGCACGGCAGCTTACACCCGGGTCCCCATACACCATGAATCATGTTTTGGAGGACGAGTTCTCTGAGCCGGCCGGCCGCCTCCTCCGCTCCGGAGGGGATGGATGTCTGCTCTAATAATTTCGTCCATCTCATGGCTCTGGGTGCACACGGAAGCACATGGGCGTCGGGCAGGCTTTTCTGACAGCCGCTCGGCAAAGCGTCTCCGTTCCGCTCTGTCGTCGATGTACATTGTACATGTTCCTGCAGTTGGGCCGGTCTGCGGACAGCGCGCGCCCCCTTCGAACATGAGGTGATAGGTGCGGCCCTGCAGTGTCATGTGGGTCATGCCAGTTTTGGCGTGAACCCAGTTTCCCTTGAGGCAGAGAGCGCTCATTGTGAACAAATCGGTGTACGCCCGCGGGTGGTTGTTGGAATTACTCTCCCGCGGCGGGAGAGCGGGGCAGCACAGCACCACTTGGCCCAACCCAGCTCCTCCCTAAACAAGCGCGCATTGCAGTGAGAACACCGCGGGCAGTTCTCGTCATGAAGACAAACCTCTAAGTGAAACGGCTGGATAATATCTTGATCGTTACCGCGCAGTTGTTCAAAAAGTTCCCCGCGTCGCTGGTCGGGTGGCAGATGGCGAACCCACTGTGCTTCCTTTCTCTTGTCGCGGTGATTTTCATTGTAATTTCAAACAGCCTCCCGATTTGCCTCGGGATGCTCCCTCGCGTACCTGCGAGCTGCCTCCCGATTTACGCCGGGGTGTTACTCTGCGTAGTGTATAGACTTGATCTGCTGTGTACTTCAGGAATAAAAGCGTCATACCTGCTTTTTGCCTCTCACAACACTTAAGGATTGTTCTCCTGATATGATTTCTGTTTCGCACGTACGGCCTCCCTATTTTTCTCATAGTACTCCTTATTTGCGGCTCTTTGTTGCTCCTCAGGTTCGAAGTCTTTGGCCTACCTCGTTTTGCCTTTTTGGGTCGGCTACGCCCACGTCTTGTCTCCGAATTAGGCAATCTCGTTGACAAAGGGGTCCTCGGCGGAGAGGAGGTTGTAACCCTCTGGAGCGGCGCTGTACAGGTCGTACTGACTGTTCCCGCTGTACCTGTGCAGCACCGGGCTGGTGTCGTCGCGTGGCCCGTTGATGGACAGCAGGTCGCCGTCGTACGCATTGATGATGATGATCCCCCTGTTGTAGAACGAGGACAGGGCCACAGCCTCCAGGTGTGACCCCCACACGCCGGGCCGAGACATCTCGGCGCGGTAGCGGTCGGCCGTGGCGTAATCAGCCATGACCCCTCAGACATCCCAGTTGAGAGCTGAATAGTCCACAGCCTCTTCCCTGACCATGCAGTGCAAATCGGATAAGCCGTACACGGCGAGCGGGACCGATGAGAAAAAGCAGTTGCCGTCCCTGTTAATTACCGAGTAGGCAATGCCCGCGAAAGGGCCTGAACGCTCAATGGCCTCGAGGTCCATCGTTATTAAGAAATTGAAAACTGGATATCGGATGGTAATTAAAGGAAATTGATACCCAGTCGCGATGTAATTTACTCAAGAACCAGTAAACGAACGCAAGAGAAATAAAAAAGGGGCAAATCCCAACCTAAAGCCAGTAAAAAATAACTTTAAAACTTAAACTCAATGAATGCGTAGCTGAAACTTAAAACTAGGAAGCTTAGCTAGGAAAACTGAGAATGCTTAAATTAAACTTCAAAATAGGTTTCAAGTGGGTCCCCCTCACCGCTATTTCCTACTCGTTAAGCAGAGGTATGATACGCGGAGCGACCCGGTCGCGGCCATAACGCCGTGTCAGGCAACTCGAGCCGGAATGGGAAGCTCCCGCAGCGAGCGAGCGGGGAGGAGTCGAGCAGGCGGCTGCCTGGGGCATTGTTGTCGCCCGAGCGTGTTGGGACCCGTCGGCCGGCTGCATTGTTGTCGCGCGGCCCGCAGCCGACGTGTCACAGGGAAGGGGGTGGGTGGTCCCGGCGCCCTGCTGCAGCTCCGCGCGCGTGCACCGGCCGAGGTTGATCGTGCTCCTACTCTCCTAGAAGGTCACCCAGTGCCTGACGTGTCACTCTATGGATCCCTGAGAAGCATCATAAATCAATTCCTCACAACTCATACACTTTCCTCTTCTCATGTCACCGCCTTTGTTCCTAGAATTCAGAGTTCGTCATGTCACTAGAGTGAACTTTAAGGAAACACTGGAGAATAACATTGTGATCCTTGTAAGGAAGGCAGACCAAGATTTGGTAAGGCCCTCCTCGATCTTACTCACTCTGATCTTTGTTGAATGTGTTGAAGGTTTGACATATGCACGCTTGCCTCTCAATTCCTTTTAAGAGGGGGAGGATTGTGCCCTTGCTGATTTTGTTTGAATCTGTTCGTAGTCGTGCAAAGAATCTGGTTGGAAATGGAGTTCATTCCGTCTAATATTGCCTCACGTTCTTTGTGTTAAAATGGTTAGATGCAGCACCAACTTTTCATTGTTATTCTTTTATGGTTTACTGCAGACCATTAATAAATGAGGTAAAGCTTTGAAACTCTTCGTAAAAATAGATCAAGATAAATATAACAATAAAAAATATTTTGTACAAAACCGATAGTTTAGTTTGACATTTTATAGTCCCAATTACGTAGTAATTGCACCGGGGTGGGGAAATCACTCACGTAATGGTCGGTCGAACGGTCAGTAATAGGCCTGTAATTGCTCTGTAATATGTAATACCCGCGTAATTGGTGTAATATTGCAGTAATGCCTATAATAGCCCTGTAATAGGTGTAATAGGTGTAATAAGTGTGACAAAAAACACCTTTAAAATGTCAAAAGTTAGCGATTTTCAGCGAAAGTCGAATTTCTTGAGCTTGTGTCTTGGTGACAACTTGCTTCTTCTCAACCCCAATCTAAAATATGTATGAGCTAAAACTAGATTAGAAAGGAATTTTACAATTGGGGCTCTAACAATCCTTGGTTTATACTTTAGTGATGGTCATACTTATGTTCTTTTCTCTCAAGGTTTGGAATAAATCCATAACAGTGATTTTTCTTCTATTTGCCGTATTCCTTTTCAAATCTTCGTAAGTATTCGTACAGATTCATATCAAAGCTAACACATTGGTCTAGAACAACCAGTTATGTGGCTCACTGCCCATTTGAACCTAATAATAAGTGTGATAAGCTATTCAAACTTGAGCTGTGACTAAGGAGTTTTTAAATAAAATGTGGAAGTGCCATAATTGCTCCAAAAAATATTATTTGAAGCTCGAACTTATAAGTAACCTTCCACTCAACCTTTCAAATAGAGACTGGCTTTAATTTTATATCATTGTTAGATGCCAATACTTTAACTTCGAGCAGAATCACATCAGGAAGGAGAATATGAACATCCACCTACAAATTATGCATGTTTGATGCCTGCACTAGCGACTACCCGTTGTCAAAACTGGGGGCTTAGGTGCTTGCTGCAGGTGACGTCTGGCAAAACAGGGCCTTCTTAAACAGGGACTTCCCAACTATCACTACAGTTCCTCCCGGCACTACTCCATGCCCTGGGGACCCCTTAAGGCGCAAGATAGGCCAGGGGCGCCGGAAGTGGGGTCAGGGGGGACAGCCTGCCCCCCCCCCCCCCCCTGTAAAATGTCAGGGGGTGCATTGCCCCCTGATATTTCACCTCCTGGTAGCACGAAAACTGAAAACTAGAAACGGTGAGAAACGGTGGGCGCGGGAGGCTTTTGAATCGGTCCCGTTTTGCCGCGCGCCTTGATGACTGACCGCGACCGCCTTGCCTGACTGCGTCGCTTGGTGTTGACTGGGCGGCTGGCCGCTCAAAGTTTTTGGTTCATCGGGCTCTGCTAGAAAATAAAAATGTCTATCTGTAAAAGTGCACTTAAATTTTCCGTGAACTGTAAATTGTCAGGAATGAACATGTTTCATTCCAACTGTTATGCATAATCGTCAATGTGTGTCACAATTTCCGCTTATCAGAACACAATTTTTTTAGGTCGAGGGGGGGGGGGGGGGGGAGGAGACAGGGCTGTGCCCCCCCCCCCCCCCCCGGCGCACAGCACTTCCTGGGCCCCTGAGATAGGCCACCGTCTCCACGCCGGTGTGTTGCACGACGGAGGGTTGGCCTATTTCACAGGCGCTAAATGCTCTATGCCCGAATGTCCTGCCACTTGTTTGTGGCTGTTTTAGCTATATTGTAGCGTGGTTATGGATTGTAATAGCAGCGTAATAGCTGTAATTGATAGGTAATAGCTGTAATTGATGCGTAATACCAGCGTAACTGGGTAATGATTGTATTTGATGTAATACCTGTAATTGAACTGTAATGGACTGTAATGGTCGGAATAGTGTAGTAATGCTTGTAATTTGTGTAATATGCGTAATTGGTCCGTAATCGTTGTAATGATTCAAAATGTAATAGTCGGTCGACCATTTTCATGAGTGATTTCCCCCTTGAAATAAGCATTTTCAGTACTCACATTTTTTTAGACAGTCTCCTAATTTGCCTAGTAATTGGTCTCAATTAAGTTACCTCCAGCCAAGTGCTTGACAAATCCATTGTAATGGCGCAGCCTTCTCCAGTGCCTTGATTCTTTTTTTTTTTTCAATGGAATTGGTGGCAGCGTTCCAAGAATTATGGACTGGCATTTAGTTTTCAGCAATGTGACAATGTCCTTCAGGTCTTTGCACATTTCATTCGGGTCTGTTTCCTAAAATATGGAAAATATTTTCATCTTAGAAAAACAGTTCATAGCTAACATCAAGTTTGAAAACCATTATGGTGCAGGCCCAGGCCACTACTCTGAGCAAGTCATTTGTGCCTATCATGAGGAATACTTTCGGTCCTTTTGGGAAGAAACCATTTTGAAGCCTCATTTTCAGCTGTTTGATTTTCTGGCCACTCACGCAGAACCCAGAAAATCGTAGACCGTCTGAAAGATGGCAAAGGAAATATTAGATGGAGAATCTATGGGAATTACTGCAAGGGTCATGAAATCTCACCACGACAAACAACATTCTGCCCCAAAATTTGGTTGGCAAACCTCTGCAGCATGCTATCGCCAATCAGTTGATGCCCATGAAAGGCAGGTTCCTGAAACATATTTCAGCAATGTAAATGGATCCTGTCAATCACTGCTTGATGATTTGGTCTTGCATATATGCTGTATACTTACATATCTCGTTGCTTCCATATTGTTGATGGCTGAAAGTTAAAAGAGAAGGAGAATGAAGGGATGAAATATTTCATAACAGAATTCAATGAAATTGGCACTTCACAATGTTTTACTGATCAGAAATATCTGTAAGCTGCTGATCTGACTAAATGTGTTGCTGAGGTATTATCCACACGGTTCTGGAGATAGGTGTTTTACCCAGGTGTTTTAGCAGCGGTGTCTCATTTTTATCAGTAAACAGAAAGTGACAGTGTAACTTGGGTCATGGGATTATTTTAGCAGGAGCAAGATTCAAACTTTTTCATGAGAATGGACCTCCCTTAAAATGACTCCAAAACCCCCAGCAAAAATGCCAAAATCGACCCCAGGTGCTGCTGCAGGTGCCGGTGGGCAGAACAAGGCCTTCTTGGGTAGGAACTGGAACGGGAGGGCACACTGCTAAAAGGTGCGGTATTTCAAACTTGAACATGAGAACCGACCCCTGCTATGCCCCGCCAAGTCGACAAGATCCGGCTCCGCTCTGCTCGGCTCTCTGTTCCCGCCTTAAACCAGCCACTCCCGGTATTTACGCGCTGATTCCCTTTGGATTCCCTTTTGCATTTCATTGCGGAGTCGGTACGAGCGAGCGAATGTAACTCGTAACGCCATCTGTCTTTCATGTCTAAAACCACTGGAGGGGAAATCCTGAACTGTATCCGAAATAATGAGAGAAGGGGCGGCCTTTTCTTCTGCTGCTTGAAATTTTTGGAATACTCTGGGAGTCTTATTCAGCAGCCCACTTTTTGCAGACCGCCGCGACTCAGATCAACGGTCATTATCGGAACTTCAGAGTCCATCGCTACCGCTGTCGATCAATTTTGGAACCGTTTCACCCCTAACTCAAAAATACCCCCCCCCCCCTCCAAAATTAAGGGATGATCGGAGAGGGTTGACATTCGAGATTTTGCAGTTTTAGGCACCCATAATGGCACTCTGACTGTAATTTTCCCAACTTTCGCCCTACAAATGGGTGTTAATGATCCCCTTCACGGCGATTTTCGACAATGTCCCATATAAGGGGGTGGTTCAACCCCTTGGAATTAATCAACAAAGTTTCGGGTTTGGGGCCTTCGAGAAGGACCCTTGGGACATGCCTCTTCAAAATGTGAACGCTCTAGGTCTACTTGGAACGAAATGACAGGCTCTGCATGCAGAGCCTTTTTGCAAAAAGTGGCCGCTAAACAAGACTCCCAGAAGAAGGGGAAGGTGGAGAGAGAGCAGCAAACTTAGCATTGAGCGAGAAGTAACATCAGCGTTTAGAACACAAAACTTTCAGTTATTTCTGATGAGTAACACAGAGTTGATTTGATCGCAAATAACTTACTGGACAACGGATAGTTGAGAACCGGAACAAGAAAAGCACACAGCTAGAGCACAAATAAAACTTTTACCACCTCACAGCACAAGGCACACACAATCTCAAAGAAGAACACAGAATAGCGGTGGAAAAACCAACTAGAAATTTAAGCACAAGGCACACACAATCTCAAAGAACCAAGAGAACACGCAGAATAACGGTGGAAAAACCAACGAGCCACGCCACGAGCAAGACAAGTGAAACCGCCAAGGACGACAACAATGCTCTCCTCCTCCAACGGCTGCCCGCTCCAGGCGGGGCCCCGCTCCGCTGGCGCCCAAGGGGCCCGAGGGGCCTCAGGCCGAGGCTCCACGAGGGGCCCGGTGACCCAGGGGGAGGGGGGAGGGGCAGGAGGGAAGTGCGCCCGACGGCCGCGAAGCGTCCGCAAGCAGAACGCCTAAGAGGTAGGCAAGTCTTAAGTACAGCTCTGTCTTGCGGGTCTGCCTACGCTGAAGGCGCTGACAGCGTCTTGCGTGTCCTCTCCCTCCCCCCGCGCTTGAGGGCCGAGGGGCCCGAGGCTCCCCCTTAGAAAAATGTACTGAACAGGCCCGGACTGGCCCCGCAACTGTCGGTAGATGTGACGTGAAGGGACGCGGCGCGTCATGCGTATTTTTGACCCCCCCCCCCCCCCCCCTGCGCTCGAGGGCCGAGAGACTCGAGGCCGAGGCTCCACAAGGGTCCAGGTGACCCAGGGGGAGGGGGCAGGAGGGAAGTGCGCCCGACGGCCGCGAAGCGTCCGCTAGCAGAACGCCTAAGAGGTGGGCAACAGGCGCGTAGGAGCCGGGGGGGCCCGGGGGCACAGGCCCCCCCCCCCCCACGTTTCCAAGTGGGAGGGCCTGGCCCCCACTTCTCAACGGTAATGTTCGGTAGTTTTAATCACTAAATTCATCTGAGCGCATAGACTTGCCTAAGTCGCAAAATTCTTCCTCTTATTCTGTATGCTGGATCATTTTATGTATCCGTTCTGCTACCCTATGAAGAACAACACAATATAACTAGGTCAAAAGAGGTGAGCGACCCCTGTAAGGTAGGCAACCCGCTAAGGACATGACCTCTGATGTGCTACATCATAGTGTCCATTCAGAAAATTTGAGTCAATACCCAAGAGAAATTTACAGTGCCCACTTGTTTGTAATAGGTCATGCAAGGGAACCTAATACTTTTGTTGTTATTTTATTTTATGCAGGTTCTCTTTTGTGACCAAGTTACTTAAATACTCATTGAATTTCATATTTTTCTTTTGGTATATTTTTGCACTTATTAGTTTGATAAATATCTGAGATGTTACGGATTTTTTGGCAAGAAGAAAGAACAAATAGGTTTGTGGGATTTTTTTTATTGTTTCGTAATTCATGGAGGTTTGCGGTTTTCTTTGTTGTTGTTTTGTGGTTCATGGAGGTTTGCGGTTTCTGCACATAACAACCTCAGGACTTGTGATGAGCAGTGCCACACTGATGATTTCTGGAGGTGCCATTAACAGAATGTGGGTGGCAAAAATGTGATTTTAAAGTCTCTGAACGGAAGAACACATGGTTTGGCAGAAGCAAGTGCCATGACAAAATAATGCATTTCACTGTGCTCTGGTTGTGGGCATAAGCAGCAGAACAGTTCTCAAGTGGTCCAGGTTTTGTTGGGAAGTCTGCTTTGGGCCCGGGAAGACAGAAGAGGCAGATAGGCAGTTGTTGGGAAGAGGAGTACGTCAGTAGTCCACTGGGTATTTGGAGGATTGGAAAGGTAATCCAACATGTTCACAAACCCAACACGTACTATCGGTCTGAAAAGTTTTAAACCCGTTTGGGGCCGCCTAGTAGTAGGGTGTGCCATACTTCATTTTTTTCGAAATTCGGTGTACGCGTTACCTCAATCGTAGCCATTTTTCATGCTGATTCCGAGGAAAAAAGGTAAAAAAATTTGGAGGCCGTTTAGGGGGTCCGACTCGCCTCGGTTGGGGGCCGAAATGCCCCTCTACAAGGCGAAAAATTAATGTTATCAAAATTTTTTGAAAAAAATTCCCCAACCCAAATCGGCGAAAGGAGGGTCCCAAAGGGCTAAAATTTCAAGGAAAACGTCGTATCTCTTATGGTTTCGAAGATATCGGCATTAAAAGTGCAAAAATCAATTATTGCACTTTCAATGCCGATACCTCCGAAACCGTGAGAGATACGACGTTTTCCTTGAAATTTCAGCCCTTAGGGCCCTACTTTCGTCGATTTGGGTTGGGGAATTTTTTTCAAAAAATTTTGATAACATTAATTTTTCGCCTTGTAGAGGGGCATTTCGGCCCCCAACCGAGGCGAGTCGGACCCCCTAAACGGCCTCCTAATTTTTTTACCTTTTTTCCTCGGAATCAGCATGAAAAATGGCCTCGATTGAGGTAACGCGTACACCGAATTTCGGAAAAAATGAAGTATGGCACACCCTACCTAGTAGCGCCCTCTAGGCGGAGCATAGGTGACCGCCAGCCATCTTAGATAGGGAGGATAGTGATTTTTACGAATACGCTGTAGCATAAAATTGACTATAAATAACCGCGGGCGCACTCTGTAAAATAGAGTATTAAAAAATAATACGCGTTTAAGTTATCGCGCCGCCCTGCACAGCTCACAGTCTGCGATGCAAATAGATTAGTTGTTAGGTGAGGTTAGTCGGCCTAGACGTCACCATTTGCGCTCTAACCGCATTTCTCATACCGGGCAGGAAGAGGCGCTTCTTTCAAACGTAACGCACGTGGGCAACCAATATGATGCATTCTAGGGCAGGTAAGAGCAGCGTCCGTGTCCCAACGACGCATTAGGGCCAATTTGAGCCAAGAATTTGTCTCGTGATAACCGAATTCCACGGCGCACAAGACCGGCGAAGTAATATCCACTTCCACTTGCGTCACGAACCTAAAGGTCGGCGAAATCAGCGATTTCAGTCGATTAACTCGGTTACAGCCCCCAGACTGGGTTGCACTTTTGCCTGCGCGTGGCTAGCAGTGCAGACAACACACTAAAACCGGATGTAACCGGGTTTTCGACCCTAAATAGCACTAAAGTCCGATCTTAAGCGAGTCATAGCAGACGCGGTGTGTCATTGGGGCGTTTTCAAGTCTCTTAACTCGGTTACAGCTTCAATATTGGGCTGCTCTTCCGCCTGCGCGTCGCCAGCAGGGCAGACAACACACTGAAACCAAATGTAACCGGGTTTTGAGGCGACTTTTCTTGTTCAAGTCATCTAAGCACTTAATGAAAGATGCTGAGGTAACCAGATACTCAGGGGTTACATAGACCAGTCTCACAACAGGATTGGGTCTCTTGAGTTCAATGAACATCATTTTTGGGTCCTTAGAGCACACAGCTCGCACAGAAATTCTTGCCAGCTTCTCCATTTGGTCGTGGATGAGCGACAACAGAGGACACACAACAACTGTGATGCCACCATCCATCACAGCAGGAAGCTGGAAGCAAAGGCTCTTGCCAGCACCAGTTGCCATAATTACCATACAATCCTTCTTTTGAAGTGCAGCATTTATAACTGCTTCTTGGCTGCCTCTAAAGGATGGCAGCTTGAACACATTATGAAGCACATGAAGTACCTTACCATAGTCATAAGCTTGATTGTTTAAAGAAGCAGCAAGAGCATTAAAGGATACAGAAGGCTTACCACCACAGTCAGAGGACACACCTGTTGAAGTTGAAGCAATAGCTTGATTGTTAAAAGAAGAAGCAGGAGCATTAAAGGATACAGAAGGAACAAGTTTGTCAAATTTATATGGCACAGTCCCACACAACCTGTGTTCTGGCAAATGACACAAAAGTGGTCTCTTGAACTGAAATCGTCCCTGTTGTTGTGGCAAATGACACAACATTGGCCTTTTGAACTCATTTTCTCCTTTTCGCAGGCACATCACCATTCACGTTGCTCTCAATTTCTGCCAAATCCACTGTTTTAAGAAACTCAGTGACATCATCTGAATCACTGAGCAATATTACATCATCAACTGGAGTAATATCTACAACATCATTATCATCATCAGAATCACTGATTGAAATCACATCCTCCTCAATGACTAAACTGTCATTCTGTTGTTGCAGCTGTGTGAGAGGCACTTGTAGCATCCAAGAGTCGTCATCAGAAGTATTGTCATAATCGGGAATTTTGTCATTGTTAGGTATACTTTGTTGTTCCAGTTGTGTCAGTGGCACACAAAGGATGCAGTCATCATCTGAATCCATCTCCAAGTGAGAAGGCGCACCTGTAGAAGCAGTATTGGTAACACTATAATCCCAGCTAGAGCACTCACTTACTGGAGGGGTATACTCTCCTGGAAAGATTGGCTGAGGGCTAGACGACTGTGATTCATCATCAATGATAGTCAGGCAATCCGCCTTTCTCTTGGAAGACATTTTCACAGCCTGCAACACACAAACAAAACAAAAGTACACAGAGCATAAACAAACATGAAAAGGAATTCTAGAAAACTTGTGATTTAGAGTAGTTCTGTTCTTGATACCTTCTTCAAAAATCTATCAGACAAAAAGATTTCATGTACACTATAAAATCGAGGTGTCCACAAACCAGGCGATGGAGGCACTTAACAACATTGGCTGTACGCCTTGAGTCACACCGTTATCTCTTATATTCTGGACACTTTCAGGGGTTCCCTTTTCCATGTACACAACTGACCAAAAGAGGAAAGGTGTTCAGGTCCTTAACAGACAGCGGAGTTGTCCAGCTACTGGTTACCTTTCTGGTTTTGGTCGCTTATCTGCATGAAAAAGGGTACACTCTGAGGGGGTCCAGAAATTGGACGCCTTCGTCACCTGGTTTGTGGACAGTGGACATTTCGGTTCTTCCTAACGACTCAAAACTGTGGCACAATCCGTTAAACTTATCTGATTTAATGTCGTACAATGACCCACAAACATTGCTGTGCAAAAAACGCACAGGTTAGGGTAACAAAACAAACACACAGGTTCGGTTTTCAAGAGCACCTTGCAACCAAGCAGATGGACACGTATTTATCAACCCCAACTCCATGCCAGTGAGCAAGGTGGCGGACGACAACATGGATGCCGTACGTTTCCATAATTAATCGTTTCCTCAATGTCAAACAACAACTTCTATCTGTACTACGTTCCTTCAACGTCTACCCACACCGACCCACACCTGCTACGACCCTCCCCCCGCTACCCCTCCATTTCTACCACCATTCAAACAGAACAGCTCTTTGTGGCTGTTGCGGTTTAGTTGGCAATACAAATCTATTTTCCTGATATAGATCGGGAATTCAAAGTGCGTTAATTATTGTAAGAAAAATCACATCATTTTATTTACATCGCTGAATTAAACTTCTGCCCATGAGCGTTAAAGAGTTGGCAATCCAGGGGGGGGGGGGGGGGGGAATAGAAACTGGACGAGTTGAGTATTCAAACGATTCGAACCGCGAACGCGAAGCCCATCCACCAATGAGTATTTGAACCCCAGATTCGTGCGCCGCTTAGAAAACGGGCCTACTCATACTTGGCGGCTCTTTTCGAGTCACCGGTCACAACTGCTTCTCGGGACAGGTGGCGTGGGGTAGGGGTGGGGGAGTGGGGGGAGGTACCGTCTTCCAGTATTCGAACCGCGAACGCGAAGCCTCCCACCTCGGAGGATCCTAGGAGGGGGGGGGGTACTATCTTTTAGTATTCGAACCGCGAACGCGAAGCCTCCCACCCCCGTGGATCCCAGGGGAGAAAGGGGGGGGGGGTAGGTACTGTCTTAAAGTATTCGAACCGCGAACGCGAAGCCTCCCACCCCGGAGGATCCCATCCTTGGCGGCCGTTTTCCCGTCACCACAAGCACTCCCTAGCTCTCAGTATTCGAACCCTATCCCCACACCCTTACCGCGACGCCAAGAACACACTCCCGACAAAACTACTTACTTAGTATGGTTGATCAGGCGACGAGTTGACAAACCGAATTCACGTCACAGATTGGTGCACAAGCACAATCAGCTCGCACCACAGAGCACAGGGAAGTACCGATCACGGGAAGTCGACACGGGAAGCACACCAAGTGGGGCGGAGATGACAAAGAAGTACGTCCGTCTCTCCTAACGTCCACTGGCAAACTGACGCCCCACCAGCAAGAGCAGGTGACACTGCCGCGGACAACAATGGTCACCCCCCGCGACAGTCCGCCGGCGCCCCGCGCCTGCGGCCGCACGAGCCAGGCGAGGTCAGAGAGCCTAGGGGGAGGGGGGCGAGAGAGTCACGGCACTGCGCCTGGCGTCCTAAACAGAGGGTCCAGGAGCGAAGCCGCCCCCTGTCACGGTCCGCCCCCGCCTGGCGCTTGGAGCCACATGAAGTCAGAGGGCATAGAGGAAGGGGGTGGGGGAGGAGGCTGCACACGCTGGCGCTCGCGGCCTAGAAAGACCGAGGAGAACGAGAGACGGAAAGAGGGGAATCAGTGCTCCTGCCCCTCCCCCCCCCCCCCCCCCCCCGGGGTCAGTATTCGAACCGCGAACGGGAAGCGTCCCACCCCCGAGGATCCCAGGGGAGAAGGGGGGGGGGGGAGGGGTAGGTACTGTCTTTCAGTATTCGAACCGCGAACGCAAAGCCTCCCACCCCGGAGGATTCTAGGAGGGGAAGGTACTGTCATAAAGTATTCGAACCGCGAACGCGAAGCCTCCCACCCCGGAGGATCCTAGGAGAGGGGGGGGGAGGTACTGTCTTAAAGTATTCGAACCGCGAACGCGAAACCTCCCACCCCCGAGGATCCCAGGGGAGAAAGTGGGGGGGGGGGGGTAGGTACTGTCTTAAAATATTCGAACCGCGAACGCGAAGCCTCCCACCCCGGAGGATCCTAGGAGAGGGGGGGGGGGAGGTACTGTCTTAAAGTATTCGAACCGCGAACGCGAAACCTCCCACCCCCGAGGATCCAAGGGGAGAAAGGGGGGGGGGGGGTAGGTACTGTCTTAAATTATTCGAACCGCGAACGAGAAGCCTCCCACACCGAGGCCGTGGCTCCAAAAGGGTCCAGGTGGCTACAAGTGGCCCAGGGAAAGGGGGGAGGGGCAGGAGGGAAGTGCGCCCGGCGGACGCACAGCGCCCACAAGCACAACGCCTAAGAGTAAGGCAAGTCGTAAGAAGTACCGCTCTATCTTGCGGGTCTGCCTACGCTCAGGGCGCTGACAGTTGAAGAAGCCCAAGGCAACAGCGGGAGGCATGACCCCCGTCCCCCTGGGGACACACCACTTTTCTGGTAAGGGAGAAGCTGGATTCCGTTCGGACGCAAAGCCTCCCACCCCGGAGGATCCGAGGGGAAGAGAGGGGGGGGGGCTGTCACGCCCCCTGTCACGGTCCGCCCCCGCCCGGCGCTTGGAGCCGCATGAAGTCAGAGGGCATAAAGGGGGGGGGGGGGGGGCTGCATACGCTGAAGGCGCTCAGAATTGAACAAATTCTTTCAATAACTGTGTTTTCAATTATTTATCGAGTTACTGGACCCTATTTTCCTTAGCTCAAAATTTTGAACTCTGAGAGGGAACAAACAAGACAAAACAAAAATCTCTTGCTGGTAGGAGGTAAAATATATTTCCTGCTGCGGTGTGCCTCCTGTAAGGACATGACCTCTGATGTGCTACATCATAGTGTCCATTCAGTAAATTTGAGTCAATACCCAAGAGAAATTTACAGTGCACACTTGTTTGTAATAGGTCATGCAAGGGAACCTAATACTTTTGTTATTTTATTTTATGTAGGTTCTCTTTTGTGACCAAGTTACTTAAATACTCATTGAATTTCATATTTTTCTTTTGGTATATTTTTGCACTTATTAGTTTGAAAATATCTGAGATGTTACGGAATTTTTGGCAAGAAGAAAGAACAAATAGGTTTGTGGGATTTTTTTTTTATTGTCTCTTATTAATAGAGGCGCTTTTTTGTGTTTTTTTTTTGTAGTTCATGGAGGTTTGCGGTTTCTGCACATGACAACCTCAGGACGTGTGATGAGCAGTGCCACACTGATGATTTCTGGAGGTGCCATTAACAGAATGTGGGTGGCAAAAATGTGATTTTAAAGGAAGAACACATGGTTTGGCAGAAGCAAGTGCCATGACAAAATAATGCATTTCACTGTGCTCTGGCTGTGAGCATGAGCAGCAGAACAGTTGTCAAGTGGTCCAGGTTTTGTTGGGAAGTCTGCTTTGGGCCCGGGAAGACAGAATAGGCAGATGGGCAGTTGTTGGGAAGAGGAGTACGTCAGTAGTCTACTGGGTATTTGGAGGATTGGAAAGGGAATCTTTGTCCCTCTTGAGACAAGAGACGCCAAGACATTCGTTCTCTTGTGGATACGGTCAGGAACATTGATGGAAGGAGAGCCATGCTAACCATAACGCAAAGTCCAAAGACGTCATAACTTCTGCACACACCAAAAACATTGAGAGGTGCTGGCCGAGTTCCAGTTCAAGAAGGTTCTGTAAAAAAAAAAAATAAAAAAAAATTCAATGATGTCAGTTTCTGTAAATGAAAGAAGAATGTTTTGTTTCCAGTTCGGCATTATTTTCAGAATCAACACAAGATGGGCAGCTAAATTTTAAGTGGGACAATTTACATTATTGCAATTCTTTTCTATTTTGAATAAGTCAAGCTTGTGCAGGATCACATGTTTATGAAGTTATCTATCACCTGTGATCTTCATGGACAAGGATACATCTCAGTAGCTGCTAGAGCAAAGTGGTGCACCCTGTCCTCACGTTGATGAACCTTCTTGAACTGGAACTCAGCAAGGTACCCTTCAAAGTGCTCCCGCTTTCCACCATACTTGGGAACACTTGTCCGGGCATCCCGCCAGCACCTCTCAATGTTGTTGATGTGTGCTCGTCTTTGAACTCCACGTTATGGTTAACAACCAGATGTTTAAATCCTCTCTCTGAAAGAGTAGAGTAGGCTCTCCAACCATCAAAGACGATAGTTGTTCCTGGCCGTATCCACTTCATGATTAGAGAAACCAATGTCTTGGCATCTCTTGTCTCAACAGGCACGAAGAAGGTCTCTTTCGATTCCCTTTCGATTCCTCCAAATACCCACTGGACCACACGTAAGTTTCCGTGACGATCCCTCATCTTCCCAAAAACTGCCTCATCTATCTCAACTGTCTTCCCTGGTCCGCCCAATTGACTGCTTCGTTTCCTGCAAAAAGCAACATTAAAAACAATAGTCGAAATGGTTAATTGTTAAGGGTTATAGTCAACAATTGATGATGAGATGTACGTGCTCCAGTCAATGCAGACTTCCCGACAAAATCCGGACCACTTGACAACTGTTTTGGGGCTCATGCCGACCTCTTCTCAGAGGAACTGTTGTCGAGGTCCTCCTGGCGAGGTAAGCCAGAGCATAGTGAAATGCATTATTTTGACAATTGGCATCTTGCTCATTCCAAACCATGTGTCCTTCCTTTTGTGCCATTTTGTGCCACCCACATTCTGTTGCTGACACCTCCAGAAACCACCAGCATAGTGGCACTGCTCACCACATTGGACACAGTGCACCAAGGCCTGTAAAATCAAAACATGAATGTGAAAAATATTATTTTATGAGCTTACATCATCTGAAAGAGCATCCCCAGTAGCATAGGAAAAAAAAATTCCATCACATCAACAAACTAAACTTAAGAAGAACGTCCTCATGAAAACTTTTAAAATGAATAAAAATATATTTGCAAAATCAATAGCATTTACTGGCAGCATCCTGTGTCCAAGCAGGAACGTCCTGAGGTTGTCGTCTGAGTTTACAAGCTGACAAGCTGTTGTTGTAGTAAATGTGCAGAAACCGCAAACCTCCATGGCAGCCATTTTACTCCACTCCACTTCCCTGTTGTCAAGGCAAACAAAGCACAATGAGTAACATTGTTGTACTACCACATTTTCACTACTACCAACTGATGAGATCAGACCATACAAACTTGAGTTGTATCTCAGCAGCCTGGCATAGGCAGACTCAAGCACTGGAATATACAGTGCACCTCTTAGGATAAGAGTGCCCTTAAAAATAGAAATATTAAACATGTTCACAAACCCAACACGTACACACAGTGAAACAATTGAAACAGACCTCTGTTCATTGTTCATAAAATTGAAATGCCACAATTTGTGCACATTTCATTTCCAAACTTCCCTCTGTGTTTCTGCAGGGTTGAGACTGCACCATAAGCCTTGTCTTCTGATCCCACCTTAAAATTTGGAAAAGTAGTAGCATACAGCAATTTAGCTGAGATAGGTGACCAATACCAGGAAGGTGAAATATATTTAAAGAAAAAGGTGGGGGGGGGGGGGGGGGGGAAGGCCGAGAAAGAACCAAACCATCTTTGAGACCATTGGCTTTAAGAAAGGTGTGCCGAAAAAAAAGATGGATGAAAGATTCTTTCCCACTAGGAAAAACAGGACTGATTTTCACAACTTTGTTCTTGCTAGAAGAATATTGTACCATTAAATAGAAAACAAAGAACCAACTGCCCATTGTAGAAGGATACTAAAAAAGGATACTAGAACATGCTAAGCACTGAAGTGAGGTACTCAGGACAGGACTTTCGTTTAAGCACATAGTGAAAATAAATTATGTTTAAATAACAAAACCACCTGAAACCAAAACACATTAATTAATAAATGTTAAACATTATTTCAACTCACCTTTGCAGCTATATTCATAAAGAAATAAAGTCAGGCAGTGGAGTAAAGTGTACTTGAGTCGAGTGGCACTCAAGAAACAACATTAATATAACTGAACTTCCTGAAACCAAAAGACAACAGTTAATAAAGTTAGATATGATTTTGTGTTGATTTTGCATTACAACACAAACAAAACAAATGAAAAACATACTGAAAGATAGGAAATACTAATCATTATGGATACCACCTCACACCACCATGAACCATGACCACAGGATAGAAAATAAAGAACAACAGCAGGAACGATAAACAGATACAAAGTTCACCAGCTTTTTGTTCATAATACCACCTCAAAGTCTTCATCAACAACACTCTACTAGCACTGGCATAATTGTGCGCATGTTGCTGTGGCTAAGAAATGTGTTTATGATCTCTTTTACCTCACTACTGACATCATGAGAAATTACAGTATCCTGTAAATAAATGAGAATACAACATTGAGAACAAAATTTCCTGAAACCGAAACACCACAATTAACAAAGTTAAATATGATTTGGTGTTGCTTTTGCAAAAGAGCAAATCAAAACAACACATGAAACTGAAATAAAACAAATAATAAAGTTCAACATGATTTCATTTCAGTTTTGCAAAACAGCACATGAACAACACAAATCAAAAATGCGCTGAAACACAAGAAAAACAACATAATAACAGTTATAACTCAAAAATATTATCATGGAGACGAGAATTCAATTTAGCAGCATATTGCAAAAAACACATGGTCGCGTCTTTGGCGAATGTTCCTCTTAAACTGATACTCAGCCAAATATCCATCAAAGAATTCTTCTCTGCGACCACTGTCAGGAATTTCATCCCTAGCATCCCGCCATGTCCTCTCTATTTTGTTGGTGTGTTTCTTTGTTACTGGATCCACGAAGTTCTTAGAGTGGTTTACAGTGAAGTGATCGAATCCATGTGCTGGGAGACAGTCATAGGCTTTCCAGCAATCACTGACAACTGTGGTTCCAGGCAGGATCCACCTCTTGAGGATGGGAGTGAGAGTAGCCGCATCTCTACAGGGAACAGGAACATAAAACGTTTTCCTAGAATCACTTTCAATGCCCCCCAAAATCCATTGCCCTTTAACAAGGCGGCCACGATGATATTTTCTTTGTCCCATCTTGCATTCGTCTATTTGGACCTCCTTTCCCTCACCGCCGATTGGCAAACATTCCAGAAGATGAAAACCTCCCTGCAGTACTGTGCCCACGAACTGTATGTTGCAGAAGAGATTTCAAATTCCTCACACATATGGGACTTTCTTGGAGGTTTGTGGGTAATATACCAATGGATGAACCTAATGATAGTGCTGGCAGGCAATTTGGAGCTGCTGAACATGCCGCCTTCATTCACAGACACTTTGAAATTGCATTTCACAACTTTCTTTCCTCTTGATTTCTTTTGACAACGCCAGAACCCATCACGCAAGGTTGCCAAAGAATTGCAATTGCTACAAAGTATCTCTTTCTGCGTCAGCGAGTGTTCGGAAATGAATTTGTCCAATTCTACAACGTTTCCAGTGGTGGAAAACAGTTGAAAAACAGTCAGTCTACACCCTTCACATGTCGAAGGCACATCAACACTGGGCAATTGGGTAGCTCCCACACATGCCTGAAGCTCATCAATGTCCATTGCTCTTATCTTCAATTCCACACATGCCTCAGGTTCAAATTCACTGTCTGATTCAGCTTTCCTCTTAAAACCCATTGCCTGTTGAGCACTGAAACAATACGAAAGAAAATAATGGAAAGACAAACGTATCCAAAAACAAACCTGAATGTTGATTTGGAACGCGACGAGCACGCCAAAGTTGGGCCCAGAGCACAAAAAACGGTGAAATGGTGAACAACCAAAGCGCCACAGGCAAGAGAAGTGACACCGCCACGGACGACAACGGACGGCCCACCGACAACAATGCTCTCCCCTGGCTGCCCGCTCCACCAAGGACCCCACTCCGCTCGCGCCCGAAGCCACAGGGGGCCCAGGGCAAGGGGAAAGGGAGGGGGAGGCAGGAGGGAAGTGCGCCCGGCGGCCGTAAAGCGTCGACAAGCAGAACGCCTAACAGATATGCAATTCGCAAGTACAGCTCTGGGGAAAGGGAGGGGAAGGGCGGGGGCAGCAGGGGGCCCAGGGCCAGGCGAAAGGAGCGGGAGGGGGCAGGGGAAAGGAAAGGGAGGGCTGCAGAGGGCCAAGGGAAAGGGAACGGAGGGGCGGGGACTGCAGGGGGCCCAGGGCCAGGCGAAAGGGAGGGGAGGGGGCTGCAGGGGGGGGGGGGGGGGGGGAAAGGGAGGGGGGAGGGCTGCAGAGGGCCCAGGGAAAGGGAAGGAAGGGGCGGGGGCTGCAGGGGGCCCAGGGCCAGGCGAAAGGAAAGGGAGGGGAGGGGGCTGCAGGGGGGGTCCAGGGCCCAGGGAAAGGGAAGGGAGGGGCGGGGGCTGCAGGGGGCCCAGGGCTAGGGGAAAGTGAGGGGAGAGGCAGGAGGGAAGTGCACCCGGCGGCCGTAAAGCGTCGATAAGCAGAACGCCTAACAGAAAAGCAAGTCGCAAATACAGCTCTGTCTGGCAGGCCTGCCTATGCTGCAGGCGCTGACAGTTGGGGAAGCCCAAAGTGTCTGGCAATAAACCATGCTTAACCAATTGAAAATCAATTTTCATACAGTGTGTAAGATCTAAACGTTTATGAACCATTCTGAATGAATGTACAAAATTAAACTGTACTACCTTTTATACACCACCATCACACAAAACTAAAGACAGAATGGTATTCATTTCATGCATAGCAACCAAATGAAAAGAGTAGCACAGCTCATACAATGAAGTTGAATAAACTCACACTCACACCTTAAATATGGACATTAATTTTCAAGACCCTTACATCGATACCTACATGCAATAGGCGCTCAGTTGCGGCTGTTGTTTTAAAATGCACTCACTTGGGGCTGTTGTTTTAAAAGGCACTCACTTGGGGCTGTTGTTTTAAGAGGCACTCAGTTGTGGCTGTGGTTTCAAAAGGCACTCAGTTGTGGCTGTCGTTGTAAAAGGCACTCAGTTGCGGCTGCTGATTCAAAAGGCACTTATCTGTGGCTCTAAACGGCCAGTAACGGGTGCCTTTTGAATCAACAGCCGCAACTGAGTGCCTTTTATAACGACAGCCCCAAGTGAGTGCCTTTTGAAACCACAGCCACAACTGAGTGCCTCTTAAAACAACAGTCCCAAGTGAGTGCCTTTTAAAACAACAGCCGCAACTGAGCGCCTATTGCATGTAGGTATCGACATGATGCAAATTCAAAATTGATTTCCAGAGAACAAACATGCATGAGAATTATAAAGGAAACGAAGATTCTTAAAATGAAATCAAAGGGAACAGTTCATTGTAACCGATTTCCCATACAGCCCACATGCAAGCCAAGTTGCGACAAAATTGAAACTGAAAGTAACTGCATTCAGTAAATCCAGCACTTCTGCCACAGAATGAGGTACCATTGTATTTATCCCTTTTTGAGCCCGAGCGGAGCGAGGAGCTCTCTGCATCGACTATTCCGCTTTTTTTATTCTCCCCATTTTCAGCAAGTGTCGTTGCTATAGGTAACTGTTGTTGTTTCATTGGAGTTCCTTCATATGCCGGTAGATGGGGCCACAGAAATGGGCGGAGCTATGCCGCGGTTCTACCAACTTTCAAAATTTATAGTTATTTTAAAAATATTAATTATCGTTGTTCTTGCATTACATTTAACATCTTTTTTATCATATGTAATTGAACCCTTGGCAACTAACTGCAAATTAATAGAATGTAAATCATCTCAGCATGGCTGCTTATTGTTTCCAAATGACATATTGGCATCGCACGAAGCGGGACGGAGTGGGCGGAGAATCTAAAACAATTGTACCAATAGACTTTAAAGAAGAATTCCAGTTCCTTTAACAAAAGCAGACGTAACCAATCTGCTTGAGTCTACCATTGGGCATGTAATCACATCAAATCCGACTTATTTTAGAGTCGTCCCCTGTTCAATGAGGAGGCCTATTGTCGCCAACTTGGATCCATATTACCTATGATCTGCGCCTCACAATGCGGCCGTGGCTTGTGATGGTCGGCCACGCGAAGCCTCGTTACAATGTCGGCTTGGTCGCGCGGTCTGATAGTCCGGATCACCGTGTGGCGAGTCGCGGGTTCGAATGTCAGAGCTTTCCGTATTTCCTTTCAATTTTTTCTAAACTTAAGTTTCCAACTTGTGATAAACAATTTAATAAAACACTCATCGTTCAGTTAACGAGGGCGACTCAGTGCTGTAAGCGCTGGAATTTTTTATCTGTGGTTTCACCTGTCAGCACACCTGTCACACAATTTTTGTCCCCTTGGGGAGCGTCCTTAAATTACGTAAGGGGTTTTAGGGGGGGGGGGGGTCTGGCAAATCTTATGTTGCCCCTACGTGGGGGGGGGGGGGGGGGGGGGGGGGGGTCAACGGCAAACATTACGTAAGATTTATTATGGGCGCAAATGCATCCATCCAAACGCGTCTCCGCGCGCTAAGCATTGAACACATCTCTTCTGTACAGGAGTGGCTGAGAAGCCCTTTGGCTGAGGCTCTATAAATTTTAAAGGCCAAGAATTTTCGTTTCTCTTTTATAACTTGTTATTTTATAACATTTATTTATTTATTTATTTTGTATTTTTGGACTGGACAGTACAAATAATTAAACCAGTTGTAGCTTTAATTCAGTCTGCTTCATTAAATACCTAACTCTCAACATTTCTCCTTTACTGGTGAGCAAAAAATAACAAAAAAACACTCAAATTCATTTATTTACGGGTTTTTTCAATTTTGGGCAAATTTGGCAAAATCTTACGTAAGGAGGGGGGGGGGGGTTCTCGAAATCTTACAGAGCCTTATATGGGGGGAGGGGGGGGGTTAAAAACACCCCAAAACGCCCTTACGTAATTTAAGGACGCTCCCTTGAGTAATTTGTCCATGTTGGCGTAATATTTTTGCAAACGGACACATCCCATTCTCAGTCAATCAACAGGCTCAAACTCATTAAGGCTCAAATCTACTACAGCTTCATAAAAAGTAAATACTAACAAGTTGAATAGTGTAGAACTACATTAAGACTTACTAGACAAGTTACTGAAGAAGATAATTTCAGTTTCTGTAAAAAAATTGAACACTTTCCTACTTTTAATGTTGACGCTGAATGTGGCGTTTACTTACTTACAAGCCCAACCCCGAATGATTCGGAAGTAGGCTAAGCGGCAGGTGATGATAAACTTACAAGCAAGCACAAGCTGGTGCGGCGATTCCAAGTTCCACTCACCAGGGGTCTGCAAAATTTGCAGCTGAAGTTATGTTGTTGCCTAATTTAAACCCACTGTGTACTGCATAAGGATAGACAACAACACATTCATTCTCCCTTTGCTCCACCTACAAAAACAGTTTAACATTCAGTTACGCAGAAATGAGAACATGCACATACAGTATGCACTGGAATGCCGTCACCATCCCGCCCTCGAATGACTGGGTGAGGCACCAGGTCAACTCCCCGCCGCACGACATGCACGCCTGGTTCCAGGTGGCCCATGCCGTCATCGGGACCAGAGCGATGGCGACGGCCACCAACAGGACGGACACCGCGATGTGCACGGTATGCACTGTCCCCGACACCTAGCCAAGTGCGGCCCAAACCGCAGTTGACCCCGGAGGTAGAAGTCGGTCACGGGGAATGCGTGGCGTGGGCGTTTGAGTTTTTTTCGAGGGGGGGGGGGGGTCAATGTAGTGTCCATATCCACTTCCGTCTGAGATGGACCCATTTCGGTCACTCCTAAGAAATGATATGAAGCAGTCCTTACATCTTTATTCTTGAGGTCATGCGTCAGGAAAAAAATTTATTAGAAATCCATCTTATAGTTCAAATTTGAGCACAGGCTGATGTAAACCTGAGAGGTTGTATTTCCACATAGTAGATGTGTATGAAGTAATGGAATCTTCATAGTGAAACCAACACAATGTCATGAAGCCATGGTCATTATCATTATTATTAGTGACACTTCTTTTGAAACCACACTAGTGAGGTGTTCGTATGGGGTTGTGATACGAGACTTGATGTGGCCCAATGCTATTGAAGACCAAAATTAATATGACGTGCTGTATTATGAAAATATATTTGTGGTCTTCAATAGCATAGTGGCACATAAGTCCTCTATTGTGAAATCCATGTCAAGCCTCAATCCTTAAGTGGTTGGAAGTAGCGATAGTTGTGGTTTTTATGGTTTCGTAATATTTTTGTATTTAATGTCAGGATTACGTTATTTGGAGCAATTCTATGCGTTTTAAACGCCTCCTCAGATTGTGGATTTATTTAATACTGTGGTCATATTAAAATCAAGACACACTTCTGAGTTTAAATTCATAGGGCATGGCTTTCAAGTCAAGTATAACTAAAATTAGACAGCGCCAACTATAAGGGGTCACATCATGACCCACACCAAAGCTTTTTTTTTTTTTTGTTTAGAATGAACGAACAGATTTTTCTTCCCACTTATTACCAAAACATTTCATTATGTTGTTCTTCCTAATAAAGTATAGCTTTTTGTAGCACCTTTTCTCTGACTTTTATTTAAAAAACAATTTCTTTCCCTTTGCTTTGTTTCAGATTTGTTTCTCAACACACGGACTGCACTACGTATAAGGCCGAGGGTTGATGCCTTGTATTCTGGATAAAGTGCTCCATTTATCTGATAGTTTTTTGGACTTGTGGAAGATATGGGATTGTTTAATAAAACTGTCTGCTTACATTAATTTGCACTTAATTATGTAATAATGTGGCCTTTCCCAAAACATTCAGTCTATTCCTCTATTTATTGCAACACAGGACTAAACATCATGGAAAAGAGCTAGGGGGAAAGTGCTCTAACACCGACATTCTTTTGAAAAAGTTGCTGTTAACTTTTTTAGTTTGGCGATACAATAAGGAACTGTATTTTGGAATGGTGCTAAAAATGATCTGGGTTTCAAGTTTCGAATGGAAGGGACATGTTTTTAATGATAATTTTTTTGGCACAGAGCACGTTGTTAGAATTGGAAAAGTACTAACAGAGTTTGGCTTGTGAGAGGAGCAGGATAAATAAACGTTCACCAGTTGGAGGTTGAAACTCAAGAGTTGGTTTTATTCAAAGTAACAACATGGCGTCACACAAAACAGTCGTTACATTATAGGGCACCCACGGAGTTACAGGTTTGAAAGTACTCGTGGTTTAACTTTACAAAGCACTAGTGGAGAACATGAACATTGCTAACACATAGGGCCCTTACTTAGGGTACAATTTTCAGAGTTCACGAAGCAGAAAATCAGCCAATACCTGCAGACCTTTCTTGTTTAAGTGGATTCCATCAGGTCTCTCGGAATGTCCTCTCCCCATAGTCCTGTACAAACAAACATGCATCAATTAATGCTTACCACTTCGAACATTACTTGGCAAATTGAGAGGAACAGTTATCTTTGATTAAAACTTGTAATCATCTTAATCTGCACTTACTTTTCAAATAGCGAGACAGTGGTGTTACCTGAACTATCTTCAAACTCAGCATGGAGAGCCAGAGCACGTACCTTAGGTCCTGTTAAAATGACAATACAGACTTTATCATGAGTTCACGAAACTTGCTTAATATTAAAGCAAATCACTATAAATTCTTCCTGGTTGGTTTACCTGTACAGTTAAGAATATTCCTGTTCAATGCCTTTTGACGAGTAAGATATTTGTTTTGACACTGCTCTTCTCTCCTTGGGATAGGGGGCACTGTAAGAAATACGACTTCATCACAGTGTGCCTTCAGAATGGTCCGCAGCCTGTCCAAGAATCCCCTAACTTTGTTGAAGTCGTTGCGCTGTTGAAACAAAATTACATGAGAAACTGACAGGACATTTGGAAATACGAAAAGTGTACGGTACAATGTAGCCATATGCCTATAAGCCAGATTTCATATTACCAATGCTAAGTCTGAACTGCATTTCAGAATATCATTTGTCCCGATAAGTATTGCTACTTTTGGTGACAAATTTTCACGGTGTTCCTTCACTAGGTGAACCAGCTCCTCTGTTGTTAAACCAGACTTGCAAAGACCAAGTTGCTTTGTTTTGAACGGATCTAGAAAAATTATTGACTTATGAATGTAACTTTCTTCAGGGTTGACATGACAAGTAAAAGGAAACAGGAGCCACACTTACCACAACCAATAACATTTTCTCCGTGTTGCAGGGCAAAGCGGAGCATATTGCTGTCACCTAGCAGTTCAAATCCCTGAAATTTTGGTTTCATCTGAAAAAAGAGAGATAACAAAACTGGAAACTACTATTGGCTTGCATGTCCTACAATATACACAGGTAAAATAAAGTCGTAATCGTTTGCTCCACTGAGTTGTAGAAGTACATTTCCCCAATATTTTTGCTTTTTCCAGTAAATTTCCATCTCCATTAAGAAACTGACAGCACTGTATAATTTATTGCAATAAAAGGATTCAAAATTTGAGAGCCACAATCATTCTTCAAACAATATTTGAAGAAGTCCATTTTTTTAAAAATCGAAAAGAACGGCTAATCAGTTTTAGCATTTAATTGTTCCAGATTCAAAAGTGATCCCCATTTTCAAAGCTACCATAATTAGATGAAGTCAATGCTTTATTTTAGTTTACTGTGCCCATCATAAAACACGGATTTCAGCAATAGAAAAGAAAGTCGTCATAATTGTTTTTTTCCCCAAAGGATTGTAATGCAAATGGTCAAGCTCTGAACTCATTAACTTTTACGCTCCGCGAGTATTGGAAAAATCTCAGAAGAGAGGAGAGTACTTACTTCAATTTCGGTAACATCCATTATTATTTTGCCTTTGTCTTCCGCCCCAACCAGAACGTATCTGGCTTCTTTAAAACGATTCTCAGTCAAACACCAAGTACGCTTGTCTTCTAGCAATTTTCACTCAATACAATAATGCCTTCAAAAACAAATACTTCCGCGCGCTGATATCTGAACTGATTGACTGACCGCAAACAACTGAGGGACGTACGTAAACACAGTGCTCGCAAGGACATTCGGCTGCGCGGCTGTTCCCTAAATCCGTGGGTTTTCCGTTCCCCACCGCGTCCCCCGTCCCCTCCCGTTTCTCTTCCAGCCAGATGACACCGTGTATTTCTACTCCGGGTTTCTACTCCAGCGGGTGGAGTGGAAAAGGCGGCGGTCTTGCTATCCGGAATGGAAATAGGGAAAGGTATCAACGAAATAATTTGTACTCCGGAGTAGAATGGAGAGGGATGTGAAATGAATATACTCGAGAGTGGAATATAAACCGTACTGATTAATTTTACTTCGGAGTGGAGTAGAAATTAGAGTACAATAGTATTCCATCAGAGTGAAACAGATATCGGAGTGAAATTATTGTACTCCGGAGTGGAATAGAAATCGGAGTGAAATCATTGCACTCCGGAATGGAATAGAAATCGGAGTAGAATTATTGTACTCCGGAGTGGAATAGAAATCGGAGTGGAATTATTCTACTCCGGGTGGAATTATTCTACTCCGGAGTGGAATAGAAATCGGAGTGGAATTATTCAACTCCGATCGGAGTGATATTAATTGACCTACAAATGTTTCTATTTCCCTCCGCCTTTCCACTCCGCCTTCCACTCCGGAGGTGGAATAGAAATGGTCGGAGTAAAATTTTGTTAATTACACTCCGGAGTAGAACTTGAAATAAAAAATCCGGAATAACTCCAAGTCCCTGCTCCTTACCAAATTCTTCATGGTTCCAGTACATATATAATTGTTTCAATTTCAATATTTTAAGACAGTCCATGTTTCTTGCCTGAAGAAATTCCACAGGGATACACCAGTTCACTCCATTTTGATAGCAGAAGGAAGCAATCTTTACCCGATTGTGATAAGAAAGGTCACTTGTCCAGAATGCAGCGCGATACTGAGCTTTCATAGGTCCCCATTCCTCAACCGGACCAAAATGTTCCAAGACATTTGTCCAGGCTTTGTAAACGTTCGACATTACACAGGCTACACTAAATTTAGGGGACAGAGACCTGAAGGGGGCAGAGACACCAAAATACAAGACCTGAAACACTAGGTGAACTATTTTACTCAAAATAAAAGGTCTCGAACACTACCTGAAATAACTGACTACTGAGAAATGAGAGCCAAATAGAATTTACAATGCAGAGAAACGACAAATGGCGACTTGGTTAAGACACCAAAATACAAGACCTGGCACACTAGGTGAACTATTTGACCCAAAATAAAAGATCTCGAACACTAGCTGAAAAACACTGAAATCTAAGAGTGCCCCCTACACTGAACTTTGACTGACTGCTGAGAAATGAGAGCCAAATAGAATTAACAAATAGCTGATACAAAATGAAGCACAGAAACGACAAATAGCGACTTGATTGGTTAGGGATCTACTGACGTATTCCAGGTTCGTTGATGCCACTATCCAGCGAAAGATGGCGCCGCCGTCCCAACCAATGAGAGCTCTCTAAGATTCAGTGCTGAAGCCCGCCACATCTTGTTGCAATTTAAAATAACTTCAACGGAATCTTGACTACACAACCTTCTCTCACTTCAAAACGGAATTCAAAAAAGCGATTTGTTAGCGGCGTGTCATTCGGCATTCCTTTATAGTTCCCACGCAGTTTCTGAAGCGCATTTTCATGATCACATCCCCAGCTGTTGCAGGTAGCACAAGAACCTATCGTTTTCGAATGGACAAGTTATCGGCACTCAAGGACAGCTCTAGAGACGACAACTTTAAATGCGAAATGTGCATTATTGTCCAGACTTGCGCCCCAGCACGGGGCCAACAGCTGTTGCAGCTACCCACCTTGCAGCTACCGCAAGAAAGCTAGCCTGTACCTTCCCTGCCATGGTGATTGCATTGTGACACGGTTTGGAAGTTGTTGATAGTTATCTGCAGTAGTTATGGTAAGTGATGATTGGGCACTGTTCTCCCGTCCCAGAGCCGTATCAAAGAGTTGATGTTGGGGTTATGTCGCCCAGTAAGCATTTAATTGTTTCAGGATCCATTCGGGTTGTATTCTGGTTTGTTGCAAACCAACCAGGAACAGCTGCAGTACATTTTGAATTCCTCGTCGACAGACCTTCGGTGTGTGCCTTGCTTCCAAGGGTCCTTGCAGGAGGGTATCGACCACCAGTCTTTGGGTGTTGATTTTGATGAAGTGTACCAATTGTACTTGTTGGAGATGCGTGAGTACCACCTCAACTTGTTTGACCTCATTATATTTGGTGTCCTGTCACAGCGCGTTTTCTTTTGTAGGCGCACAGTTCAGGGCAAGGATTATCTCCTGCGCAATGGACTTACTCATGTTGTGAATGCTGCAGAGGGATCAAACGAAAGGCTGGTGCTGTGGGATAAGTAACGTGGGTATACCCATTTGAGACGCACCTACGTTGCACAACGTGTGATTATTTTCAGATAGCAGCAGAATTTATTGTTCTTGCACGCCTTCTGGAAAAGACCTTTGAACTTTTTTTGGTGTTCTGCGTGAATTGAACTTTTTTTGGTGTTCTGTGTGAAATCAAATAAATGCTTGTAATTACATTTGTCTCCCGTCTTTCATGATACCTACCTTAGTATCAGTGGAAAGTAGACTAACTGCTCCAGTTCTGCTGTACCTAAAGTTAGGCACTTTGCAATGGTTTTCATGGAACGTTTTGGTTATTACATTAACCAAATCATCACCCATTAAAATAAGCTTAATTGGCATTTCATTACATTAATGTCGAGAATGGCAGTACCACAATGAAATACAATATATTTTAGTGCTTACCTTTCCTCCCACTTACAAAATACATGAAGCAGCTAGCTATGTTTTTAAAAAAGAAACTTCTATTGACGCAGCAATTTGGAACTTTACCTTAGCATTGAATACAAACGAAAAAATACTTTCAGCAAGCCAAGGTATGTAAAAAACAGTCTACTCACATAGAAATTTGGAACTTTCCCTTGGTGTGGAGGAATCCAGCCATTATTTTCGCATTGGTAGAAGGGTGAATGTCTGGGGGAAGAAGCCTAAATCCAGCCATTATTTTCGCATTGGTAGAAGGGTGAATGTCTGGGGGAAGAAGCCTAAATCCAGCCATTATTTTCGCATTTGTAGAAGGGTGAATGTATTAAATCCAGCCATTATTTTCGCATTTGTAGAAGGGTGAATGTTTGGTGGGAAGAAATGTGAAGGGCGCATTGGTAGAAGGGTAAATGTCTGGGAGAAGAAATGTGCTGGGTGAAGAAACCTTGGTAGAAGGGTGAATGTATGGTGGAAAGAAATGTGTAGGTCGCATTGGTAGAAGGGTGAATGTCTGGGGGAAGAAATGTGCTGGGGGAAGAAACCTAAATCCAGCCATTATTTTTGCGTTGTTAGAAGGGTGAATGTATGGGGCAAGAAATGTGTGGGGCAAGAAATGTGTGGGGCAAGATGGGGCTCTATGGTGGGAAGAAATGTGAAGGGCGCGGTAGAAGGGTGAATGTCTGGGAGAAGAAATGTGCTGGGGGAAGAAACCTTATTTTTGCGTTGTTAGAAGGGTGAATGTATGGGGCAAGAAATGTGTGGGGCAAGATGGGGCTCGCATTGGTGGGTGAGTTGGTCCTGGGGAAGGTCTCCTGCCCTGTTTTACCGACGAGCGGTGCGTTGGGGGACGTAGCTGGCCGTGGATTCCGCGACGAGCTTTCCGCGATGGCCGCTAGGAGGCGTCGCTGCGCTGACATCCTAGAGTGACCGCTCGCCAAAAACTGACGTCGTCTGCTTCCTATGTGCCTCGGCGAATTTTTACATTCTCAAGTACTGCATTAACGACATCCAACACATACATGATGTCTCTCAAAACTCTTCATCTGTGTACCAGAGTGTGAATCTCAGAATCCAGTCGGTATTCATTGCCCGATTCAACCGTGTTGTGTGATGTGAGGGAGGGTGGTGTACGGCGGTGTAAGGTTAAGAGCGGAACACATTTCATTAATTTATAAGTGAACGGTGGCAGAGCGCCAAAAAATAGGAACGTAGCAACGTTCTACACATCCATACCTATCATAATTGACCAAACTCAACCTCCAAAGCGAGAAGCCGCTATAGTATACAATTACGAGAATAAGAGTATGAGAGAGTATGGTCGGAGTGAGTCCTTAGGAACATGGCGGCTTGCATGCCAGTGACCAGAATGGGGTATGTTTACTTTTTAATATGCAACAGACCATAACAGTATATATGCGTACATATATGATCATATATGAAATCATATATGAGCATGTATGCCGTTATATATAACCATATCTGATCAAATATGATCATATCTAATTATATATTGTCATATATGGACGCCCAGATATATTCATATATAATTATATATATTCATATAAAATCCCATATATGATCCATTTCATCCGGGCAGCAATCCTGGTCTGTGCCTCACTAGGGTGGTCCAAAATTCCCAGCAGCCAGCAGCAGTTTGTATGTGGAAGTGGCCGTATTAATGAGCCTAACCTAACCATTCGGTTAACCAAACCTAGCCTCCCGACTCTCTGGAGTGTTCCTAGCGATAACGGACCGATCGTGCATAAAAACAGGGTTACCGGCGGGCTGCAGCAACACCGCGCGCGCACTGGCCGCAGTTCATGGTGCTCTCCTGGAAGGTCACTAAGTGCCGTCGAGTGGAAAGGGGTGAGAGGTCTCGGCACCCTGCAGCAGCACAACACGCGCCCCCTACAAGAAAAGTAAACTTGTCGGCCGTACAACAATTTGATCGTTGTATTGAATTTCCCTTTGAAGTTCTTGGAGTTCTCGAGGTGTTGACCGGTGAATTTCTTAAGTACCAGACTCCCATCCACAGCGGCTTGTCTAAGGCGTCCAGCCCTTGACAGGGAATGCAGTAGTGTCTGGGAATCCAGACAATTCAGTATGAATGTACCCTGTATCGATGCGAGGAAAAAGGTGGAGATTTTCTTGGTTGCACACAAAGTTGCGACCACAGCCGACCAAGCTTAGACGCACACGGGAACAAAGCCCACCACATGCGCCTACAACCCAGACTGGAACCTTAGAGCCCCGGCTGGGGCACAACCGATGTCCGGCGGGTTTGCCCATCCTCCAGGGGCAATTTCGACAAAAATGCTTCTACGAGGCCCCCATGGCCCATGGCGGGGCCCAACCAAAGCAAAACGATGTCCGCCGAGTCTGCCTACCCTTCAGGGGAAATTTTGACGAAAACCCTTCTATGAGGCCCCCATGGCGCCTGGCGAGGCTCACCAATGCAAACCAATGTCTGCCGGGTCTGCCTATCCTCCAGGGGCTATTTCGTCCAAAACCATTGCATGTGCCCCCATGGTCCCGGGTGGGTCTAACCGATTCGAACCGATGACGGGCGGGTCTGCCAGCCCTCCAAGGGCAATTTCGACAAAAACCATTGAAAGTGGCCCCGCTCCTGGCAGTACATAACCTATTTAACCCTTTACCCGGCCGCGTTGCCGCTTGGCTACAACTCGTTTTGAACGTCCCTGTGGAGCCAGTTTTGATATTGGCGCCTAAATTTCGATGCCAACCTTCAGTTGTGATCCTCCCCTATGGAGATTCGAGAGCTCGACGACGTACGCGCCATTTTCAGTCCGTGAAGGCACTGTGAAGTCCGCCATATTGCCCAACTTTGCAAAGACGCCCTGCAGTTAATTTGTGGAATGCCACTGCAGCTAGGTAAGTTGTGGTTGAAGCATCAAGACGACAAATGTTGTTGAAAATGCATGTGACTTTCATGCGCTAGCGTTGAAATTTCGAAATTCACTGTTGTAATAGGTTGTATCGACGATCGAAACCAGTGGTTGCCACTTGGCTACAGGGCCGGTCCGCAGTGTCATGATCGAAACGCATTTCGTTTCGGGCGATCTCGTTCTATGAGTCATTCAGGGCACAAAAGTTGATGATAAAAAGCAAATTTTTAATGTCTGACTGTATAATTCTCTGTGCGGGTCATACATTGTGCGGAATTGTCGTTTAAGACGTCCTGCAGAGTAAAGTCGCGAAGAGGCCCCTGGCCTCCCGGGTCGGTAGACCGGCCTTGTAGCCACCCGGCGACAACTCAAACACGCTCCGATGTGCGCCAAAATTTCGGAAATGGTTGTTTTGGGTCATTTGTGACCAACACGGACAAGAAACTGTGCAAGAAAACTTATTTTCATAAAAAAAAAAAGACGTGTGAAATTCCTTGATTGTGATTTTAGGCAGTTTGAGCGTTTTGTATTCCCTATAAACACGGGTTCGCGTACTTAATTTTTTAGTTTTGTATTTCTTCAGGCAGAGAGATGCGCAGAGGGTACCCATACTGCCCGTCTGTCCACACCCAAAAGCTGCCCACCAGGGCCACCGGGATCCGGCCATGTAGCCACATGGCAGTTGGTATCATCGGCATATTCAGGCGAGGTGACAAAATAGTTCTCGGTTGCAATTTGTACTTCTCGGTCCATTTTCTGGTGGTCCAGTGGTCTGACTACCGGCTCTGAGAGTGGCGACGATTTTGCCACCTGCCCCTGAACAGGCACCGAGAACTTGCTCAGGGAGCATTGATGCGATGCCTACCTTCATCTCCAAAAATTTCGGACGTAGCCAAATGTTGAAATTAGCTGCCATGTTAGGAGAATAAATCTCTATCCGGACATGGCCGGTCACCCTCCGGCCATGTTTAAATCAGCTTCTCTTCTCCTAACATGGCCCCGCCGTGTCAGGTGAAAATTTTATTTTTCGGACATGGCCGAAAATGACCCGGCCCACCTAACATGGCCTAGGTCATCTGAAGAGGGCCCGGCCTGTCCTGGACGGTAACAAATGCCAAATTTTAAAGGGTAGATGAATTGGATAAATTACTCCTCTCACTGATTTTAGGGACAGTTCCCCAGCAACATATCACAAACAAATTATCCATCACTACAACTGCCTGTAAAGTACCAATTGACAGAATTTCTTCTGATCTCATAACTTCTAATTAATGATTTCATTGTCTTTATTCTACAACTCTTTCAAAAACAGTAAATTGATATTTTTTACCTCATTGTCATTTAGACTTCCCGAAGTGCATGGAACATCAGCTAAATTGTCCAAGGCTGACCAAGACAATCTGGCTTCACCATCATCTGATTCCTAAAACGGTAACAGAAAGAAATTTATTAGTAACAGTATTTTATTTGTGTAAGTGTAAAGCTGCAATTTTTATTTATTAATTTATTGTTTGCAAGACGGCCCTGAAGCACAAGGCCACAAGGCCTGTGTAGTGCACTACCTTATTGCCAACAGTGGACTGGGATAACAATGACAAAAAAAAATAATAAGAGATAAAATGTGAAAGACTAATAAAAGTTAGCCTAGGAAAGCTCCCACTATTACTCTCAGCAGACTACATTTAACAAAGTAAATTCAATTCTTAAGTAAAATGGGGATTAAATAATTAAAAAAAGCACCAGTAGTATGAACAGCTGACAAAATTAAATGTGAGCCCCACAAAATATTAGCTTGGTTTGCCACCAACCCCACCACTGCACATTTAAATAAAATTAATATCTACCTCTGTATCTGTATGGTCCTTGTCCTGCAGCTCTGGCTCCCTTCGATCTGTGTGTCGCATCTGGTTCTCCATTCCAACTGGTTCATGCAAACAGCACAAATAAAGAGTATTAAATTTTAACAAGTATGAGGAATCTGGGAAGCAAAGATATTGATAACAGTGTTTAAGTTCTATACGGTTACAATATTCCTTTGTATCAACTTTGAAACATGTGCTCCAAAATAGAAGTAAAACTTCAATGAAACATTTTAAAGAAGATGGTTTACGTGCAATGGTGTGGAGAAAAGAAGTTTGTTAGTAGCTGATCTTCATGGTGCTCTCCTCGGTGCTCTACATCAGTGTTGTCATTCGTCTGTGTCCCGTCCCCCATTCATCTGGAATCTGGAATGCAAAACGTAAAATAAAAGTTGTGTACAGGAGCCTACTAGAGTATACAGGTAATTGCTAACCTGTAAATGCCAGTCAGAAGTTCGAGGTAGTTTTCTTCGCCCTGGATTTAAGACGTCTCTTTCAGGAGCTAGCGCAAAAATGGTGTTGTAACGTTTGGTGGACCTGGAGCAACCGTAAGAGCCCAATTATTAAACTAGGCACTTCGGGACACTGCACTGTTTCATTCGTGACAAAAAATGACACCTCCAGGTGACCGTTTTGAATGAAGGCGTGTCTGTCAGGCATAGAGGAAACTGGAAAGTCAGATAATAAAACTGTAGATATTGACAGAATGTCTGAAGACATAACCTAGAAACAACACGCACCCTTCGTAGCTCGTACTTTTCTTTGACGGTCATAAATCAAAATGTTCCGAGTTACTTCAGTCCAACACTGACTTCCATTGCCGCTGACCTCTGGACACACAAACGAAGACGCAGTCCAGTCCAGTCTTAACTTATACCGGTTGATTTTGGTTCTGCTTTTCTAGCCGAAGTACAACCAACCGCTCTCTGCTCACCAACTGCACTCCCCTTCGTCTTTCAAAAGGCGGGAAGTCTCCAGATGCCTGCAGACGAGGTATTTTTATTTATCCGATTTCGGATCTAAAACACTGTTAAAACTACAAAAGTTGAACTGGAACGTGTGCCCCAGATCCTGGAGAACCAGACATTCACCATCAACTACAAAATTCCTCTAATACAGAGAAAATCGCATTCTTTTCTAGACCACTCCGGCCGAAATGCAGAATCGCAAATCCGCTAGAACTAAAGAACGGGTCAACGGATCAGGTTCATCTTCTAGACATTTGAAGAAAAATAAAAAGCGAAGCCAGTGTTAAATTGCAGTTCTATCGCTATAATATAGCACTTAGGATAGATAAAAAGAGAGTGTACTTACCAAGAAATTTAGTTCTATTATATTTATTTAATTAACAACCAAGGCCCAGAGAAATCCGAACAGAGAGACATAGAAACACAAAATATTGCAATGTTGGCTTGCGTAAAATTCTCTTTGCATAAAGTTTGCGATGGATTTCAAAAAAAAAAAAATTGTCTCAAGATTTTGATTCATGGCTGCATGTCTGTAGTCCACTCACTAAGCTCTGGCTTTACGTAGTGGAAAGATTTAGTTCCAGAGACAGTTTGAATTTGTGGCATATTTCTGCTGGTAAAGTTGTCTGTCAGGCTGTACCTCTGACTTACAGGAGCGCCTGCAAGTGCCAGGATAGGCCAGTTCGCGCAACACGCATGCATGCAGTAGTTGAGGCGCCGTTTAGGGGCCAACATCGTGAATGTAGTAAATAAATAAATGATCCCCTTTACTAGCGAGAACAGCTGAAGTCGACGAAAATGTTATGTCTCGCTCCTGTGTACACCCTAGACCCTCCTCCATGAGAACAAACCAAATTTACGACCCACAAATTTTTGACCAAAACCCCAAGATTTGGGACTTTATTGGTCATTTTTCGAGATATATCCAAAGTTACGGTTTAAAAAGTACCGGAAGGTGAGATCTGAATATTTGATCGTATTTCTTAGACCTTTTGGGCCCAGAAATTTCAAACCGCACTCAAATCCCACTAAAACTAGCCGAGTTATAAGAAATACCCAAATTGAATGGAAGGGATGGTTTCGAGAGGGTCCTGCAACTTAAAAACGCTGTATCTTGGGCAGAAAATTTTTCCGAGATCTGGAATTTGGGTTGGGACCTCCTACGAAGAAGGGCAACCTAACACCAAAGTTTCACGAGAATCTGAGAGAGTCATGGCGGGTCATGGTCAAGGGTCATCAACTTCACTTTTTGTTGTACAATGAATATTGAATATCATGATTGAATATGAGAGTAAATGTGGTCAAGAGCCGCTATAAACCCCAGAATAGTCCGGAGTTGAGCATTTCCCGCTTACATCATCTTCTGAAATAGATATTTTCTTCAAAATTACAGCAAACATCCAATGAATATGAGGTGAATATCGCAAATTTGTACAATGAATATAAGAAGTTGATGATCCTTGGTCATGGTATCGGCCTGCATTTCTTATTTGAATTTGCTCCGCACCTTCTGTTTTCGATCCTCATCGGGTTCTATTTTATTACTTTCGGTTCAATTAAAACTTCCTTTTATATTTCTGCAGTTCAAAAAGACATCAAAATGATGAAACATCATTAATTAGTCAATACTTCAAAATGACTTCAAAATAATGTCAAAGAACGAGACCATTTTGAGGTCAAGATGATTTTTTTCAGATGACCCTGCGGTTATATCATTGTGATATCATTGTGACTTTTTGGTTTTACTAGGGGTGAGCGTACCACAGGCGCGAACAGATGGTTTCGTCAATCAGAAGCAGAAATTTTTAACACTTTGTGTTTGTCAAATTAATCATACCATAAATCTCAGTTTATTCAGGTGTATTTTCAGTGGAATAGTTTGGAATAATATTCATTATGTCATTGGAGCATTACAAATTTTAGAACCTGTGTTTGTCAGTTTCTGTTAAAAATTAGCTTTTGAGTCAGTGAACTGGCAAAGCACGGAGCGGTGCGAAACCCCTTAAAATACAGCTTCAAAGGGAGGTAAACCCATAACCCATACACTTTTGAATTGGGGCGATTATATTATTACAAATGATTTGATGTACTCGATGTTCTCCTCTGCGGGGCGAAAATGGCTTGAGTACCGGGAGCGCACGTTCGTCATAATCGTAATAATTTGGTCTAAGTGCATATGCCATTCCTGGTATGAGACTCAAACAATCAATTTTGGTCACGACATCGTGCTGCTGTCTGGCCCTATCGGACAGCTGTGCAAACTGAAAGAGAGTCCTTGCGAGCACAAGTGTTCTCTGTTAGGCATGCCACATGTTTTTCGCGACGAAACTTAAAAGGTGGTCCTGATTCTCCCACAACCTCGAACACTTCGCACCCCGCCACTACAATGTTCGCAGTTGCCGTTTTCCTGCTGTATTGCGCCTGCCAGGTAAAGTCGGTCGCGGGACATTTCGGTTCCCCTGATTCTGCTGGACAAAAGTATCGTGATTGGCGATTGTGTTGACAGTTGGCAGTGGCTTCAGAGGACTACGACTGGGGCGACGCCCAGACGGCGGTGTGGGCGATCGCCCGAGAAAACAAGATCGTCGCTGATCTCCACCAGGAGGCGTCCGCGCTTGTCGAGGATGCCGCCAGGAACGCGACACAGCGCTCAGAGCAGCTCGTCGCCGAACACGTCGCCGCCTGGAAGGCCCCGTCGACCAAGCAATCGCGGCTGCTGCCGCCGTCGGCATTGATATCATCAAGGAGGGTCGCTGCTCCATTTACTTGGACTTCAAGATTCCCACGGGACAAGTGGAGGTGGGTGTGAGCGTGAGCTTTGTTCACTGAGAGAACAAATGTGTGGAGCAATGCGTGTATCATGTGCCTCGAGAACCAATGCATGTGTCATGTGTTCCCGAGAGGGAACACGTAACATATACTGATCAAAGGGAACGCATGTGTGGTGTGATGTGCATGGGGGAAAGGCATGACAGGTGTTGTGATCAATGCAACTTAACATATGTTCCCAAAGGGACACGTAATCACATGTGCGTTGAAATCAGAACCAAATGGGAACGAATCATTTGACACGTTTGATCCACACATTTGTTCTATCAGTGTTGTAGGGCTGTTGGGTAGCGATCTAGGATCTATAGTTTGACGGCAAATGAAGTTTCGGGGGCCTCGCGCAATAAACCTGATTATAAACCCCTCCTGCCGAGGATGGTAACGGACTGGACATTCGTCTGTGCCCCCGTGGGTGTCCACACGATCGAACCTCGAATGTTTAGCCCCTTCCCTCGTCTCGTTTGGGGTGCCCACCTGTTCGACGTTAGGATTTCCGGTGTCATGGGCATCATGAGACATCATTGTCATTATAAGACGGTGTTCAGAGGTTGGTCCAAAGAAACTGCCCTTTACACTGTCAACAATTTCGTCCAAAAAAAAATCGAATCATTCAAAAACTTATTTATGGCATTAACGTGCAATGTGTGTCCATCTGTCCGAAGAGTGCAGTACCACTGTGCGTAGTGGCGGCGCGCACCCAGTGGGACGCCCAGGTGTCCGGCCTCAAGGCTGTCGCTGACAACATGCTGCAGCTCATCATCAAGGCCCAGGACCAGAGCAAGTCGTGCGACAACCGGTTCAGCTCGTTGCTGCAGGCCTTGTGCCGCCAGACCGAGGTGACTTCCACCGTCCTCACCGCACAGGACGACAAGTCCAAGAAGGCGGTGACCCCCTACTGGAAAATAGTCAACGGGGCGCCGACCGGGATCCTCCAGGACTCGACCGCGTGCGTCCAGGGCGCCTTCGAGCGCGCTGACCTAAGCGCTACCAACTCGGCCGAGAATGCTGTCAGTTGCATCAACGACATCATCAAGAAACGGAAGCAGTAACGAACTTCGGCCTCCAGCAATGAGGAACTCTCGATCATTTTCGTCGGGGAAACCCCGCCTTACCACCCTCCGGCATACTACAAAACAAAAATATATGAGAATATACACCGTATTTTGTTGAAAACCTAGAGTATGCAGGCAACAATGCACACAGTAAAAGTACAAATACTCGATACAATATACTGTTACGTAGAGCAGACTAATAAAGTCACCTTTTCATTCCATGGGCTTCATAACCCTTTTCTTTGATTACATTCCTAGACACCATCTTTATACCGTCTCGCCCCCTGGTGGCTCGTAGACCAACCATCATTAAAAGGTGTCGCCATCTAGCGGCGAGTCCCTGCACTGCTCTATCCCACCACGTTTCACTCCGCCTTCATCTTCTCTTGGCCTATAAAAGCAGGCGCCGATCACCGAGCAGTGCCTTTCTGTTCGACGCTCTCTTGGAGTCAATACACAGCTCAAACCGACTACATTATTTCGCCTCCTCTACTTCACAATACTCCTGATATTACGATGATGATATTTTGAGATTTATTTTGTATCAATAATCAATGTTTCACCAGGAAGGTTTTACCAGGAAAATAGGAATTTGCTGCATTAGGTAATACATACAGCAGAGAAAATAGTTTAAAATCAGAGGATAATCTCACTTCAGAAAACTATATATTTTGTTCCCAATTGATTCCGCCCTTTCTCTTGCTAACTGCACTGATTTTACGTTATCTTCGTAGAAGAGGTGCCACTGCATTTTTACTAGGCAGAGCCCTCGGAGGTCTGGGCGCGGCGAATATTCGCGAGTAAGCAGCACAGTTGCTTTTGGTTGGCAGCTGGTTTAACATTAGCGTCGCTCGCTCTCACGATTAATGTCGTTCACTTATTATCACTCATCCGTTACTCAAGCTCTCGGACGACTGAGCGGATGGAATCCATGTTGGTAATACTTCACATTTCGTTTTGTTTGGCAGGTTTTTATTTTAACATTTTTGTGACTCACTCTATTGAGGTGCTTCCCTTGTAGTACTAAAATTTAGAATTTCACATGAACTTCAAAAAGCTCCAGATTTACATTTATTTCAGACAATCTTTCACATGCTCAACAACTAGTGCCTTTCCGTTTTCAAGTTCTTCTTCCCTTGGAACTGTTTAATTCATATATCATGCAAAATTTTAGAAAATAAATTACTATTTCATCGAAGACGTGGTATTTCATTTCCTCCGCGCCTCGTTCCCGCTCACAGATTGTTGCTAATACCAACAATTAGTAATCACTGGTATCAAGGAGGAAACCTGGCAACCACACTTTTAGGCAAGATGGACATCCTTGCATAAATGAAGAACCTGGAAATCGATACTCTCGCCCAGGACCTTGGACTTCCAACACCTAATGGTTAGTCCTTGTTAGATTGCAATTTAAAATTCAATGTAATATCTAGTACCCCTGCCCCAACCAACTCCCTTTGTTCATGTGTTCAGCTGATTCTCCATGCACCCATGTCGATATGTATGAAGTCAAACTGGACGATGACATCACATCACCCCAAAGAAGGCCCAACATTTCAATTTTGATATACAAGAATGGTTTACTTCTGCCTGCGCGGTACCTTATCACAATTTAAAATTGTGAACGTGTTCAACTGTACAAATGGTTGTTTCAAATCTGCCCCGACTGTTTGGAAGATCAAATCACTTATAAATTCAAGACATGCTTTACTAGTTACAGGACATAAGTACTTTTGATATTTCTTTATTTCTATTATAAATATCATTGTTCATCTTTAAATTGAAACCTTTCATTGTTTAATTCTCTTTGCATTTTTGACAGCTATTAACATCTGAGCTAACTGTACCTTGTTATGTCTATTTATTAGCTTCGTGATTCTAACTTGAGCTACCAGCCCTTGTTCTTTGCTGCCTGCTTGGCTCAGGCCTATAGTTTTGTATAAAATATCTTGTTTTGGCACCAAGTCTTGTCACTTTTATACTTTGTGTATGTTTTGCTCCATAGTGGGATGAATAGCCTCTCCTGTGTGTGTTGGTCCATTGGTTTCACTATGGTTAGCTTCAAATTGCTTAATTCAATTTTTGGGGCGGTTTTTATTTAGTTTTGGCTCATTAGCTTCTTTGAAATATCTTACTTTACCGCTTCCAGGCTGGGTGACTACGGTCTCTCAGTCTGGAGGTGTGTCCTTTGCCGAAATTAGCTTCTTGTATTAGCTTTGGTTCCCGATCGGCAAATCGTTAGCGCCATTTATAAAGCCATCCAACCCCACCTGTTAACACTAGAAAGCCTGACTTTCCCGGTTACCATCTTTGTCTGAAGGGGTCATTTTGACCCCTGGTCGATCTACGTGTTTCGCATCGCCGAAAACGGCATATAAATTATGTTCTCGTTTTATTTCAAAGTGCTTAGTGACAGTGAGTCCTAACATTACCTTTTCCTGCCTAGGGGAGCTGTGCTGTAGGTAGGCAACCAGCACAGCGTATATCACTCGTATCAGCGTATATCATATGTAAATGTCTAGGTAGGCGAGGTACGAATTTTTTCTATAAGAATAGACCCCCCCTTCCCCTTTAAATGACCCCAAAACCCAAGATAAACTGTCAACATCGACATTAGGTGCTGCTGCAGGTGCCCGTGGTCAAAACAGGGCCTTCTGGGCTTGGAACTAGAACGGGACTTCGGTGCGAAATGCGAACTTTGCCATCGTGAGAGATGCGAACTTTTTCACAATGACGACCCCCCCCCCCCCCCAAAAAAAAAAAAAAAAACCAGAACCAAGCTACAATGCTAATAAGACCCCAGGTGCTGCTGCAGGTGCCGGTGGGTAATGTAGGGCCCTCTTGGGCAGGGACTGGAACGGGAGGGCAAACTTCTAAAAGGTGCAGTATTTCAAACTTGATCATGGGAACTGACCCCTGCTACTTTTATCCTAGGATCCCAGTTACATTTTCAAAATCGACCCCAGGTGCTACTGCAGGTGCCAATGGTCAAAATGAGGGCCTTCTTGGGCAGGAACTGGAACGGGAGGGCAAACTGCTAAAAGGTGCAGTATTTCAAACTTGAAACAGAAACCGACCACTACTAATATAATCCTAGGACCCCAGTTACATTTCAAAAATGGACCTCAGGTGTTACTGCTGGTGCCAGTGGTCAAAACAGGGCGTATCAGGCTTGTCAGACGATCGCAGTCGCTTCGCTCGCGCTGAAGGTATTCCCTTCTCGATAAGGCGTCTATGTGGTCTCCGTCACCTTCCCCAACCATTCACTTCGACTTGCGCAGAACTAATAGACCAGTACGCAGTGTAAAGGGGCAATTAAAGTGCATTCTGTGAAAAATTACAACGTGTTTAGTGGCTGGGGTCAAAATGACCCCTTCAGACAAAGAAGGTAAAAGGCTTTGTAACTACCACAAAAATTGAGCTGGGAGCCTGAAATTTTGAAGGATTGCAGTTTAAGACGTTTTAGGAAAAGTCAAAAATCGTCGGGTTCAAGGCTCTGAAAAAAAGTATGAAAAATTTGGCTTGAAAATGAAAAAGGGTCAAAATGACCCCTTCCGTCTTTCTAGTGTTAACGTTTCAACTCCTGGTGTTACCATGGGGACCGAAATCGGTATACTCGCATACTAGCCCCGATTCAAACGCGTGTGAGAACGCTAACAGGCGCTTTTAATTCTGGGGTTACTCCGTCGCGGCAATGTATTGCCGCATCACAATGTCATCGGTCATTCATCCCCCATTCTGGTGCCACTATCAACACCTGGTAGGGGAGGGGGGCGCACTACCTGCTCCCCCTCCCCCGCCCGCACGCCGAGCTAAAGCAATAAATTAGTTTCGGTGGACCGGAGCCCCTCCCGCCGTCGTCTCGCTCACTACATTGTTATGAGGAATGACATTCCTGGAAGAAAGGAGAAAAAATTCCAGCGCTTGCAGCACTGAGTCGCCCTCGTTAACTTAACTAAACAATCAGTAGATTATAAATAACTACTTTTGTTTTTTAAAGCCTTGTTGTTAAATCTGTCTTCAGTAAAAGATTGAATGAAAACATAAAGGTTTACAGTTATAATGTTGGAATTTATAAAGTTGGTGAAACTATAGTATTGTGGTGCATGTAGATGCAGGAGAGGCAATTAAACCAAAATGACACAATACTATTTAATGGATCTAAATTGGGAGTAAAATTAATAATAAAGTGATAATAAATAGGGAATTCAATTTGCATGTTTATTTATTTCTTCTTGTTAGGTGGTCCATCTTGTCTGTCAGAATTTTGTCTCTTGCTTGCTTTTGTTGTGCTTGTTGAGTTGGTTGCTGCATGATGTTATTGTTAAGAAAAAAATTGTGTTAGCAGATGAAAACTGAATGTAGAAAATGCTCTTGAATTAGTTGGTGTTGTCAAAGTTGTTATTAGGATTCGTACCATCATTTATGATATCTTGTTCTGTACTTGCGGTTCCTGGTGCATCAGCTTGTTATGGCAAAAGTTTCTATTAGGGCTGGAAAATTAAATTTACATATATGTTTGAGTTATAATTACCGTGCGTGGATGTTGAGGGGAATGTTAGAGAATTGGTTTCTAAAAAGAAAAAAAAATTATAGTAAGTGTATTGGATATTGGTACTAATAATTATAGAAGTGTTATTTACCAAGAACTTTGTTAAGGACATCCTGTGGCCAAAATTCTCGAGGAAGAATACTTCCTGTTGCAGCGGCTCTTGCAACATCAAGTGCTTGCATTTTGGAAATAAAGTGTATATTTGTTATTTGAGAGTGTGTTGAAATAATTGTTATGTTTAACATATATGTTAATTTCTGTTACTTACCATGAGGAACAATGAACTGTGATCTGATGTTGTTTTCGATGCAGCATACATCAAGATAAAAATTTTCGTTGGTCTTCATATTGTTCAGGATTTGAATTTTGTCCTCTTGTAATAGATTTTTTTGTCATTAAAAAAAGTGAAGTATATATTGTATGAATCTTCAATGTGACACCTTATTGCTGGTCCTTTACTTGTCGTAGTATTGCTTAGTTTTGTCATTTTGAAAGGTATATTCAAATTTAGTTCGTAGAAAGATTTGTAGGTTTCAACTTGAGGTATAGATGAGGAAGCAAATGATTTCAAAAATAGGTCCATGATTGAAAATGAAAGGAATAAACTGTTTGTTTTTAAGAAAATGCTGAATAATAAATGCAGGTTGTCATAGAAATCAGTGCCTTGTAGTAGGAGTTTGTAGTACAGTAATGAATGAGAATGGCAAACAGTAGTACCAACTGTGTAGTACTATTAACTATTATTGATGTTGGAGATAATTTGTTATTATTTTATTTAAACAAAGTGGTATTTTGTTTTTCGTTGTTATTATGAGAATAAATAATGAACATCGTGTTGTATATTGTGTGTTGACTACTGGAAAGCTTTTTCCTAAACCGTTTGTGGTGGGGGTACCGTATATTTTGTTTGTTATGAAAAATTCAACCTAATTTGGGGATGGTCTTTGTTTGTGGGTGCTGTTTATAGCAAACGAACTTTAGTTAATCCCCACCATGTAGTCGAGTGGTTGGGTTTGTGGCCGATGGATGGAGGTGTGCAGAAGTGGGGGCGTGTTAGTCTCTTGATATTTTTCATACTAGTATATTTTATTTCAAAAGTAGTCTCTCTGCATCTTTTATATTGTCGACTTTCTCGTTGATGATACTTGAAAAACGTAGTAGAGAAGTGAAATTGTCATATTGATTTTGTTGTTTCAATATTTGTGTGTATTTGGGTTGGGTGAGGTTACTGAATGAAATAAAATTGAAGTTAGAGAGTTTTATTTTGTCGTTATCTTTTTTGAATTATGCATTAGGGAGCGTCCTTAAATTACGTAAGGGGTTTTGGGGGGGGGGGGGGGTCTGGCAAATCTTATGTTGCCCTTACGTGGGGGGGTGGGGGGGATCAAAGGCAAACATTACGTAAGATTTATTATGGGCGCACATGGGTCCAAACGTGTCTCCGCGCGCCTCGCCGCGCGCTAAGCATTGAACACATCTCTTCTGTACAATAGTGGCTGAGAAGCCCTTGGGCTTAGGCTCTATAAATTTTAAAGGCCAAGAATTTTCGTTTCTCTTTTACATCTTGTTATTTTATAACATTTATTTATTTATTTATTTTTTATTTCTGGACTGGACAGTACAAATAACTAAACCAGTTGTACCTTTAATTCGGGGTCGCCATCATTGAGCCCCGCGCCGAATGATCCCCACCTTTCCATTATTATTATTTTATTAATGGTAAACAATTTACAATAATTGCATGGCTTATTGTGTTGACTTTGCAGGGTTATTGAGCCCCATGCGATGCGGATGTAGAGTCTGGAAATTGCATGCCTGAATATTTCATAAAAATACTGAAAATGCCTAAACTAGTTGATCCCCTAGTTTTTTGGAATTAAAGTTAAAAATATGAAAAGTGTATTTTGTTTACACAAATTAATAAAATAAATAACTCAAATAAATTGAATAAATTACAAAAAAAAAAAGAATTGAGTAAAACAAATAATTAAATAAATAAAATAAATAATAAAATAAATGCTGGATTAAATAAAATAAATTATAGATTTCATCAAATAAATGATGGATTAGATAAAATAAATTAAATAAAGTAAACAGTTAACTAGATAAAATGAGGCGATCCGCTCCGTAGCGGAGCTGGGAGCGTTGCAATCCATGCAGGTGCTCGTGAGCGTCGTGCACTGCCTCCGGTCCGCCGCACATCGCAGCTTGGCGGGGCTGCCTACCTCACAGGCGTTCTCGTTGGTGGCAGCGTAGGTGCCGAAGTTGTAGAAGTAATTGGTTTCCCTCCGAGAGGATGATCCCACACACAAAAAAGATGTCTAGAAACGAAGCTAGACCATTTATCCTGAATCAAGGCCGTCTATAGATGGTGGAAAGTAAGTCTTCCAGATCTACGTCTAGTGGTAGACATGAAGTAGACGATACAAAATACGTCTATGTGTAGACAACTACGCGCATAGGTCTGAGCAGAGCGTCTATTGACAATCTATATTATGTCTTTGTAAATGTAGATTTCTAATGCTAGATCAAATATCGATATCTATAGACCACCTACCTAAGGTCTACTTCGTCTACGCGTTGGGGGGGGAGTAAAGGTCGATCACATCTAGCACTAGACCGTATATAGACGGTAAGTAGATCACAACTTCGTTCATATAGCCAATGGAACTGTATTATCCGCAAGTGGCGTGATAGCTGAGTGGTTAGAGTGCGGGAGAACAGAAGAGAAGATCATGGGTTCGATACCCGTCATAAATTTATTTTTTCGTCTATACTTGATCTAGACGTTGACGTCTACTAAATTAGAATAAGTAGACGTCTAATAGCTGTTGCAAAAACGGCAATCGTAGACCTTGTGTAGATGTTCGACTGATAGACCACTCCTAGATATCTACTAGACGGTGGTAGACGTCTAGTAGACGTCTCTTAGACGTTTATTTTTTGTGTGGGAGAACTAGAAGTGTTGTGTGAGTTGCAATGGTTTCTGTCCCCCCCCCCCCCCATGGCGCAAAGGTGTTGGAAGAAGAAGTGACAGGGGTAGGACGAGGCAACGAGCGGTGGACCAAGGGGGCCCCCTGGTCTCGGGTTTGTGTTGCGGGCTTGCCTACCTCCCAGAAACAGGTGTCATATTTCGATGACGTCAGCATGTCGCGTGCCGGGTGTCGGATGTCGCGCGCGGAGGAAATGCATCGTGTCCGTGCTTCCGCAGTGTACTGCAGTGTCAGGAGTTTTCTGAGCTGTGCATCTTTCTCTGTCGCTCTCGTTGGCGAAATGTGTGTTCTCTCGCACTTAGGAGGCATCCATATACCACGTGACCTATACTCTGGCTATTTTAGGAAGAGCGCTGGCCATCTTAGTGTGCATGGCTCTACTGCGCCAGCAACTGCAGCAACACGACCTGCACCTCCACTGGTCCTGGGTCTGGAGAAGAGTGGCGGGTGCGAGCAAAGGGACCAGGCAGGCAGAGGGCAGTGACACCGGGGTAGTGGAGCCCAGGGAGCATGGTATAAAATTTTGAACGGTTCTAAAATATCAACGCGATTCAAACGGTATTATGTTCGGAGTCTTGAGAAAAGTCACGCCTGCAAATTTCAAGCAAATATCTTGAAAATTACGGCCTACAGGGGCAAAAAATGATTTTGACAATTAGAGCGCACTTACGCATAGAGCTGGTTTTTAATGGAGAATTTTATATGGGAAAGCGTGAAATTTTGTGCAGAATTCAATTGTGGCCTTAGTTTGGTCGAAAACCGAGGCCAAATGTGAACGCAATAAAAAACTAAAGGTCGCCAGTAGACCCCAATTAAAACGTGAATAGCAATAGTATTTGTTGGCACTGACGGGGCCCGACCGGAGCAAGCCGGAGCCCCCTCCCCCACCTCCTCCCCGAATGCAACTGCTACCGCTGCAACCCAGCGCTCTTCCTAAAATAGCCAGAGTATAGTTGGGGGGGGGGGGGGGGGAGTCCCCCAGGTACCGCTCCTATATTAAATACATGGGAAGGTTAGGTTAGCCAGGTCACATGGGAAGGGGGGGTCACGCGGGGGGGGGGGGGGCTAAAAGTGGCCTATTTTGGGTCACGTGGTATATGGATGCCCCCTTATAGTGTTAGGCGTCGTGTCGTCTAGGTAGTGCAGTTCACATCTGCGATAGGCGCCCAGATGTTTTTCGCAGTGTACTACAGTGTCGAGCTAACCGTCTTTTGGCTGGCGGTCGGTCCGGCGCGTTACAGCGCGGCTGGGCGCGCTCAGGCGGCCGCGGGCGTTTCGGCGCGATCCGGCGCGTTTCGGAAACTGGGTGCCAAAGCTTCTAAACTGGGTGCTAAAACTGCTGAACTATGGCGGTACACTTTCTTGAAACAAATAACAGCTACTTTAATATCCGCCATGAAATCAAGCAGACAAACGCGCGCGCGCTCACACACACTGCGAAGTATATTAAATCTTGGCGGCGCACCCGAAAGAATCAGTTCAGTCTTGTCATCTAACCGATCAGAACCATGACAGCACGCATCGTCAAATCTGTTAGAGGGTTTCCCCGTTTATATTTCAGAGGATTCGTATATAGTAAGCGGCTAGAGAAAAATAAAAAAATATACTCGAGGTGCCTTCGATCGCAGTCGGAATGCTCTGCCACTGCGATCACGAGACGAAGTATTGAAGGAAGGTGCACTGAGAAATATCTTTGACTCCTGGAACAAACGGTAGTTTTGTGCGTTCCACCTGGACCCTACATCTAAAACGCTTAATCCATAGGTCTAAACTCTATAGACACGGGAGCAAAACTCTAGACACAGGCGTTAATCGTTTAGTACGTTCCCAGACTTCCGGCCTGGGGACTAAACGTCCTGTGCCCAGAGCCAAAAAATTTTCTCAGTGTGAGCATAACTATCTTCCCCATGACGGGAGGACGAGAACGAAGATATTAGGGGCAAAGAATCAAGCGACACAGAGAGTGAGGAAAGCAGTGAAAGCGGGGATGAGGACTGCGATCCAATTCCCAGGAAAACATGGCAGGAAGAGAGCCATAATGAAGAAGAAATAGTACAAACTATGACCGATCAGGACGAGAAGGAAAGTGACGATGAAGAGGAAGAAGCAGATGACGTTTGTCTAAGAATCAGAAAAAAATATTGAGCTGCGTATACCGCGGTTTTGCTTGATTTTCGGATTTTTAATGCCAATATCTCTCCGAAACCGTAAGAGATGCGACGTTTTACTTGAAAATATAGCCCTTACGGGCGCTACTTTCATCGAATTTTTTTCAAATCATTTTGAGAAACTTTATTTTTAGCCCTGTAGAGGGGCATTCAGGCCCTCCGCGGCAGCACTTAATGACGTCATATCGCGACCGGACAAAGTTTTTTTTCGAAAATGGACACCAAAAGGGATATTTTCTAGGGTGGAACACTTTAGATTTCTCAAATCGGCAAAAAAAGGAAGGGTCGAATGTGGCACTAGGAAGGGCCTAATGTGGCACTGAGTTGGTCGCCCACCGCCCCTGTTCGTGCCCGCCCACGCCAGACCTGAGCGCCCGCAACGAACCGCGCAAAAACGCGCCCGCCTCCGCCGGCGGCGGACCGCGCCGACACGCGCTACAACGCATCGGACCGCCCGCGCCCCGGGCCCACGCCGAAACGCGCCGGACCGCGCCCGTCTGTTTCCGCTCCCGCCCGCGACGGCCGTGCTGGACCACGCCGAACCGTGGCGGACCGCCCGCGCCCCACGCCCGCCAGCCAAAAGACGGTTAGCTCGACCCTGTAGTACACTGCGAACAAAATCTGGGCGCATATCGCAGATGTGCACTGCACAACCTAGACGACACCACGCTTAACACAATAAGTGCGAGAGAGAAGACACATTACGCCAACGAGAGCGACAGAGAAAGATGCACAGCTCAGAAAACTGCTGACACTGCAGTACACTGCGAAAACACGGGCACGGTGCATTTCCTACGCGCGCGACATCCGACACCCGGCACGCAACACGCTGACGTCAGCCAAATATGACACCTGTTCCTAGGAGGTAGGCAAGCCCGCAACACAAACCCGAGACCAGGGGCCCCCTTGGTCCACCGCTCGTTGCCTGTCCTACCTCTGTCACTTCTTCTACCCCCAACACCTTTGCGCCATGGCGGGGGTCAGAAACCATTGCAACTCACTCAACACTCCTAGTTCTCATCCTCTCGGAGGGAAACCAATTACTTCTTCAACTTAACGCCTGTGAGGTAGGCAGCCCCGCCAAGCTGCGATGTGCGGCGGACCGGAGGCAGTGCACGACGCTCACGAGCACCTGCATGGATTGCAACGCTCCCAGCTCCGCTACGGAGCGGATCGCCTCATTTTATCTATTTACCTGTTTACTTTATTTAATTCATCATTTATTTTATCTAATCCATCATTTATTTGATGAAATCCATAATTTATTTTATTTAATACAGCATTTATTTTATTTATTTTATTATTTATTTTATTTATTTAATTATTTGTTTTATTCAATTCTTTTTTTTTTGTAATTTATTCAATTTATTTGATTTATTTATTTTATTAATTTGTGTTAACAAAATACACTTTTCATATTTTTAACTTTAATTCCAAAAAACTAGGGGATCAACTAGTTTAGGCATTTTCAGTATTTTTATGAAATATTCAGGCATGCAATTTCCAGACTCAACATCCGCACCGCATGGGGCTCAATAACCCTGCAAAATCAACACAAAATGCCATGCAATAATTATAAATCATTTACCATTCATAAAAGAATAATAACGGAAAGGTGGGGATCATTCGGCGCGGGGCTCAATAAGAGCCACCCCTTTAATTCAGTCTGCTTCTTTAAATACCTAACTCTCAACATTTCTCCTATACCGGTAAGCAAAAAATAACAAAAAAACACTCAAATTCATTTATTTACGGTTTTTTTTTCAATTTTGGGCAAATTTGACAAAATCTTACGTAAGGAGGGGGGGGGTCTCGAAATCTTACAGAGCCTTATATGGGGGGAGGGGGGGGGTTAAAAACACCCCAAAACGCCCTTACGTAATTTAAGGACGCTCCCTTAGTAAAACTGTTAATTATTCAATTATAATAGTATTTATGAGGACTTATCAATAATTTTTTTTGTTATTTGCTTAAGTCAATAATAGTAGTGTTACAGGAAAGTTTAAATAGTATAGAAAGTATTTGATAGAAAGTATCATGAAGTTAGGTTAAAAGTTGAGTATATGATGAATTTCGGAAAGTAACTGTGTTCTCTTGTACGTTATTTTTCTTGCAGTGTCACATTGGACTTTACATGGTGCTTCTGTTTTCTGGAGCTTTCAGTACTCGTAATGTGACGTTTTTAGAATCTAAATTTTACAATCTTAGTGACAATGAAGATGTAAGTATCAAATATCTTTATATTACTATTATTTCATTATCTGTCAGTAGTGTAAGGTGTCTTGTTAAAAACTAATTTTTCTTTGCGTTTTTGAACAATTTTGCCTTTTTCCTTTCTTCTTCTTGTAATTTTGATCTGACTAGCTAAGTCATCTGCTCTCTTTTCATCAGAGGATACTTTTCTCTGTAAAGGATAAAGTTGAAAGTTATCTTGGTTCTGCTTCAATAAAATGAAAACTGTAGCATATTAACTTACTTGTCCAGTAACTATCTCTGCATAAGATTGTTTTCCAGTAGATGTTTGAGGGTGCATGTCGTTGCTTGGTGTCAATGAGTTTGCATTAGTAGAAGCCTAAATATTGGAAAGAAAATTTAGTACACATACACGTTTGTTAAAGAAAAGTATTAATGAGTTGTCGATTTCTGTACTTGTTCACTTTCAGGTTCTTCCATTTCATGCAAGAGGTCAGTAGTATTTGTGTCAGAAATTGCGCTCATGGATGTTGCTGTCGAAATCTGTTGGACATTGTTCTGCTGTTGTTGGCGGCGATAATTTGGATTTCTCCATCTGTGTGTGTTTTGTTCTTGCTGAAAGATATGAAGTGTACTGTTTGACACTGGTGAAGATAAATAGTTATCTGTGTATATTCTAGAGGAACTTACCCTTACGTTGTTGTAATTCTGAGGCCTGGATATTAATCTTATATTATTAACAATTTGGTTCATTGAACCTTCTATTGTGTACCTCCAATGGTCGACTACAACTTCTGGCATTTTCACACAAGATTACAAGATCACAAACAAGTAACAACAGTTGATTGCTGATCTCAGCTATTTCTGGTTGTTATAGCAACTGTTTGTACCAATTGTGTAACTATTTTAAATATGAAATATGTTGGTGTTAATTGTTTTTTAGTGAAGTCAGTTTGTGATAGCATACTAATGTTAACAATATTATTTATGTAAAATTTATTGTATGAAAATACTTATGTCAGTCGATGTGATTTTGCTTTGTCTCGTTCATTGGATTTGTTGGGTTGATGTATATGTCGTATGCTGTGTGCATTGAAAGTACTTGTTGTTTCAACTTGAATACTAGTTTGTTATATTGAATTTTTTATTTTAATTTCATGCAGTGTTTGTATGTGTATTGTTATGTGCGTGTGGGAATTGGAATGGAGGAGACGTTCTGAGGATCGTGATTTATTGCGAGTGCACTCTAGCAAGGTTCACAACAGACTGAGGCCAGGAGACCTCCTTGGTAACCGGCTCGGGAAGTCTCTACAGTGTTTAGAATAAGAGTATGAGAGAGTATGGTCGGAGTGAGTCCTAAGGAAGATGGCGGCTTGCATGCCAGTGACCAGAATGGGTTATGTTTACTTTTTAATTGCATAGGACCATAACATCACTCCCTCCTAAAAAGAAAAGTAAACTTCCCGGCCTTACAATAATTGACTTTTATACTGCATTTTCTTTGAAGTTCTGGAAGTTCTAGAAGTGTAGACCTGTGAAAACCCTAAGTACCAGACTCCCACCTACAACGGCTTGTCTAAGGCGTCCAACCCTTGACAGGGAATCCAGTACTATTCTACACCTCAATACTTCAGCGTATTGTCAACAACATTTTCTCTTCGGGCCCACTTCCACCACAGTGTGGGTGTAGCCTTTCGGATACTCTGTCGAGACGTGAGGGGTAGGATCAACTAAGAGAAGGGTTAGTATTCCTGGAATGGAGATGATTTCACCTGAAACACACAACACACATCTCCCACAGTATTTACTTTTACCAGCGCCTACCCAATCCTAGGGGTGGCTTGTCCTCATCCTTTTAACTATTATAGGGAATGCCTCGATGCCATCCTAGTCCAAATTTTAATCTAAGCCTTCCTAATGGCATCACTACTAATCTCTTACTGCTAAGGACCCTAGCACCAGTTTTCATTTAACTTAACTTTTAGAACCGCTCAACTGCTTGTGGACTGCAGTAGTTGGACCTCTGGGACACCATCATCTCAGTAGTCAGTAGTACGGATCTCTGCGTAGTTGCTAAAGTTTTCTAAAAAGGAAGTGTTTGGAAATGGGAACTGGGACGTTGGTAAGATTTTACTCTTAATTGTATTCTCTTCGAGTCTGCTGTCGCAGGTTCATTCTCAAAATGAAAGTCGTTATTAGTTTTGAACTACACGAACAATATATTTATTTATTTTATCACTCCTTCTCAATCGGCCCAGTAAGTAGTCTGGCAGGTGGGGCCGTTAGTTTCCAGGGGATCTTCCTTACAATCCGGCATAACTGTGAAGAGCCATGTATAAAACTTCGGCCTCTGTTTATTCTTTACCACCAACGCATAGCGTTGTGGTCTGATGGCTCCTTGGTCCCAACATGAGACCACGTACAGCGAGCGTCTCTCCGGAGGAGGACCGCCATCTCCGGCCTTCACCTCAGTCACGTCCACTCGTACGACGACTGCATAGGGAGTACAAGGGGTGGAGGACACTAGTAAACCTAGTAGGGGGTATTTACGATGGTCGTGCCATGTTTTTAAAACTCATTGTCATTAAGGGGAAGTCCCCATTCATTTTCGGGATCCATTCTTGTCAATTGGTTTCTCTTTTTCCTTCTTTTCGCCGACTTGAAAGTTTGGATTTAAAACTTGCTGTTCAGGTTTAGACGGTGAGCGGACTATGATTTGTTGTCCTCCGTTGTTCTTGACAACCGTTTCTTAGGTTGAGAGTTGTTTGCTTTAGCTTTTCGTACTTGGTCAGCTTATCCGCGTTCGAGTTCGTAGTTCAGTTGTTTTTTTCGCGCCATACGGCAAAAGGGTTACCACCTTCCGCATTGGAATGGGAGTTGGCGGGGAGCTTTGCTCTAGGTAGGGGCCTGTGGTCTATTGGGAGCTGGCTACAAACTTCTTTGAAGAAGAGTTCCCAGATGTTAGTCAAACGACTGATTTTATCAAATCACTCATCACTGGAATAATTGATCCATGACTGAGAGTTGAACCGGCTACATTCCTCACCCGACGCGACACTCCTACCAACCAGGCCACAGGTGGTTGTGAGGAACGAAGTGACGTCTTTCCCTCTTGAAGCACCGAGGCCGTCTCCAGTATTTATTTTGACTTGATCAGTTTGAGTTGTTCTGACTCCAGTGGTCGTTTAGCTTTTCCGAGTGGTCGGCTATGTTAGCGTCGGTACGCGGAGTGTTAGTGTATCAAAAGTGGTGAGTAATATTTCTCCTTTATCGACTGCTTTCCTTTTTCCATAAACAGTCAAGTTCATTTAAATAACAATCGTCTCTCTTCCTTCCTTCGAAAAAAAAGGTATTGTGTGTGACCATTTGTTTTGTTTTAGGTTTAACAAGTACTTCAGCACAGAGTGAGGTTGGTCCCCAAACAGGCTCATTGAGTACTGCAGTTAGGTTATCGGACAGGCCAATTGGTTCAGTGTTCAATATTTCAAAAGAGGATTTCAGGTATCAACAGTAACACAGGTTTGTGGTTAAGGCTTTTATTAATTTTTACTCTTAACCTTAAAAGGAAAAATCATGGCATTAGGCAATGGGGCAATTAGCACTTAGCAGTCACCGGTGCCAGTAGTCCTCCAGGAACGGAAACGGCTTCGGGGGTTCGGGCAGAAAGGCAGCCGCCTCTCTCGCAGCCTGAAGTTCTAACGGCAGCTTCTCACCTTTCTTGGGTGTTTTCAGGTAGAGTCGCTGCTGGGCCGCTGTTGCTGCAGCCTTCATCTGCCGTTTGGAGGGCCTCTTGCAGTCCTCGATCGTGTGGCCCCTACCACCGCAGTTCCAGCACCGTAGTTTGGCTGGTGGCTTTGGGGCTGCTGTGACAGTTGTCTCGACTGCCACTGTCGCTGCCTCTGGCGGTGGTTTCTTGGGCGCTCCGTCGAGGTCCAGATCAGCTTCTGAGACTTCTAGCTGCAAGATGTCCTCATCTGGCAGATTACTGGAGGGCTGTTCTGCTTCCACCATATCAACCCACGACATGTTGGTGAGTCTTGACTGCTGGACGAAACTCATCATTTCTAAGGCGTCGTCAATTTCGGCGACCTCGCGATTGATTTCTTCTTTGTCCATTTCTTGATCAATCGGTTTATTCAAGAAATCAAATTGAAGAGTTTGTCGGGCTTCAATTCCCTCTGCAGTCTGCTCACTCATTTGCCTTCTTAGCCGCTGAGCCCTATCGCGTTCCTTTTGGCGTTGATCCGCTTGCCACTTTGCTTTTGCCTTTTTTGCCGATTGCAGAAGTTTCCTCTTCATTTCATCTTTGCCTGAGTCCATTTTTCCTATGTCTCAGTTTCTCTTTTTGTTTCCTGTTGTTGCAGGAATCCAGGGTGACGGCGCTACCCTCAACAGTGCCACTTGTGCACGGGGTAATGGCGGCCGCCAGGCTATACCCCTTGCTTGGGCGCCATCTTGACGCGGGGTAGCTACTTGTCGATGGTCGGGAGTATTGATGGGAGATGGTCTTAAACGATTTCTACCACCTCCACATCGACCCAGTTCAGCCAGGCGCCGACATGGTCCGTTTTTGGATTTGTTGGGTATGGTGCCAAACGGTCCATGTGGACAAACTGGGACTTCTGGGTGTTGTCGTCTTTTATTAAGGCGTTGCAATCGTTAGCAATTGCGGTTACCGTATATGGGCCAGTCCATATTTTCAGTAACGCCTTAGACTGTCCCTTTTTCCGGGCGTCGTTGAAAAGGTAGACCTGATCTCCTGGTTTGAATGGTGCAAGACTGGCAGTTAAGTCATACTGCTTTTTCATTTTTCTTGCAGCTGCTCCATTCATTGTGCGGACTTGGTCATGAATTTCCCTAAGGATGTCACGGACCTGATACGGGTAGGCTTCCATGTCCGGTTGGAAAGGTGGAGCCTCCCTTTCTCCGCACAAAGGTGTCCTCATTGGGGCACCAAACAGGATCTCATAGGGTGAAAATCCATGGACAGAGCTCGGCAAATTTCTGTAAGCCTGGGTTATGAAAGGTAGCCATTTAACCCAATCATTGCCAGCTGTGTTACATAATCGCTTGAGCTGTGTCTTGAGCGTTCGGACCCACCTTTCTGCTTTGCCATTTGCAGAAGGATGTCTGGCAGTCGTCCGTCGCTTCTTTACATGGTAAAGGTCCAAGATGGTGTTATAAAGGTCTGAATCGAAAATCTTAGCCCTGTCTGTCATGACAGAGATAGGAGAGCCAAACACTGAGAAAACATGTGTTATCAGCTGCTCTGCGATTTCCTCAGCCTTTTGAGTTTTCAAAGGTAGGGCAACAGGCCAACCTGAGAATGCTTCGATGGCGACCAATATAAATTTATACCCTGAATCTGTTACAGGCATTGGTCCGGCTGTGTCAATGTGCCATCTGCCATGAAGAACACCTCCTCGGAACAACTTCAGGGGTACCCTGGTTTACCTTTTAGAGGACCTTTATGGCGCCTGCAATCCTCGCAGTCGTTAAGGATTTGGGCGACGTCCTCTCTCATTCCAGGCCACCAGAAGAATCGTCGTAAGTACAGGAGTGACTTGGTATGTCCAAAATGGTTGGTAGCTCCCAACTGTTCATGGTACATTTTAACCGTTGCCTCTCTATGTTTCCTGGGAAGGATGAGGCGTAGGGTTTCCTTTTCCAAGTCTCGTGTCTCATGATGAATTCTTTTCCACAGGAGTCCACATTCCATTTTCAGAGACTTGAATAGATGCCACAGCGTTCTGGTGTGATTGCTGTACTCTATTATCTCCTGGAAGTGGGGTCTTTCCCCGTCTTCCACAGCTACAACGATTGGCATGATGTCCCCATCTAGCCTTTGATCCTTGGCCATTTGGACAGTGGAAACTCCTTCCGGCACGATAGTCACCCAGTTTAAGAAAACTTCCTCGGACCTGGCAGAGATGGTTTTTCTGTTTTCTACCTGGCACGAGTTGCATCTTGCGACACAGCGTTTCCATTTGGCTGGTGCTTCTGCCGGGTGAAAGTGGAACATGGTGACCGTCATGTTGGTGTCTCCGAAAATTTCGTTAAGCAACTTGACTAAGGTTGCTGGCTCTATTTTATCAAGCCCACACGAAAATTCAGGTAGACACCACTCTTCGATTTTATTTTCCAGGAGCCACTCTTTTAGGGTTTGGAGGGCTTCTTGGACTCCTTTGGCTGTTGGCTTATGAAAATGCCTTTCCTTTGTAATGACGTTGACTATGGTTCTATGACCCCTTTCAATCGCCACTATTCCAGGACATGTCCGCTCCTTCCTGCGGAACTCCGCTTGTAGGCCAAAGTGTTGGTCTAAGTGGAGTGCTAAGCCTCTCCCAAACTGACCGTCCCGACTGACTGCGTGGACCAATGGCCAGTTGGTGGGGCTTTGCAAAATGGAAGCGTCCTGGTGTAACAGCTGGAATCCACTGGAAGATCGAATTCTACTGGCCTCTGCATCTCGTGCCTCCAAGGTGCAACACTTCTTGCAGTTTGGATTGCACGGTCTGTCTGGACGCCGACTCAGAGCGTCCGCATGGCCAATACTGGTTCCTTTTTGGTAGACTACCTGGAACTTGTAAGGTGAGAGTCTTTCTAACCACCTTGCCAGCATGCCCGACGGGTTTTTGAAATTCTTTAACCATTGCAGGGCGGCGTGATCGGACTTAACTTGGAACGGAGCTCCAGCCAAGTAGAGATGGAAAGCTCTAATCGCTTCCACCAGGGCCAGCAGTTCCCTGTGCGTCACACAGTAGTTCCGTTGGGCTTGGGTCAGGATTTTCGACCAGTATGCGATCGTGACGTCCTTCCCGTCCTGCTCTTGAGAGAGGACTGCCCCTAGTCCGGTCAGACTGGCATCTGTGGTCAGAGTGAAGGGCCCCTTTTCTAGGTTTGGGGTGCCCAGGATGGGTGCAGAGGTGAGTAGCTGTTTGATCTTATGGAATGCTTCGTCACATTCTGTTGACCATTCAAAGCTGACTTCATTCCTCAGCAGTCGGAAGATTGGGGTGGCTGTAGTCGCCAGATGTGGTACATATTTGGCATAATATTGTACCAACCCCATCCATGATCTTACTTCAGCCTTATTCTGAGGTTGGGGCCAATGGGTGATTTTGTCAACCTTTTTGCTGTCGGTCTTGACACCAGCGGCCGACAGCTTGTGTCCCAGGAAAGACACTTCAGGTTGGAACAGATCACATTTCTTGGCTTTTAGTAACCAACCTCCGGCTCTGCACCTATTAAACAGTGCCGTTAACCGTTGCAGCATCACCTGGAAGTCCTCTCCGGCAATGCATATGTCATCGATGTAAACGGCCACTGCATCTCCGAGGTCATTTTCTGGGGTAGGCTCCTCTGCTCTGGTGATAAGCCTGTCCGCACATTGCTGGAAGGCTCCAGGGGCCGCAGAGAGCCCAAAACCCAGCCTGGTGTACTCGTACTGACTGCTTGGCAGACCCAGGTCCTCTGGAAGGATTACTGCCGTTTTCGGCACATCGTCAGGGTGTACTGTTAGGTGATGGTACCCATGGGCCAGGTCGAAAGAGTGGTACATTTTCCGGCCTCCCAAGTGCTGGAGCAACTCCTGTGTTCTAGGTATGGGAGCTGCAGGGACCCTCGTAATGGCATTGAGAGCCCTGTAGTCCACACAGACACGGACCTCTCCAGTCTTTTTGGGTACACAGAGGATGGGTGAGGCCCAGGCTGATTGGCTTGGCCTGATTGTTCCCATCTTCAGGTATTTCAGGAAAGTTTCTCGTACTTCCTGTCTATAGTGAAGTGGAACTGGACGTGCGTTCATTTTGATAGGTGGATGGTCACCTGTATCAATTCTGAACTGAAGCCATGGACAAGTACCAAAGGTGTTGTTGTCTGGGGCAAACACGTCATAGTGCTTTCTTAGCACTTGCCTCAATTCCTCTCTCTGGCCGTCACTGAGCTGTTTGCTGCGACTGACCAGGTCCTCTAGGTCAAGGGGTAAGTTTTGATTTTGGGGCAAGGGTGGTTTTCGTGGCTTGGGGTCCCATTCTACCCCACAGAAAGGTTTCACGACATGTTCAGTAGTGGCGCTGAATGCGTGTCCTTCCTGTTCCTCTTCCCCCTCGGGAAAGTAGCCACAGCCCCTGTTGTCAAAATTCGTGGGGGTCAATCCAGAGTATTCCAGGGGTGTAAGAGGTATACTTCCCCTATCACCGCACACTTTGGAATTGACTGACAGGTGTCTCCGATGTTAACGAGAGTCACTGTCATAGGTGCATTAATGCATGGCACCACCCCTGATTGGGCGATTACACTGGGAGACAGTTTAGTTATCAGATTTTCTGATATTGGGTTCGAAACAAACAGCCCCAATTGGACTGGTCCAATGTTAAAGCCTCTGGTTGATGTTTGTTGCTGGCTCTGTTTTTCTTCACCAGCTGGCGAGTCCTGTGGCGCACCGAGAGAAACAACCCGTGTGGACAGTACGGGCGCCTCCCCCATTGATGCACCTAGTCCTCCTCCAGACTGCGTGGCGCTAGACACTTCTAGCTCATCAGCATTGACATCTGCATCCAGATTTGTTTTGAGCTCTCGCTCAACATTAGGCGTTAACAAAACCTTGGTATTTGACCTTACCACATAGTAGAGTTTACCACTATTAAAGTCTCCTAAGTGTTTGGATGGGCCCTGTTGGAAAGGGACCACTAGATCTGCCCCTAACCGCATCTCTCTTTTTCGGCAGGAAATGACTGCATCGAAGTAATCAAGGAAATTATATCCCAGTAGATCTTCTTCGATGTCTGCCTCGTAAATCGGGTATTTGAAGGTCATTCCCTGGATAATGACCTCCGTCCAGACAGGACCGTACAGACGTGTCATGTGCGAAGTGGCACTCTTCAGGCGCAACTTGGCAACTGGTAAGTCCTTTCGACGGTGTTTGAAAACTGTGATGGTGGCCCCTGTGTCCACCACAGCCCGCGTCGTTTGTCCGACCACCTGACACTCAATGATGGGGGCATCGGCTACTCCATCATTTTCCTGACAGGCGCTACAGGGTGCCTCCAGGGCGTCAGGGGTGGACTGGACTTCTTCGTGAAAGCAGCGTTGGGTAGTGGTGTTAACTGCCCGTTTACTGCTTTTAGGTCCGGACTCTGGAGGCGAAACTGCAGATGCACTGTGTACCTTACCAGCCTCCATGGGTAAGATACTTAGGCGTTTCCCTGGTTGGAATTGCCATTTCCAGTGTTCGAATTTCCTCCATTGTTTGGGACGAAGGGAATTATTGCATTCCCTCTACTAGGTCCGGATCCTCCGGCGTTGTTATTGCTGTTGTTGCCGTTGTTATTGGCGTTACCCGCAAAGTGGTAGTCCGCCAGGGCAGCTTGGAGCGCCTCGGGAGGGAAGTACATCCCCTGCCCGCCGTGGGAGTTGCCACGGCCGCCCCGGTTGCCGCCCCTGTTGGCGTTTCCGCCCCCACGAGCGCTCTGGAAGATTCCAGCCTGCTCGTCACGGAGTCTGAATCGACAATCGGCAAGGAAATGCCCGATGTGATTGCAGTAATGACACCGCTGCTCCTGTTGTTGCTGACCGCTTTTGTTGCGGCAGTCGGCCACGCGGTGGCCTTGCTTTCCACAACCGAAGCAGGTGACTCCGGCCTCAGAGCCGCCGCGTCCGCCTCCACGGCCTCCGCGGGCTCCTCTGCTACCGCGACCGCCACGGCTGCCCCTGCCGCCGGTCTGGGTTCCACTGGACTGGGGGTCAGTGGTCGCAACCGTCAGGGTCGGGGCCTCGGTTACAACCGTCTCCGCCGTCGCCTCCGCCACTGCCAACCGTGCCCTCTTAGTGGGGCGCTGCTGGAGGATATGCCTATTATAGTGGTTTAAGGCATCGTCAAGGGTAGTGGACGCTGACAGATCCACTGTCTGTGTTAACCCTTTGGCGAAAGCCGTCACCAAGGACTCCTGTACGTCCTCCTCGTGGTGATTCGCCATGTACTCTCGGCCGACCCGTTCCACCTCCATGGCAAATTGGCGGGGTGTCTGATTTTCTTGTTGTTGCAGGGCGTCGAACTCCACCCTGCGCTCGGCCAAGGACTTCCTGACTATGAACGTCCTGGCCAGAACGTCGTCCAGGTTGACAAAGGTCAACTCCTTATCCTGGCGCACCAAGATTTGGACGACCGTCAACGCGGTGCCCTTCAACGCCTTCAGGAGGCTGTCCCTCTTTTCGTTATCTGTCGAGGATCCTGACATGACCCTGAACTGAGCGCGATAGAGGGAATAGCACGTCGACCCGTCGTACTGGGGAGCCGTCGTGTTCCTGGGGTGTGAGTTCTGTTGGGCCAGCATTTGTGCAAGAAGTTGCATCTGCTGCTGTTGCCCTGCTGCCATTGCCGCGGTGTGCTCGCGGGTGGCGGCCGCTTGCTCCTGGGCGGCTGCGCGTGCCGCTGCTGCTGCTGCGTGGGCGGCCATCATGGCGACCGCCGGAGGCTGACATTGTCATGCTCCATGTCGACGTCGTCATTGTCGTCGGAGTTGTCGCCGTCGTTGGCGTCCTCCACGAGCCACTGTTGGCCGCGCGCCATCCCACGGCCTCGGCCTCGACGTCCGCCACGGACTCGGACACCTCGGCCTCGGCCACGCCCCCGGCCCCTTATGACAATATCGGGGCCTACCCCAGCGTCGACCATGTCGACCACGTTGACCAGGAAGGGCGCTGCTCCTGCTTCCTCTGGTGCTCCCTCGATGTGGGGATCGACCTACATTTGCCACTGAGCCATTTTAGTTGGGCTTGTTGTGGAGGAGGGTGTTGGGTGTGAGGGAGTGTATTTATTGGCTGTGAAATAAAACCTTGAACCTTTTAAGAATTTAACTCGTCAATTCCAACACAGCTTACAGGCCTACTGGCACAGCAGACAGGTTTATTTAGAATGTGACGCCTTTACAATTTAACTGGGGCACAGCGCAAGCACAGGCCTATTTCCAGAAAATTAGGTTGGGGCACAATGCAAGCACAGGCCAATTTCCAACAATTTAACCTTAGCACACCAAACAGCACAGCGAACACAGGCGTATTGTCCGTAGACCGCACAGCGAACACAGGCTTGCGTTTAGCGGAGTCCGAGTGAATTTCCTATTCTACACTCCTTTTTCTCAGTTCACCTTTCGTTCGCAACCTCAATCCTTCTTCCCCTCGCAAAGAAACCTTTGGGCTACCGGTTAAACCGCTGTCACCAATTGTTATGTGCGTGTGGGAATTGGAATGGAGGAGACGTTCTGAGGATCGTGATTTATTGCGAGTGCACCTAGCAAGGTTCACAACAGACTGAGGCCAGGAGACCTCCTTGGTAACCGGCTCGGGAAGTCTCTACAGTGTTTAGAATAAGAGTATGAGAGAGTATGGTCGGAGTGAGTCCTTAGGAAGATGGCGGCTTGCATGCCAGTGACCAGAATGGGTTATGTTTACTTTTTAATTGCATAGGACCATAACAGTATTGTTTATTTTATACAATTATGTTATAAAAAAAATTGATGAGTAACTGTTCAGTCATTTTATTGTTTTTAAATTTATAAAATATTGAACTGCTTCATTTGGGTCAATAGTTAGGAAAAACTGAGTGTGGAGAATAGTTTACATTGAAAAAAGGGGATGAGTAACAGTTCATTTATTTTATTGTTTATAAATTTACAAATTATTGAACTGCTTTATTTGGGTGAAGAGTAAGAAAAAACTGAGTGTGGAAAATTGTTTACATTGAAAGTTTCGTATGCCTCTTTTTGTTACATAAATTGGCAGTTACAAAATTTGATCACGTCCTTGTTACTCTCTTTTTGTTACATGAGTTGGTAACTTACATATGTGATCGCGGCACCCTCTTAATACATGTGTGGGGTCATTGTTGAATAGTTAGGAAGTAGTATTATTTAATTATATTATTTCAAACCAAACTGGTTTATGATCACTAATAATACTTTCAAATACATGAATATTAGTCATTAAATTCGAAGAGAAGCACAAATCAATAAGGGAATTGTGATCTGTTGAAATTTCATTATCTGAAATTATCATGGTGCATTTGTAGATTGACATTAAACTTTGCAATTTTGTATAATAAATATCACGTGGTTGGCATTTTATATTGAAGTCTCCAATGATGTAAATTTCGTTGTAACTAATATCTTGTGTACTAGATATAGAATCATGCAGTTTCTTTTCAAGATCTGCATATGGTGCTCCTGGTGACCTATAAACAAATAGTACTGTTGTATTGGGCAGGGCAGGGAATGACAAAGGCTCAGTTGGGCAGTGTGGCTTTATTCAGGCAGGTCTGAGTCAGAGTGCACCGCTCCAAGAGCGAGCGGATGTTTATAAAGGAAATGCAGACGAACATCAGGAAGAAGTGAATTATATGGAAGGGGTATTGTAGTGTGTATAAGGAGCAGAGCATGGGCCAGTCGGCGCATCCAGGAACCCTGCCAGCCCGTGTTCGGCCTGACCCAATCTGACAGTGCAGTTCGTTAGTATATCGTGAGTAGCAGAAAGTAGAGCCAGTAGTACTTTAAGTAGACTTCTAGTTGATTTCCAGCACGGGTCGGGCCTTGTTCACATAGCTAAGTGACCGGCCAGTACCGAACTGATTGTTTGCCTATAAGGAGCTGAGACAGCTGAAATAAGTAGACTACTCAACACGGTAAGTATACTGCCCGGAAACAGAATGTAAACTTTAGAATTATCCAAAAATAAGAAGTGGGAGCGGATATCGTCGAAAACAGGCCAAACGTAATCTAACCCGTACGATGAGAAAGAGAGTGCGTGCTGCACAATAAGAAGATAAAAGTAAAGACTTCGTATTTGCGGTTTGTCTACTAAAGTGCCTTTAATTAAAATATTCTAGTGTCATTGGGCTGGAAAAAAGACAGCACAGATAACGCTAAAGTAAAGTGACGTTTTTTCTCTCTTTCCATCACCTTCGATGTTAGTGGAGAATAGTAGACACTCCGTACCCATTCTATGTCTACTAAGTACCTTTTATTAAAATATTCTAGTGTCATTGGGCTGGTAAGAAGCCGGCACAGATAACGCAGAGGTAAAGTGACGTTTTTCCTATCTTTCCATCACCTTCTATGTTAGTAGTGAATAGTAGACACTCCGTACCCATTCTTTGTCTACTATGTACCTTTTATTAAAATATTCTAGTGTCATTGGGCTGGTAAGAAGCCGGCACAGATAACGCAGAAGAAAAGTGACGTTTTTCCTCTCTTTCTACCACCTCCGACGTTAGTAGAGAATTGTAGCCACTTCGTACCCGTTCTTTGTCTACTAAGTACCTTTTATTTAAATATTCTAATGTTATTGGGCTGGTAAGAAGCCAGCACAGATAACGCAGAAGTACAGAGACGCTTTTACTCTCTTTCCATCACCTCCGATGTTAGTAGAGAATAGTAGAGACTTCGTATTTGCTGTTTGTCTACTGAAGTACCTTTTATTAAAATGTTCTAGTGTCATTGGGCTGGTAAGTAGCCGGCACAGATAACGCAGAAGAAAAGTGACGTTTTTCCTCTCTTTCTACCACCTCCGACGTTAGTAGAGAATTGTAGCCACTTCGTACCCGTTCTTTGTCTACTAAGTGCCTCGTATTAAAATATTCTAGTGTAATTGGGCTGGTAAAAAGACAGCACAGGTGACGCTTAAGTAAAGTGACGTTTTTCCTCTCTTTCTACCACCTCCGACGTTAGTAGAGAATAGTAGCCACTCCGTGCCCTTTCTTTGTCTACTAAGTACCTTTTATTAATATATTGTAGTGTCATTGGGCTAGTAGGAAGCCGGCACAGATAACGCAGAAGAAAAGTGACGTTTTTCTTCTCTTTCTACCACCTCCGACGTTAGTAGAGAATTGTAGCCACTTCGTACCCGTTCTTTGTCTACTAAGGGCCTCGTATTAAAATATTCTGGTAAAAAGACAGCACGGGTGACGCTTAAGTAAAGTGACGCTTATACTCTTTTGCCATCACCTGCGATGTTAGAAGAGAATAGTAGACACTCCGAACCCGTTCCTTGTCTACTAGGTACCGTTTATTAAAATATTCTAGTGTCATTGGGCTGAAAAAGAGCCGGCACAGATAACGCAGAAGTGACGTTTTTCCTCTCTTTCTATCACTTCGGACGTTAGTAGAGACTTCGTATTTGCTGTTTGTCTACTAAGTATCTCGTGTTAAAATATTTTATTGTCATTGGGCATGTAAGAAGACAGCACAGAGGACTCTGAAGAAGGGTATTTTAAAATATTTTTATTAACTGTTATGCAACAGAAAATATGAATGTAGGAAGTAACTTAATTTTAGTACAACATAAAAATAGTTAGTTCTCGATGTAATGTTACTGTAACTCCTTTGGATTTCACTTAAGAACAGGATGTATTTACAGTTTTCTCTGCCAGCCTTGTATCTCTTTACACATGCATAACATGTTTTGATTCTGACTGTCTGGTCACAAAATAACTTAAAGGCAACGGAAAATATACATGTATAAATGAACACAATTATATAGTAGAACGTGAAAATATTTAGTGACAGATGTATTGCTGCTGTAATTGCTTTGGTTTTCATTAGGAACAGGATTCATGTACATTATTCTTTTCCAGCCTTGTATTTCTATACACATGCATAACATGGTTTGATTTCAATTTACTGTCACGTCACAAAGTAATCTTAAAGGCAACAGAAAATAAACATGTATAAATGAACACAATCATATAGTAGAACGTGAAAATGTTTAGTGACAGATGTATTGCTACTGTAATTGCTTTGGTTTTCATTAGGAACAGGATTCATGTTCATTATTCTGTGCCAGCCTTGTATTTCTTTACACATGCATAACATTGTTTGATTTCAATTGACTGTCACGTCACAAAATTAACTTAAAGGCAACAGAAAATGTACTTGTATAAATGAACACAATTATACAGTAGAGCGTGAAAATATTTTGTTACAGATGTAATGCTTCTGTAATTGCTGTTGTTTTCACTTACGAGCAGGATTCATTTACATTATTCTTTGCTAGACTTGTATTCCTACAAACATAACATGTATTAATTCTAATTTATTGTCCTGTCACAAAATCAACTGTATGACAAAAAAATTTATGAATATGCCATTAACAACAGAACTGCAGGACTCATTTACATACTATTGTCAGGTTTCGGAGTTATTTTAACATAATGTAGCGCTATTGGTGTCACCATCGAGGTAACAGCGACCCTCTTCGGAGAATTTCCCTGCGCTAAATCGTCGAACATGTACCAGCCACCAGCGATGCGTCGTGTGAAAGCAACCACGTGGTCGTCGCCCACTCTCGCAGCAATGCCACTGAGGTAAAAACTACATTCTCGTAATGTGATACCTCGGGGAACATCTTCGAGTCTGCAGGAGATTGGTTTGGAGTGAGAATTGCCTTTATCACCCGGGCCACTGAATATATCTGTGTCAATTAACAGATGTGGTCCGAACAACACCTGAGTCTCTGATGTTCCACGGCATCTGTTTCTGCAGTATGAGTCTTGATGGACCTGCTCTAATGCCCACTCCAAACCTTCTTTCAGAGAATTGAGTCCACTGTTTATCAATAGAGTAAGATGAGGCGTAATACAAGGAATGGTCTTCTCTACAGGCTGGTGGCACGATTTAGAACAAGTGATGGTAACAGCCACACTGTGCAAATCATGCATTAGTCGACCAGCAAGTTGCAGAAAGTCAGACATGCAGTTATACTGGATACGCACAATTGTCTTGCGACGTGCTCTGGTCTTTTGGGCAAAATCCATGGTGCTGACGGGTTACAGTATCGCAGTCAGGGCATCGACTCTAGCCTTGTATGCATTTGCTTCAGCTCCTTCTGTTGCTTAAAGACGGAATGCTTCACAGAAATGATTTCCATTGCTCGGAATGGCATTCCTGAACTCCTCAAATTGAATGTATGCTTGAGCAAGTATTTGTGCCAGTGAGTTAAAACAGCATGTGTTGCGGATCTCAACTTTTGTAAAATTATCTTTTTCGGAGAATCCCATCAAGTTACCATTGAAAAGGACTCTTCTCTTTGGAAGACGCAGCTCGTTACACTCCATGGCAAGAAATATTTCGGGGCAATCCGACAAATACAATGATTTTCTTGTACGATCTGGCCTCACATTGTCCAGACCTTTCCAGTTATCAGTATTATTTAAATCAATTGGGCCATTTTCTTCATCTTCTTCCCCTGATGAATCAGCTGGAGCTTGGTTTTGTCTTCTGTCTGATGTACTGGATGTTGCTTGGATGTGCTGGATGTTTTACCTTTCTGAATTCTTTACATGGCCGTCATTCTTTCGTCGTTCTCTTTCAGCAGATTTTCCAGAGTCCTCCCTGGTTGGCGACGTGGTGGCTGCGGGATTTCTTTCGCTTTGTTCCACAGGATTGTCTTCATTCTCCTCCTCCGTTGTCGTGCCAGAATGTGCAGACGTAGTACTGAACCTTCTGAATGCAGGTCTTCCGTCTGCCGGATTTTGTTTATCTGAGTTACTTGTTGACTTCTGAGGCTGCTCTTGTGACAGCTGTTTGGCCCCTGCTATGCGACAAGCTCCTTCGATCGATTGCAAGTGCCGGGCAACAAACACGTCTACACGTAAAGGGGCCTGCAAGCCGCGGAGAGTGTTCTTCTTTAAATCGCCGAAGTCTCCTTCTACTGGTGCAGTTGAAGCTCTCATGTTTGGGGATTTGAAGGGCTTGACAAGCACAGCAGACCACAGCAGAAAGTCATTGGCAAGGCTTTTAAATTCCTTTCCTATTGCAGGGTCGTAATACGCATTCGGTCGATCATCTGGCTCTCCATTAAACTCCTTTCTCACAAGTAACAAGCTGGCACGTCCCCAGCAGACTTATTTTTTAAGCTTACATTCGTTAACTTGCACACGGCCCGTGTTACTGTGCGCGACGGTATAACATTAACTCGCGTGCGGCGGCCAACCCAAGCTCCCGCACAAAAGAGATTCGCGCACTGGTGGCTGAAGAAAGACGTAGTCGTACACGATTGTTGAGCGACCATAAAGCGCGTAGCAGAGGGAGGCGTGCTCAAAACAGCAGGTCCTTCAAAACAGCACGTCCCTCAAAACAGCAGGTCGGCATGATCGTGGGGGCCTGCTGTTCGTGAGCACCGTACGAGCACCGAACCTAACCTAACCCAGCCTAACCTAACCTAATCCAGCCTAACCTAGTCGAGCCTGAGCCAACCTAGCCTACTGACCTGCTGTTTTGTTAAAGGACCTGCTGTTTCGGTGTCCTACCAACCTGCTGTTTTGACGGACCTGCTGTTTTGCTGCGGTCCCAGCAGAGGCTTAGCCACGAGACTGGTTACACGAACATCCGTCATAGAACAATAAGACCGGCTCCTGGCCTTTCTAAAAACGCCAGTTGGAAAGCGCTACAAACCAAAAATTCGAAAATGCGATAAGACAAAGTCTCTACTATTCTCTACTAACATCAAAGGTAATGGAAAGAGAGGAAAAACGTCACTTTACTTAAGCGTCATCTGTGCTGTCTTTTTACCAGCCCAATGATACTAGAATACTTTAATAAAAGGTACTTAGTAGACAAAAAATGGGCGCAGAGTGTCTACTATTCCCTACTAACGTCAGAGGTGATAAAAATATAAAAAAAACGACACTTTACTTCTGCGTAATCTGTGGTGTCTTATTACCAGCCCAATGATACTAGAATACTTTAATAAAAGGTACTTAGTAGACAAAGAATGGGCGCAGAGTGTCTACTATTCCCTACTAACGTCAGAGGTGATAAAAATATAAAAAAAACGACACTTTACTTCTGCGTAATCTGTGGTGTCTTTTTTCCAGCCCAATGACACTAGAATATTTTAATACGAGGGACTTAGTAGACAATGAACGGGTACGGAGTGTCTACTATCCTCTACTAACATCGGAGGTGATGGAAAGAGAGTAAAAGCGTCACTTTACTTCTGCGTTATCTATGCCGGCTTCTTACCAGCCCAATAACATTAAAATATTTTAATAAAAGGTACTTAGTAGACAAAGAATGGGTACGGAGTGTCTACTATTCTCTACTAACATCGAAGGTGATAGAAAGAGAGGAAAAACGTCACTTTACCTAAGCGTCATCCGTGCTGTCTTATTGCCAGCCCAATGAAACTAAGATATTTTAATAAAAGGTACTTAGTAGACAAAGAATGGGCACAGAGTGTCTACTATTCTCTACTAACGTCAGAGGTGATAAAAATATAAAAAAACCGACACTTTACTTCTGCGTCATTTGTGCCGGCTTCTTACCAGCCCAATAACATTACAATATTTTAATAAAAGGTACTTAGTAGACAAAGAATGGGTACGGAGTGTCTACTATTCACTACTAACATAGAAGGTGATAGAAAAATAGCAAAAACGTCACTTTACCTCTGCGTTATCTGTGCCGGCTTCTTACCAGCCCAATGACACTAGAATATTTTAATGAAAGGTACTTAGTAGACAAAGAATGGGTACGGAGTGTCTACTATTCTCTACAAACATCGAAGGTGATAGAGAGGAAAAACGTCACTTTACCTAAGCGTCATCCGTGCTGTCTTATTGCCAGCCCAATGAAACTAAAATATTTTAATAAAAGGTACTTAGTAGACAAAGACCGGGTACGGAGTGTCTTCTATTCTCTACTAACGTCGGAGGTGATGGAAAGAGAGTAAAAGCGTCACCTTACTCAAGCGTCATCTGTGCCGTCTTTTTACCAGCCCAATGACACTAGAATATTTTAATACGAGGCACTTAGTAGACAATGAACGGGTTTGGAGTGTCTACTATTCTCTACTAACATAGAAGGTGATGGAAAGATAGCAAAAGCGTCACTTTACCTCTGCGTTATCTGTGCAGGCTTCTTACCAGCCCAATGACACAAGAATATTTTAATAAAAGGTACTTAGTAGACATAGAATGGGTACGGAGTGTCTACTATTCTCTACTAACATCGAAGGTGATGGAAAGAGAGAAAAAACGTCACTTTACTTTAGCGTTATCTGTGCTGTCTTTTTTGCCAGCACAATGACACTAGAATATTTTAATTAAAGGCACTTTAGTAGACAAACCGCAAATACGAAGTCTCTACTTTTATCTACTTATTGTGTAGCACGCACTCTCTTTCTCATTGTACGGTTTAGATTACGTTTGGCCTGTTTTCGACGATATCCGCTCCCACTTCTTATTTTTGGATAATTCTAAAGTTTACATCGTGTTTCCGGGCAGTATACTTACCGTGTTGAGTAGTCTACTTATTTCAGCTGTCGCAGCTCCGTACAGGCAAACAATCAGCTCGGTACTGGCCGGTCGCTTAGCTGTGTGAACAAGGCCCGACCCGTGCTGGAAATTAATAATAGGTGACCTAAAGGTCTACTTAAAATACTACTGGCTCTACTTTTTGCTACTGACGGTCTACTAACGAACTGCACTGTCGGATTGGGTCAGGCCGAACACGGGCTGGCAGGTAGGGAATGGATGCATCCAAGATGGCGCCCCGCATGGTAGCTACCAGATCAGGTTAAATGTTTTTGTTTACAATTTAATGCTCGATACAACACTACTCCCTCCTAAAAGAAAAACGGAAACTTCCTTTAAGTTAACAATTCTAGCCTCTGCTTGCAAAAGTTTTCGTTTTTAACATTTAATTGTGAAATTTTCTTCCAGTGCTGACTTGACTTTGACTGTTACTTCTGACTTGTACTGAAAAACATGCGAGGTCCCCCGACAGTGGTTAGCCTCAGGGTTGTCCATCCCTTGACTAGGACCTCACACGTAAACAAAAAGGAAAAATAAAGAATGGGCGTCCCAACGTAGGCCTCGAGTTACTTCCCCCAGGGTACATTCCACGGGTGTGTGGATGCCGTCCCAGGGTACTCCCTCTCGCCTGAAGGTAGAACCCAGAAATCTCAAGCTAGTCACCACGTCGCTCCGTTGACCTGTAACACACAAACAACACCACAACAAAATCCACTCCTACAGCTTCCACACCCACTCCTTAGGAAGGGCATGCCTCATCCGTCTACTCTGGATTACGGATCGCCTTGGCGCCAGCCTGACTAGCTAAAACCTAACTAATGGCACCGAAACTAAACTGCTTGTCTGAAACCTAGCCAGTGTTTTCCGGCTTTACCCAGTATACTTAACTCATAGTCCAAGTTGTTCCAGTGTCCTTAGCACGTCCCTGTAGACGGCCTCCTCGGACTGGTTGGCGTTGACGATGGTCACAGGAAGACTCTCCTCCTGCAGCAACCACTCGTCCATTCTGTGATGTAGTTGGTCGAAGTATTCTTATTTTAGTGAATTCTCCTCCTGGCGGCCACGCCTTAAGTAAATAAAATGCTCCTGTCCCTTTGAGAAAACCCTTAGTATCCTTGACACCGCCTGAAGCACCCTTAACTGCTGTTGCTGTAAGTGGCCGTTTTTGATTAGTACTTCTGAGAATAGTTTTTCCACACTGTGGACTGACCTTTCCATGATCAATGTGCCTGAGACTTTACTCATCCTTTGCTCCTATACTGTTACTAGAGCGTAAATTTGAAACATAAAAGCACATTTTTCAGGCTGCTTGCTCACTTGATTCAACAAATTAATTCCATCTAGATTCACCCATTTGTCCACAGGCTCCTCTCGTACTTGAAACTTCTTTTGCTCACTTAGTTTTCTCAAAATCGTTGATTTTCCAGCTCCAATATTTCCTTCTATATACACCACTTGTACTCTCTTCCTCCTCAGAAATAGATAGGTTACTACCAAGACAGAAAATGTCAAAACTGCACCTAAAGTCAAACTCTCCATGATAACTCTGGTTCAACTGGCTAGCTTACTGGTCTGTCACCTACTGAGGTCAAACTCCCTGTTACAAGCAATTGTTCCCTTGCACACTCAGTCTTCCTCTCTTGGATCTCATGTGTCTCTATTGTCATTACTGCTCATTGGACTCTACACTGTATGATCATTCCCCATTCATATTTTGTTTTACTCCCGCGTCCGTTTGTTTTGACTCAAGTGGTACCGGTCTCTGCGCGGCTTTTGATTCACTTAGTCACTCCACTCCAGCTTTACTCTAGCTGACTTTGCTCAACATGGCTGCTTTGTAAACACCAGTGAAAATTGCAAGTTTTAAATTTAATTTAATTGGTGCTCCCTAGAGTAATGTGTGGTGTCAACATGGGACACAGCTCAGGACTTGTCCCTGAACAGGTCGATTCCTATGTTGGTTTGTGTAGAGCACTCAACACAGCCATTTCTGACAGGTTGACGAGACACTCTCTAGCAGCATTAATTTCAATTTATTTTAAAAGATAGGAGTATGGATAATGATTAGGGAACGATAACACAGTGGTTTTTGTACAACAAGAACATTATAATTTCTGAATCATTGGAGAATATACAAGAGGAACCAAAAAGGTAGGACAGAAAGGTAAAAGGTAAAACATAAAGTATGGTAATTGAAACTACCAGCTCAGGTCTGGATAACTATTTACAGATTTATATTTACAGATATCACAGATCAAACGGCGGCAGTATTGGTGGTGGAGCCATCTCCCTTATAAGAGTTCCCAGCTGGCCGCAAGAAAATTCACCTTTATTCTGTTTGGGTGTTTTAACAAAGAGATCTATACCCAACTCCTTACTCAGCCGTTTCTTCTGCGTCTTGCTAAGGTCAGTGCACCTTTTTTTTTGTATGACACCTGGTCCCACACTTGCTGCAACGGAGTCGTGGAGTTGTCCGTGACGGATCAACGGGGTTTACCAATGGAACTACTGAGGCCTCCGTTGGAACTACTTGGACTGGTGCGATGACTGGTAGTACTGGTGGAATTACTGGTAATACTGATGGAACCACAGGCTCTACTGATGGACTGTCATCCTCGAAGTCCCAAGAGGACACGGAGCTGTCTTCGAAATCCCAGGGAGGCACCATCCCGGCGATCTGTTGCTCTTCTATTTTTGAGATCTGGAGTTCCATGCAGTCCTCCTCAGTCACTGTCATCATTTCCACATTTGGTGCCAATCTCACTCGGGTTGGCTGGAGTTTATTGATCACTTCGTGAGCCAGGTCCCAGTCGACCTCGCGGCACTGGTCTGCCGCTGGCGCACTGGTCTCCTCCTCTATTATCATGTCCCACCAGGTTGGTCGTTGTTCGACGTCCGATGTCGATGTTTTCTCCAGCATCTCTTCCAGCTCCTGGATTTCTGCGTCCAACTCCATTTTAGGCTGCTGGCTGCGACGTCGTGATTGTTCCTCCTGGCGCAGCTTCTCCCGTTCTGGTGTTACGGGAAGCAGCAATGACGGCAGTTGTGACGGAACCGCTGGCAAGTTGTTCCTCCACACCGCAGCAATTCTGCCTGCCTCTTTCTGTCGTTCCTGCATCGCCTGGCGAGCTGTCTTGATGCCGTGCTGTACTTCGCTGTCCCGTAATGGTGTTCTTGCAAGTTTTGCCGATGCTGATACCGTCTTCGTCAACCGTTTTGGTACCCGGTAGCTACTGGCCATCCTTTTCATCTGCTTTCGTAGTGTCTTCTTTACCTCCGTCTCCATTATTCTACTTTTCTCCCACTTGCTTCACGCTGTCTAACTGTTTACTCGCTTCAATTTACTGCCACTGACGCCAAGCCAACTCTTTCTCCGCCTTGCAACCCTTTGCTGCATTTGGTCCAACAATGCACCCTTGGCATAGGCGCCAGCGCGTGGCGGCCCCCTGCGAGCGGGCCTTCCCTGGCAACCCTGGCGCCAGCCACCTGGAGCGGTGTTGCCGGAGCAGTGGTCACGGAGTAGGGACTACCCCCACGTAGTTGAGCCAAGCGCCCGGGGTATCGCCGTCTGTGACGTCACCAACTGTTGCGCGCACATCTGCGCTGAGTGGGAACGGAGCGAGGCGGTCGAGATGGACGAGTTGAAGATTTAGCGGATTCCTGTCTTCTCGAATCCGGGCATCGCAGTCATTTATTATGTCAATCACGGTAAATGGACCTAGCCATTTCCGCCTGAGTTTTCCCATTTCTCCTGTTTTACGAGCTCTGTCGTACAGGAAAACCTTGTCTCCAGGCCTAAAAGGCGCCAAGCTCGCAGTGAGATCATATCGCTGTTTCATTTTGTTTGCAGCTTCATGAGACATCTTGCGGACTTGTTCATGGACTTCCATGAGATTTCTCCGCAATTGGTACGGGAAATCACTGATGTCCGGCAGTTTCGGCGGCGACTCTCTCGTCAAAGTGAGCGGAGTTCGCATCGGAGCGCCGAACATAACCTCATACGGCGAGAAACCATGGACTGGATTGGGTAAGTTTCGATACGCCTGTGCAATGAAAGGCAAGTAATCTAGCCAATCTTCTTTGGGATTCTTTATAAGAATTCGTAGCTTGTCCTTTAAAGTTCGAATCCAGCGCTCGGCTTTGCCATTGGCAGATGGGTGTTGAGCTGTTGTCCGATATTTGCGGATATGATAGAGTTACATTACTTCTCTTATCAGCTGGCACTCCACAGGTTTGCCTTTATCTGTAAGGACCGATAATGGAGATCCAAACACGGGAAACACATCTCTGACCAGTGTTTTGGCAATTTCTTCTGCTGTTTGTGTCTTCATTGGTGAAACCACTGGCCAGCCAGAGAAAGCCTCGACCGCTACCAGTACCCACTGATAACACTCTTGTGTTTTGCACAGGGGTCCAGCGATATCAACAGGCCAGCGGCCATGAAGTAAGCCTTCTCTGTACAGCTTCAAGGGAACTTTGGTCTTCTGATTTGGACCATTCCCACGTCGGCATCTCTCACACTGAGAAATGATTTCTGCGACGTCACTCTGCATTCCAGGCCACCAGAAAAATCGCTTCAGGTAATTAAGCGTTTTGGCGACTCCAAAGTGATTTGCAGATCCCAGCTGACTGTGGTATGACTGCACTTTTGCTTTCACATGTTTGGCTGGCAATATTAACTGAAGTCTCTCCTTTTCAGCTATGCCACTGGGGTGTTCAAAACGCCTCCACAGTAGCTGACCCTCAATTTTGAGTGAGTCAAACTGATGCCAGAGAGTTCGGGTCCATGGCCCATAACCTACCACATCTTGGAGTGGTGGCCGTTTTCCTTCTTGGACTGCAATGACTATGGACATAATTCCCTCATCAAGGCGTTGATCTCTGATCATATGGAAAGAAGGAATTCCATCGGGAATTATTGTCGTCCAGTTCAAGGTAACTTCTTCCAAGTTTGGTGTTATACACTGCCTATCTTTCACAGTGCATAAATTACATCCAGGCGCACAAGTTTTCAAGTGATATACCGCTTCTGATGGTGTGAAATGGTACATGTATGCTTTCATATTAGAGTCTTTAAATGCTCTATGAAGCATCTCGATCAAGTCCGATTGATGTAGCCTGTCTAAACCACAAGAAAATAGTGGCAAACACCACTCTGTTATTTTACTAGCTTCTAGCCAGTCTCTTAACAGGAGTAGTGCCACTTCCACTTCCTCTGGTGTTGGTTTTTCGTGATACTTGACTTTTGTGATGACGTTCACAATTAGTCTGTGTCCTCTTTCAATCCAAATTAAACCAGGACATCCTCTCTCTGTATGTTTCAGGAATTCTTGTTTGATGCCAAACTCCTGGTCCAGTTGGCGTGCTAAGCCTTTCCCCATTTTGCCATCATGACTGGCTGCATGTATTAAGGGAATATGACTTGGGCTGTTCATGATGGAGTCAGTTACGTGGACTAACTGAAAACTTCCAGCTTCTTGGACTCGATTGACTGCTGCTACTTCTGCGGCATCCCTCTCCTCCAAGTTATTGCATTTTCTGCATTTGTCATTGCAAGGTCTTGCAGGCCTTCTGCTTAAAGCATCAGCATGTCCAATATGGGTTCCTTTTTCATAAACCACTTGGAACTTGTATGGCGCCAGTTTCTCCAGCCATCAGGCTAACTTGCCAGTTGGATTCTTGAAATTTCTTAACCATCGCAAAGCTGCATGGTCTGATTTCACAACAAATGGCGCTCCCGCCAGATAACGATTGAAGGCTTTGATAGACTTAACCAAAGCTAACAGCTCTCTGTGAGTAGTGCAGTAATTTCTCTGCGGAGCTGTGAGTGCTTTCGACCAGTAGGCAATTGTTACCTCTTTACCATCCTGTTCCTGGGTAATGACTGCCCCCAGGCCAGTCAAACTGGCGTCACAGGTGACAGTAAATGGTCCTTTGGTGACATCTGGTGTGCCCAAAATTGGAGCTGTTGTAAGTTGCTTTTTAATACTATCAAAAGCCTCCTTACACTCCTTGGACCAATTGAAATTCACGTCCTTTTCAAGAGTTTGAATATTGGTGTGGCCTTGGTTGCCAGATGAGGAACGTACTTGCTGTAGTACTGCACCAATCCCAGCCAAGACCTGACTTCTTTGACGTCCTTTGGCTCAGGCCAATTCGTGATTTTCTGTATTTTTTCTCATCAGTCCTTAATCCTGTTGCAGAGAGACGGTGCCCCAGGAATGAAACTTCGGGCTGGAAAAGCTCACACTTCTTAGCTTTAAGAAGAAAGCCCCCAGCTCGGACTCGGTTGAACAGTGCTTGCAGGCGTTGCAACATCTGATCGAAGTTATCACCGGCGATGCATACGTCGTCGATGTAGGCAGCCACTGTGTTGCCCAGGTCGTCGTCTGCAGTGGGCTCCAGTGCAGGGGTGACGAGTCTGTCTACTACCTGCTGGAACGCTCCTGGAGCTGCTGAGAGCCCAAACCCAAGGCGGGTGTACTCGTACTGCCTACATGGTAAGCCTAGGTCCTCTGGCAAGATCACAGCTGTCTTTTGTTGGTCATCTGGGTGTACCACCAGATTGTGGTACCCATGAGCCATATCAAAAGAATGGTAGACAGATTTGCCTCCCAAATGCTGTAAAAGCTCCTGGGTACGTGGGATTGGGGTGCAGGAACTCTTGTGATTGCATTAAGAGCCCTGTAATCTACACACACCCGTACTTCTCCAGTCTTCTTAGGCACGCACAGGATTGGCGAAGCCCATGCTGACTGGCTCGGTCTTATGGCTCCCATCCTGAGGTATTTCAGAAATGTTTCCCGTACATCTTTCCTGTAATGTAGAGGGACTGGCCTTGGCCTTGCATTCAGTTTGATAGGTTTGGGATCCCCTGTATCAATCCTGAACATAAGCCATGGGCACGTGCCAAACGAGAAGTTGTCTGGAGCAAACACATCATGATTTGCCCTCAGCACTGTTTGTGTTGATCTCCACCCCATCAAAGGGTTTAACTTCATGCAGCCCTTTGAGTTTGTCTGCTGCTGCTAACTCAGTCGCAATACTGAGCACTGAAAAATCTTCATTATCCTTATTATTATTTTCCTCTTCCTCCTCGTGAGAAAAACCGTCATACTCCAACGGGTGCAGGAGATAGACTTCTCCCAGAATGGTGTACTTTTTGATTTCGACACACTTATCTCCCAAGCTTTGGATAGTAACTTGGAAGGGTGCAAAGACACACGGCACAATGCCTGACTGTAAAACAACCGAATTTGGTAATTTTGTAATAGGTTTAGCTGTGAGTGGGTTTGAAACAAACAACCCAAGTCGTAAAACACTGAGACCATTTTTGTTTATCCTCCTTGGCTGGATTTCCTCGCTCGACGTCTGTGGCCCTGCCTTTGTTGATATCAACGATTTTTCGTTTTGTTTCAGGTTCCCCATGCCGGTACCAGCCCCGCCGTGTGGATGCAGAAGTGATGACCCAACTTTGGACAATTCGTCGGGCACCAACTTCCTTAAATTCACCCCAGACGTGGCTTCGATCGACACGGCGCTGGTTTCCTCCAGCTCATGAGCCATGACATCAGTTTCAAGAACCGTGTCTACTTGTCTTTCTGCAAATGGCCTCAGTAGCAATTTGGTACGAGACCTGACAAGGTAATACACTTTACCACTGTCAAAATCACCTTTATGTTTCGATATGCCCCGTTGTATGGGTACACTGTGATTTTCCAATTGTAAAATCTTTCTGCGAACATGTATCACTTCATCAAAGTGGTCTAGGAAATCATACCCCAGTAGATTTTCCTCCATGTCTGCTTCATAAACAGGGAATTCATATATCTTGCCTCCAAGATCAACTTGAGTAGCAACAGGACCATAGAGATTAGCCCTGTGCGAGGTGGCACTTTTCATTTTTAGTTTTGCCACTGGCAACTCCATTCTGGTTCGTTTGAACACGGTGATACCAGCCCCAGTATCACAGACCGCTGAGTCAGCTCGGCCTTCGATTTTGCATTGCACTATTGGTGCCATCCTTTTTATAGTGCTGCACATGTTGCACGATGCCTTATCCTCATTTCTTGCTTCAGGCTCTGGTGCTGGTGGTGACTCATCTTTCCCGTTGTTCCTCACCTCCAGCACTGGAGCGGAACTGGAATCCATTTCGGCAGGTAAGGTTTTCTGTTTTTCCGGAGGAACTTGACTCTGATGTTGTTGTACCTCTTCCTTCTCCGGGCTAGGTGGGGCACTTATCAGTTTCCCTGGTTGTTTGGGACAAATGGCAAAACAGCCAACTGGGCACCGTTGTTGGCGTTGTTGTTGCCATTATTTCCAGCATTATTATTGCCTCCATTTCCATTTCCGTTGTTGCCCCCATTGTTATTGGGACGACCGGCGTTGGCAAACTGGTACATGGCCATGGCTGCTTGCAGTGCCTCAGGTGAGAATACCGGCAATTGGTAATTAGCAACTTGGCCACCATTCTGACCACCCTTGTTGCTTTCCTTGTTGCTTCCGCCGTTGTTGCCACTGTTTTGCCGCATCAATGAGCGACACTCGTTTTTGTAGTGCCCCTTCTTGTGGCAATGATAGCATTCAACGTCTTTCTTGCTATTGTTGTTGTTGTTGTTGCCTTGAGGCCTCTTTTTGCACTCCTTGGTGTAGTGCGTTTCCGTCTTGCAGTATGTGCAGTATGGTTTGCTTCTGCACTCATTGGTATAGTGGGTGTTGGTTTTGCAGAATGAGCAAAACAGGGTTCCAGTGCTGGACTGTCCCCCTCGGCCTTCACGGCCCCCACGGCTTCCACGGCCTCCTCGGCCTCCAGTCTGGGTGCTCGAGGTGTGCGATGGACCAGCGGCCTCTTCTTCGAGGGCCTGGACTTCAACCTCGTTAGTTGCGTCGTCGTCGTCCTCCTCGTCGTCGTCGTAGTTGACGCGGCGGACCTTGGTGGCAGGCCCTTTGGAGGTGGACGGACCCAACGAGCGCCCCCGACTGAGGTGACGCATCGCATCCTGAATGGTGTCGACGGACGCGTAGGGCCATCCTGCACACCAGGGCAGGATCGTGGAGCCCCCGGATGAATCGGCGCACCAATTCCTCCTGGATTTGGCGCTCGTTGTGGTTGGCGAGGTATTTCCGCCCCACTCGTTCCACTTCGTTGGCCCAGTCCCGGAAAGACTGGTTCGGCTTCTGGACCAACTCTTCGAACGCAGCCCTGCGCTCCCACAACGACTGGTCTATCGTGTAGGTGCGCGCCAGGACCGTATCCAAGTTCTGGAATGTGTGTTGTTGGCCTTGGTCGCTGAGGAGCGCGATGACGTGGGTGGCATCCCCGCGAAGACTGCGTGGAAACTCCTTTCGGCACGATAGTCACCCAGTTTAAGAAAACGTCCTCGGACCTGGCAGAGATGGTTTTTCAATTTTTTACCTGGCACGAGTTGCATCTTGCGACACAGCGTTTCTATTTGGCTGGTGCTTCTGCCGGGTGGAAGTGGAACATGGTGATTGTCATGTTGTTGTCTCCGAGGTTTCGTTAAGCAACTTGACTAAGGTTGCTGGCTCCAATTTATGAAGCCCACACGAAAATTCAGGTAGACACCACTCTTCGATTTCGTTTTCCAGGAGCCACTCCTTGAGGGTTTGGAGGGCTTCTTGGACTCCTTTGGCTGTTGGCTTATGAAAATGTCTTTCCTTTGTAATGACGTTGACTATGGTTCTATGACCCCTTTCAATCGCCACTATTCCAGGACATGTCCGCTCCTTTCTGCGGAACTCCGCTTGTAGGCCAAAGTGTTGGTCTAAGTGCCCAGTCCTTAAAAGCCATGGCCCGTGCCATGCATCATGGGTCACCATGGGTCACCATGGGACCTATTTTGCCATGGCACCATCTCACCATGTATTTTTTGCCGCTTTTGCCATGGTGTGGTTCCCATGGTGATCTCATACAGGATGTCCCATGGGCACTTCCATGGTAAGATACTCATGGTAGGTCACCCATGGCTAGTTCTACACCAGGGGCTCTCTCATGGTGTTCACACCATGGGAGCTTACCTCAAAGTGGCGCCTTCATGGGAATATCCATGCATGGATATAGGTTCTCCATGAAGGCACCATATAGGGAAGCTTCCATGCTGCATAAAAAAATTGAGCAAGAGCACAAAATTTCTCACCTTCACAGGACATTGCAGCAGGAAATAAAAAAAGCCCAACATAATGATGAATGCAATAGTGATGTTTATTTAAAATTTCAGAACAAAAACTAAACAATGTTTTGCAGCATGTCAAAAATTTATTTTTCTGTTACAAAAAAGAATAAAATAAAACAGCTTCTGCACATGACAAACGCTTTCTCCAACCAACTTCATTTCTTCTTTTGCTGCTGCTTGAACTTCTGAAAAATGAGAGCAAACATGACAAAACAATGCAATTCAGTACGTGGTACAAAATCTCAGTTTTCAATCATGTGATTTCCTTTTCTTCGCAGAAACATGGTCCCTGCCAATAGATGATTTCACGATGCCTAATTTCACAACCAGTCATAGAACAGATTGTCAGGATGAAACAAGATATGCTTTTGGCACTATACTTTTTGTCAAAAACATTCATCTATACCACATCAATGTCTTCTACCATAAGCAAATTATCAACATTACTGGCCACACTACGGTAACGGGATTAAAAGCGTATGACTGGATTGTAACATTTGTTTATAGGTCACCAAGAGCACCATATGCAGACCTTCAAAAGACACTGCATGATTCTATATGTAGTGCACAAGATATTGGTTACAAAGAAATTTACATCATTGGAGACTTCAACATAAAATGCCAACCAAGTGATCTACAGTACACAAAATTGCAGACCTTGATGTCAAGTTACGATTACAACATGATCATTTCTAATAATGAAATTACAACAGATCACAATTCACTTATGGATTTGTGCTTTTCTTCAAATTTAATAACTAATATTCATGTATTCGAAAGTGTCATCAGTGATCACAAACCAGTGTGGTTTGAAATAACATGAGTGTGATTTTAACTAAACACACACAATACACAGGTCCCCCCCCCCCCCACATATGTATAAAGAGGGTGCCATGATCACATATGTAAGTTACCAACTCATGTAACAAAAAGAGAGTCACAAGGAGGTGAACACATTTTGTAACTGCCAATTTATGTAACAAAAAGAGGCACACAAACCTTTCATGGCAAACTATAGAAAAAAGTACAATTACAAAATCTTCGGTGCCAATTGAAAGGATATGTAAAATTTCCCAATGTTAAGCAATCTCATTATTTAAGTTTATCATAATGAAAGCTTTTATTCCAGCAAAAAAACCAGAAGGAACACAGCAACAGATACCAAATATACAAATTAAAATGAAAAGGATAAAGGAAACTCCAAAGTGACATCTTGATTATAAATTCGTATTACAGAATCTTACTTCTCAATCATACCACTTGCTTTTTTTTCTAGGAACATGATGCCTCCCGAGTCAAGATTTCTTCATACATAATTTTACAACTGTTCCAACAACACATAGCCAACATCAAAGAAGATGCACATTTTGCACTATTGCTTTTGTAAAAGACATTTATGTACTGTTAAGTAGAGGAGGCGGAATAAGGTAGTCGGGGAGTTTGGGTTTAGCTGTGTATTGACTCCAAGAGAGCGTCTCACAGAATGGCACTGCTCGGTGAGCGGTGCCTGCTTTTATAGGCCCAGAGAAGATGAAGGAGGAGTGAAAGGTGGTGGGGGTCGAGCCGTATCAACAATGCGTCTAGCCGTTAGATGGCGGCACCTTATAATGCTAGTCGTGCTACTAGCCAACAGAGGGCGACACGGTATAAAGATGGTGTCTAGGAACGTAAACAAAGAAAAGGGTTATGTAGCCCATGGTATGAATAGGTGACTTTAATAAGTCTGCTCTACGTAACACCACTCCCTTCTTTTTAAACTCCTTCATCTCCTTTTGAGACCCTTACAATTTGAAAATCTTACACTTCATTTTAAATTCTGATTCCATTTCAGTAACGCGTTACAACAAATCAAACCGATCAAACCGATCTCTATTAAAAATCTGACTAACATTTGCTAAATCATATTCAATGATCCTGAAATAATCCCATTTCCACTTTGACACGACTACGTGCTGGTTTAGGGTGTCCAATCCCAAACCCCAAAGCTTCCATGTCCAAACAAAATAAACATTAAGAAGTTGACTGAATCCTTGACACACTGTGTGCTGAGTTGAAATCTATACGACGCGCGTGTTATGGCCAGTAACACGCTTTTCACATGACTAACTCTCCTACAGTCGAAGGTTGCCTATGCTACTTCGCCGCAGAAGTCACTCTCATAGATTCACTCAAATTGGGAATTAGTGTTAAAGATGTCTTGCGTTGATTTCGAAGCTCTCGAAGAAACGATGCAATCCTGCTGTGATGCAAGAAAGATTGACTGCTATTCCCATGAACTGAAACACAAACATGTCTGCACAGTATTTTTGTTTACATACATTTACCTAACCTGTTTCCAGGTTATGATGCCTACACCTTGGTGCCATGCTGACCTATCACCCACTATTCTGACCTATTTGCTTACAAACTAACTTACACACTAAATTATTCTAAGGCACCTTTGAAACTAGCTAACAGTTTTTACCGAAAAGTTTTTCAATCATCGACGCTACTTAACTTATATCGCTTTCCTCTCCTCCAAATTGAAAAGACTCCATCTCCGTAGAGTTGACTGTGTGTCGTCTGCTACTCTGCTGTGTGTGCGTTGCCAGCGTCGATGTTCTGATGCCCTTGTATAGTCTGGTCGACGAATTGTATCTCGGGCAGCTGTCCACGGAGTAATTGGTCCAGTGACAACTGGGGGAGACCGGGTTCCTTGGTTCGATTCCCGGCTGGTCCCGGTGAACTCGGCCTCGGGACCCCCGTGGTGAAAGTCCACAGGTCCACTTTGTTGTTACATAGTTGATGCACTTTCGAATTTCGCAATTAGTATTGTTGATGCGCCTCCCGAAACGGATTCGTTTCGCATTGGGTGATCGAAACTGATACCGTTGTGTGCAACCAGGGTGACATTGCCGTCGCAATTACACTATGTCGCCAACTTCGCTGGTCAAGATGCGACCAAGAGTAGCCGTTGCTAAGGGTGGCAACGCTACTTATCCCTGATCACCCTTTTTGTACCAGCATGTCAAAACTCTCATTTGCTACCCCTCGTCAATTTTATGGTTGTTTGTCTCTTTGAAAGGACTTCCAACGCTTGTCACTAAACTTTATCGAGCTATTTCGCCAGAATTCTAGCACTCCTGCTTGTTTTAACGCCCAAACGCTAAATTCTCAGTTTGCAGCGAGCATTTTGAATTTCTGGCTCCATATTCGACACCTTCAGTATGAGAAACTTATGTGTACACGAAACTTTATTAGCAGACACTCAACTGACTACCGTGGTCGTATCCGTTTCCGTAGGGGAATTCCCTTATATTACGTTTGGGTCTCCAGAAGTTACGTAACATTTTTGCACTCCGTTCGGCCAATTTAGGTTAACTTTTGGCCTGCCCCTTTCTCTTTTAAAATCCAAAATCGGTTCTGTCTACGGGGTCCTTTCGACTTTAGGACCTACCTCCGTCTGTCCGTCTGCTACGCGTCCGTTTGGCCTAGCTCGAGCGTAGACACCTGACGGTCGCTTCCCCTTTCCGGCTCCACTAGTGGGAAAACTGCCTCCAACCCGTCGTTATCCCCGGTACCTGCTTTAGTTATGGAGTTCTTTCGTGTGCAAGAGGGTGATTTCCCGGAGCTTATAGACTTGGAGGAGGACATCCCCGTGCGCCTTGTCGGCGTCGCGGCAGATGATCCTCCGCTAGCGGCTGTTGGGGGAAATCAGGCCCCGCTCCCGGAGCGCCCTGCACCCGCCGCCCCGGCCATGGAGGCTTTATTTGGCCAAAGGCGCGTTCTTCGTAGAGTTCCCGACGCGCGGCGCCGCCGCTACCCCGTCAACTATCCAGCACCTCGGATTAACCGACGTTTCCGCCAGCCAGCTGCCCCCCTGGGCCGTCTTCCCCGGCGTCTTCCCCGTGCGGCTGCTCCGCGTGCATACAAAGTGCTGGTCCTAGTTTTCCCGGCCAGTCTGCCTGGGTGCCCCATACTGGTGAACGTAAGTGTTTTTACCCTCACCACCATTTACTCCCCGTTACTATTTCTATTTCTACTAGGGGTTCAATTTAGTTTTAATTTATTTTAAGCTATGCAGACTGTGCGCCATGCCCCGCGGGCCTGGCCCCTTCAATGGCCATATTCTACCCGGGGACTGGTGCATCAACCGCATACGGGTGTACTCTCACCAGTTCCTGTTTGAGTCCCGTATGCTGGACTGCCATGGCCGAACTACTTCCTGCCTTGGCAACTGCTTTGTAAGTTCATACCCCCGCCAAGTTTACACCCCTTTTTTAAAAATAAAAAAATTTATTATTATTATTTTTTTTTAAATTATTTTTTTTTTTTTAGGAAATGTGTGACAACATGGACCCCGCTCTGGCGGAAGACCACCTCGGTATTTATTTTAACAATTAGTTTTGCCACTTTCTTCACCCAGCATTATCTCTGTCATCTATAATTTGACCTATAATTTCCTTTATTCCTACTATACCATTATTTATGTCATTTATAACTTGACCTTCTCTTATTACTGTGATCCCATTGTTACCAATTTATGAAGAATAGACCTTTAATTCTCTATTTGTTGCCATATATTTATCCACTCCTTCCATTGCTGTTACACTTTTCTCGAAGAACTGGTCCAGCACCAGACTATACTTGTCCGTGGCTATAATGACTTGTGTATTCGGGGATATTTTTGGATTGAGAGACCTTTGTAAACCAAGGATATAGACAAATTTATTCATTTAACCAGAACACTTAGGGTATTAACAATACTGAGATCATTTACCTTACAACTAAAATTACATTTTGACAATGGTAACCATTTAAAACTTACTTGCTAACATTGTAATTTAAACAATATAATACTTTTATGACAAATACTTGACAACTGAACAACCAAACTTCACAAAACTTTACAATTTTGGCTCCTCAGGGTTATACAACTCAAATCCATAGCCCTTTTGCAGCTCTCACCACTCTCTCTACTTCTGGATTTAATTTCTTTGAAAAATCACAACTCCCCGACTACCTTATTCCGCCTCCTCTACTTAACACTGGTGGCAGCGGTTTAAATTCGGAAGGGAGGAAGGTTAGTCGTGGACGAAGAGAAGCGGTATCGCAGCGTCGCTTTGACGTTGAGGTTAGAATAGGCGCAGAGGTTCAGGGAAGGCCAGAGAGGTTAAGGGTTGTCAGGTACAACAGTGCTACGGATTTCGGACTTTGCGGCCGTTGGGTATAACAGTGCTACATCTGGGTTCTGATGCCGTTTGAGTTCTAAAGTGCGACGATAACCTTTGTGTTTCGACGCCATAGTTCCAGACGTGCTACAGTTCTACGTTGAAGCCATTGTACTTAGCGTGCGACAAAGTCCATGGCCGAAGCCATTGTATGTTAGTTTAGTTCAGAGGATTAAGAGGGAGGTTTTTGGATAGAGATAGTCAGTTAGTATAGATAAGATAGGAATAGTTAGGTTAAGTTTCCACTTTCACGATACGTCTGGATTCGGTGTCTGTCGGCAGTGTGGGAGTGCACCAGGTCCGTAGAACGTGAAGCCATTGTAACAGTGCAGCAGGAAACTGCAGCCGTCGCAATAGTGCATACGGGTTCTACGAAGCGGGTATTCCTGTAGTGAGCGGCAGGTGCTGGTTCAGGCAGTGTGAAAGTTTTGCTGTGGGTACAAGAAAGAGGATTAAGATAGTTTAGAAAAATTAATGACAAAACGACAAGTTGTGCTGAAGTGGTCCACTAAAGCCAATTTGTACAAATTAGTGTTCAACTGGTCCAAGTGCGCGAAACATTTGATTCTTTCTGTTGCTAACGCTAGTCCTAGAAGTAAAAGTAAATAAGTTTTATAGTTCACTCGTTCTTTGTTGAGTTTAAAATAATTTGTTCATTGTTCAGTTATATCCTAGTTCAGTAAGCTCAAGTTTAAATACTTTGTTTCATTGTTGTTTTATTGATTTCCTAGTAGTAAGTTCAGTTTCAATTAGTTCTTTAAGTTTAATGGATAGCAGAAGGGTCATCCCTTTGGCTCATCCACTGTTCCCTTATATTAGGGTAACTTTGCCTCCATCTGAGGAAAATTGGGACGAGGAAAGCCAGATTCCGTTGGCTCATCCTCTGTACCCGTATACCAAGCCTTTGTTACCTCTTTGCGAGGAAAACTGGGAAACTGAGAGCGTAGACTCTGGGATTTCAGAAAGGTCCGGTTCAGCCAGTCCGGATACCTGCACAGAGGAGGAAGAATCAATTAGTTCCGCATTTGACACCAGAGAAGTTTGGACTTTCGATTCCAACGATAACTTGGTGGTTACCAAGCACTCTACGAGGAGAAACGAGGTTCGCGTGCCGATTCCGGAACTGGATCCCGAATTGGATCCGACCGTGACATATTTAGTACCGTACCCAGGGGCTCCGAAGGAACATTGGCGCACGTATCAACAGGCTAGGGAGGAAGGCACAAATCCTCAGCTGCGTTTCAAGCGCAAAACACTCATACCACACAGTTCACAGCGTTGGTGGTAAAGCACTGAAATGGACGAACAAGAGCAAGTGGTAGAAATTCCCGAGCAGCAGCCGGCACCCGGACCAGCGCAGCAGCGCGGTGCAGCAAGGGGGAGGCCCAGGGGCAGAGGTCGCGGTCGTGGCCGTTGGGGGCGGCGCAGGGCTGGCGCTCAGGATGACAGGGCAGGGCGATACGTTAGGATACAAGAACCGGGTCACGATTACGGAGACGACACAGAGAGGCGGACACGGAAGGGACCGAAACCGCCTATGAAACAGATGATGAACATGACTATGACGAGAGGGACAGAGAAAGGGGGAGAAGGAATAGAGATAGGAGGAGAAGGGACTATGACAGATATGATCATCGTGAGGGGGAAAGAAGGTACAGGGAAGGCAGAAGGCATGGGGAGGAAAGACAGGAAGTACAGCTCCTAATACCGTTTTTGCAAAATGTGTTTCAAAATATGATGCCGGAGCAGATGAGGCAGGGAGCTGCAGGAGTAGGGCAGGGCCAGGAAGTTCCTGTTGTCCAGGGGCCGCAGTTACAGAATAGGCCGGTAGGGGAAGTGCCACGACAGGCACCACAGCAGGGACAGGCCGATGCTCAGCAGCCGGGCCAAGTACAGGGTCAGGTTGTAACACCATGTTTAACACAGTCACAACCTAGCACAAGCCAGGGGTTAGGACAGATAACAGCAAGTCTGGATACCATGCTTAAGGTAGTAGCTAAGAATAAGTTTCAACTTAATAAGTATGATGGGGACACTGATTATGCGATTTACCAACTACAGTTTAAGGAAGTAGCCACTGCAAATGGGTGGAACGAACAGGAAAGGAGAACCGCTCTGTTGCAAGCACTATCGGGACACGCTACAGAAGTCATAGCTACACTGCACCATCAAGGGAAGCCAATTACTTTTGATAACTTAGAGGAGGTTCTGTTGAGACAGTACAGTAAGCAGCCCATGTTTTGGGAACGAAAACAGGAGTTTGACAGTCTGGTACAAGCACCAGGCCAAACATTGAGGGAGTTCGCTCGTTTGGTAGAAAGGAAAGGTAGGGCATGCTATCGAAATGCACCAGAAAGGGACATTCAGGAGTCACTTGTGGAACGGTTCTGCAAGGGCATTACTGACAAGCAGCATGCCAGGACTCTGCCGTTTGGGGCATCCAGTACGCTGGATGAGGCTGTAAATACCTTAAGGAAAGCCAAAGCAATTTTAGGGGAGGAGCCACCGGCTAAGAAAGCCAGGCTAGTTAAAGTGGAGGATCAGCCCTCAACATCTAGTTCAGGGATTGATATAGCAGGGCCGGAGGCTAGTGTAAATATGGTTTTCCCCTCAGGAAGTAACCCAGGGTTTTCAGGTAACCAAGCTAGTGCACAGGGTAGTAACCGAAGGAAATAGGGGCCGAGGCAGGGGCCGTGGTCGGGGAAGACCAAGGGGAAGTAGAGGAGTAGACAGAGGAGGAGCTAGAGGAGGAAGAGGAGGAAACACCGGAAACACAGGAAACACGGGAGGAAGTAGTTTTACATGCAATTTCTGTGGGAAACCGGGACACATGGAGAGGGACTGTTGGAGCAAGCAAGGAAATAGCAGTGGAGGAAGCAATTTCCAGGAAGCTTGTTTCAACTGTGGTAAACCAGGACACAGAGCAAGGGACTGCTGGTGCCCACCAAGCAATAACCGCAACAGAGGGAACAACACAGGAAACAGAGGTGGTTGGAACAATAGAGGAAATAATAGTGGTAATAACTTTTCCAACATGGGGTATTTACCGGATATGAACTGTCCGCCGGATATGGTACAAGCCGCCATGATGTGGTATAGAAGTCAGGAGGGCCAAAGGGCTGGAGGTAACGCACAAGTGCCCGCGATCGCCAATGTTCCCTTCGTCCCTAATAATAATAACAATAACAGTAGCAATCAAAACCAAAATCAGGGAAACTAAACAGTACCTCCAGATTAGTGGTGGGATCTGAGGTACCCTGTAAAGAACCACCAGTAATAAAACAAGTCAGATTCAGTCAGGAGCCACCAATGGAGCAGAATAAACCAGGGCTGGTTAAAAATGTAACAGAGGCTAGTCCCAAGTCAGAGGACAGGGCAAAGCCCGATGTGGAGGAGCCTGTTGTGGAAAGCATTGATAAATGTAATGTATGCTCATTAGGAAACAAAGCCCCAGTTTTGGAATGCTCAATTGATGGTAAGCCTGCTGAAGTAGTTATAGACACGAGACGCATCCAACTGGTCCAGCTTTTCAACTGGTCCAGCCCGACAACTGGTCCAGCCCGACAACTGGTCCAGCACGACAACTGGTCCAGCCCTTGTGTCCCTTACTTTGTGCCGACAACTGGTCCAGCTTTTAAACTGGTCCAGTGAACTAGCGCGCGAGGCAAGGCGACAAGTGGTCCAGCCCGACAACTGGGCCAGCCCGACAACTGGGCCAGCTTTTAAACTGGTCCAGCGAACTAGCGCGCGAGGCAAGGCGACAAGTGGTCCAGCCCGACAACTGGGCCAGCCCGACAACTGGGCCAGCTTTTAAACTGGTCCAGCGAACTAGCGCGCGAGGCAAGGCGACAAGTGGTCCAGCCCGACAACTGGGCCAGCCCGACAACTGGTCCAGCCCGACAACTGGTCCAGCCCGACAACTGGTCCAGTGCGCGCCAAAACGCGCTCCCTCTGCCATCTCTTTGACGAAGCTGCTGCTAGCCTCACACCATGCCCTCTGCCGCGAAAAGGCTCGGTAATCTGAATGCGAAAAAGAGTAAACGCGCCTGCTGGCATACTAAGGAACGATGAACGCGGACCACACATCAAAACATGTTCCGCTTGTTTCCTGGCGCTGTGTTCGAAGTCGACAAGACGATATGGGAGATGGAATTATGCAATGGCGTCGCGGGCTCGGAAGCGTAATGTTTTTATGTATCAAAAATCATTTTCCTGCTTTTCGCCGTCCGTCCCCGACTTGCATCAGACGTCGAGCTGCAAGTTAATCAGGTGAGGACACATAACCTCCGTCTTCTGCTTGTATACATGTCAGCATTCCATATTTATCCACTGCCTTTCGACGTCATTGCTGTTCGCCTTGGTTTGTTTCCTCAATATCAAATTTCTGAGTGACCCACATCTGGAAGGCCAACCCAAATCAAGCTGTACTGTTCATGTGGTCTCCTTAAACCGGACCCTCCATCTACTTTGATGTATTTTCTCCTACCGTATTTTCCCCGTCCCTAACGCAACTGGCCCTGTTCATTGGCCAGATTACTGACCCGAACGTCTTTGGATGTCAATTCGAATTGAAACTGAGTTTGTCAAGCAGTGAAATCTCTGACGATAATTGCCTTGTTCCAGCCACAACCATAGTGCAGTACTGGTGATCACTATTACTGAACTATTACTGAAGAGGAGGCTAAAGCAGACTGGCTGAGTGTAGCAGGGTGAATGTATGCAAGAAAAGTGATTGAAGGCTATGCTCGAAAATGCCAAAGTATCAAAACAAATCAGTTGTACTCATCAATGTTTCCTTCTCTGTTTCTAGATGTCGCAGACGGCATCACTTAGTTAACATGGGTGCTGTGTTCTGTGTCTGGTACACAAGAATAGGACGATGACAGGACTCAGGTCTGTAATATTAAATTTTTTATTGTTTATTACTTGGTACAGACTTAAAGTAAAATGTTAGTCGAATCGTCTGTTTTTTAATAGTTCAAGTTATAACTTCCAAGATTGCATAGACACGTCATCAGTCATAACCCCTCTCATTTTAATATTGATTATTAATAGCTCTATATTCTGAATTTAACCTTAGTCTCAGACAGTGTGTACAGCAGTATTCTTTGAAGCAAGAATTATATATACAGTTCATTTAATCATTGTGTGTCTATATTGTAGGCTGGTGTCGAGGTGACAGAAGGCTCCAGTCCAATGACGTGTCAGAAGAAGGCATGGGAATGAGTATGATTCTTGTTGCAGAGCATCGTGAAAACTACAGTGTGAGGTATGTATGAGAGTGTTGATGAGTTGTGGATGCAGTAGTATAATTCTGTGCAGAATGACATGAATTTTTTGTTCATAAACTCTGGCATCAAGGGAAATGGAAATTTAAAGTTGAATGTTTTCAGAATGTTGTCATTGTAATCATTTAGTAGTGCACGGCATGCATAGCTTTTCTATAGTTATTTAAACATTTATGTGGTAAATGTGGGGGAGGCAAAATTTAGGAAGCATGACCATGTGACAATCTTATTTTGTGTCATCAATCCAGATGTTTCCTTAATGGTAATAGCGAACCAGTCTCATGAAAGCCTTAATGATATTTCCCTTTTTTTCCCCAGGCAACTTAATGAAGTATAGTAACGGTAATCACTAATTATGGACATTATGATGGACCATGCAGTCTGGCTGAGCACTTCAAACGTTGGCAGGTATGTGTCAATATATGAATTGTATGTATGTTATTATAGTCTAAGTCAAAACAGTTCCACGGTTACATACAGAAACCTGGTCAGCCATCACCTTCCTCATTTTGAAATATTGTTTCTTATCATTCTGAACTTTGAATTGAACCTCATTATCTGTCAGTGCAAACAAATATTTCCTGTGATGATATTTCCTCATTTTATTTTACCTATGTATTTGTTGTTTACAGGCTGGTGTTGAGGTGACAGAAGTCTCCAGCTCTATGACGTGTCACAAGAAGGGATGGGAACCAAAACGATTCTTGTCACAGCATCTTCTTGAAAATTGCAGTGTAAGGCAGAGGAGTGTACAGGATTAGCGGAAACTGTAGTGCATTATTCTGTATAGCTTTTCCATCAGGTTGTTGTGACAAGTTTGGGTATTTATCCTTTATGATTTGTACTTCTCAAAAGTTAAAAATGTTCCTCTGTGCTCTTCATTACACAACACCGCTGCAGGTTTTAAATATTTAGAGGTATGCATATTTAAATAATGCATAACAACAGCATGATTATATGTCTTGTAATGAAATTGTCAGAATGGTCAGTGTTGACTGGACTTGACCACTCGTAAGTTGTGTGCTGCAGCAAACAAGTCAAGGTGTGATAGTTTACCTGTCATACTAGATACTTTTGGTTATGAATTTCTGTTCATGTGCCTAACAACTTTTTCTGTCTGGAGACAAAGCGTCAAAAAAACCTTTCTTCAGAAGGTGGCGTCATCTTTATAGATGTGGTAATTACAGATACACAGAGCTACACCTAAGACATCTAGTACATATAGAGTTGAAAGTTTGCATACTTTGGGTATCTGCATTATTTAGTGATATGTGGCATCATAAAAATTAATAATTAGTTATTATTGTGGTGTGTGGAGATTCTTAAAAAATTTGAGTCAACCAAGTGTCATCAATGGATTATTTGGGTGTGCCCTCTGTGGCAACAGTGATTTACTTTCTTGTGTTTGGTATGCATGAGCTTGGGATGTGTAAGCAAATTGTCTCCTCGTGCTTGCAGTTTGTAGTTAATACAATGTTAGTGTTGTGTAGAGTCTTGGATGTCATTGAGCAAATGAGTTCTTTTGTGTGAAGCATTATTTTCTAAATGAATCAGTGCTAGTTGATGTAGAAAATAATATTTCTGGGTTAAGTACAGTGCTATTGTCACACTGTGCCCACACCAATGTTATTGTATTGTCGAAGTTGTGGTTGGTACTTTGGAAATCATTGTAATGTGGAAAGACAGTAAAGGGAAGAAATGATCATTAATTGTGATCTAATCTTTCTTGGCCTATGGTGCAACTATTGGATTTTTTTTTCTCCCCAAAATGATTTGGAATGATGGACCAGAGCCTATTAATAAACTAACTCAAACACAAAACATAAAATAAATCTCGTCTCACTTCTCACATAAGGAATTTATTTTGTTAGTGAATTCACAGTTTTGCTTTCTCAACACATTATGTGGTAAATCAGAAGTAAAAGCAAACCAACTCCAAAATCAAAGATTAAAGTCATAGAATAAATATAGGTATTTACATTATATGAGTCTTTCAAGTATGTACAAGGCACATATGTGTCAGTGAACGCCACAGTAGTTACAAATATATTTAACATATCAGTATAACAAAGAAAAGCCGCCAAATTCATTTTTAACATTCCATTTGTGCCTAAAAAAACCCACTAAGGATACCACTAGTACCCATCTATAAAAATCAAGCCTCAGCAACCGTGATGTTCAAGGTACCAAAAAAAAAAAAAAAAAAAAGAAATGATTTGGAATAAGGGCCTGAGTCTTTTAATAAACCAACTCAACCACAAAACATGAAATAAATCTCGACTCACTTCTCACATTAAGGATTTTTTTTTGTTCGTGGATTCACAATTTTGCTTTCTCCACACATATGGATGTATGGATCAGAAGAAAAAGCAAACCAACTCCAAAATCAAAGATCAAAGTCATAGAATAAAGATAGGTATTTACATTACATGAGTCTTTCAAGTATGTACAAGGCACATATGTGTCAGTGAACGCCACAGAAGTTTCAAGCATACAGTATTAAACATGTTCGTAAAACAAAGAAAAGCTGTTAAATCCATATTGAACATTCCATTTGTGCTTAAGAAAACATGAAGGATAGCACTAGTATCCTTCTATAAATTCCAGCCTCAGCAACCCTGATTTTCAAGGTACACAAAAAGGGGATTTGGAATTAAGGACCAGCCTATCAAGAAACCAACTCAAACACAAAACTAGAAATGAATCCAAAGTCAAAACTGTGTTAATTGATAATACCAATTTTCAACACTAGCTGCAGTAAAATTGTAAAGGTTACTAGTGTTGTAATAATTCTTTATGTAAGAAGTGACACAGCTTGACTTACTTCTCACATAAAGAATTATTACAACACTAGTATATACCATCAAAACTTAAGCCATATATACACGCATAGTGCTATTTACAGGTTGCGAGCATACAGGACACACCTGGGGCCTTGTTTCTTCATGGCAGTCCTGGCACAGGCAACAGTGACAGCATGGCACCATTGTAATTCTAGGGGTTCCCCACGACATAGCACACAGAGATATTGCTGTTGGTGTTGCTGGTTCTGTACTCTCTGTACAGACACTCCAGAACCAGCAACCCCAACAGCATTATTATGTACAGGAGAAGGTGTCTGACTTCTGAGATGCTCCAGGTAGTCCTCCTCCGGCAGATGAAAAATGTATTCTGTAACGCACAAAAAGAAAAGACAACCCCAAAATTAACAAACAGAAAACACGAAATCAACTACAACACATAATTAACATCTAATTTGGACTGTTAACACTATATCCCGGTGCTGACCACCAATAATGTGAGCAGCAAAACAGACAAAAAGTAAAATTGAGAAAAAAAAAAAGTACTAGGACATAGCATAAATAGGTACCTTCGTCGGCATCATCTGCAACTCGTCCCTCAACTGCAGCTGGAGGGGCATGGATTGCTGGCGCCACTGGAACAGAACAAACACACGCACACACACTGCTGTTAGTCACAATGTAAGACGACGACAATTCAGTAAACTAGTAGGACTGAGTGACTCATTTTACCTCCTGCCGCCTCTCGAGCTCTTAGGATCGCGCCAACGGGGGCGCGGACAGCAGCACCAGCACCTCCCCGGCGACCACGACCGCGGCGTCCCTGTGCTGCAGGAGCAGTGCTTTGACGTCCACCGCGGTCTGCTTGGTCTCCAACTGCAGCAGCAGCCTGTCGCCGTGTGCGTGGGGTGGGCTGCTGTTGAGGGGGATCATCCCCTGCAGCTGCAGCGAGTTGCTGCCGGGTACGCCGCCGGATGGGAGTTCGGCGTGCTGCAGCTGCACCCTCATCATCTCGGACAGCAGCAGCCCGTTGCTGGCGCCTTGGCATTCCCTGCACGGCGCCGTTAGGAGCCCGTGGAGGCGCAGCTGGAATTGGGGCTGGATCTATAATCGGGGCTGGGGCTGGATCCCGGGCTGGCGCTGGAGCCTGGTCGTCGACATCAGCGTCCTCCTCCTCTTCATCATTGTCGAGAGGGTCGAGATTCCTGGGAGGTGGAGGGGGACCCATCTCGTTCTCATCCAAACCTCCTACTAAAATCGGCAGGACCTGGTCCTCCTGACCCTCAGCCCTCTGCATTCTGTTGATGCGCAGAGCCACGCGATTGTATGTGTTCCTGCAGGCGTGGCTGGTCGCCTGCAAGAACTCAAAAGTCGTGATCCTGCGCTGTTGCAGCCGACGGTTCTGCCTCTTGATCCGCTGGTCCAGAAGCTGGTACCGACGCTTCCTAGACCTCACGACCTCGTAGCCGCTCCTGGCACTGATGTAGTTGAGGCGCATCCTCTCCTCATGCTTCCGAAAGGCATCTGATGCAATGAAGAGAAAGACGTAATGCTAATTCCACCTCGTACAGCTGTGTGAACATATCACATGGCGAAAAAGACTAACTCACCAATCCACACCCATGGATTGGGATGTGGAGTCCCAAAGTTGTCCACCAACGTCCTGTGGTAGGACTCCATGGAGTTGTTTGTTCTTCTGGCCCTCCGGTACACCGTCATGTGTTCCGGTCCGATATCTGTTTAGTAAAAAAAGTATCGTAAATATCTCAATGATTTAATTGATCCTTCACCTTTGGATAATAATTATTTCACTCTGTACCGTTCGGTACAAGAAATATCGTCACAGTCAAATAGGGTGCCTACGAAGCAGGCGCGGATCCACGGGGGGGGGGGGGGGGGGGGGGCAAAAGGGTTTTGCCCCCCCCCCCCCCCCCAGGATGTTATCAAGGCGCCCGAAGGGCGCCTGAAATTTAGGCAACCCACCGAACTTTTCGCCTGTAAGTAGGCAAAAAGTGGTACATTGCCCCCCCACAAGTCGCTCCTGGATCCGCGCCTGCTACGAAGTACCGGTAAATCGGTGCACTGGCTTCAGGGGCAGCACCACGCTACGCAACCCATTCGACTGAAGTGTACTGCAGATAAGCAGTAAGCGAGTCATGCTACGAGACGAGATTCAAGCTGCAAAAGCAAAGTCTGTGACATAAAGTCACCGAATCTCAGTAATGTGATTTGTCTTACCATTTAACCAGAAATTTTCCACGTAGCGCAGAAAGGGCCTGACGATGGCATCCAGCTGTGGCCTCCTCCGCGCGTAATCACTGATGCTGTTAAACCCCTCCCTGATGAGGTGCGATGGCAGCAGAGGAAGGCCTAAGCACCACCTTACTAGTCTGTCAGCCTCTGGGTTCTGACGTAAGGTGGTGGTTAGGTGCCCCTTGACGGCTGCCCACCGGCACATGCCCTGTGCAGAAAATAATTATGCATTTACATGGACAAGATAATTACTCTATTAGCATTGGTTTAACCCGGGTTAACCAAGGAAGTGTGTATGGAAAAACATGTGTGATTTTTGGCGATTCCGCTGACTCTTTTTTGTTCATTCGGAAAAACCCTTTAAAAAGGGAAGAAATGCAGATTTAGGAAACGGGTAGACCTATGGGTGGACCAAATCAGGGGCGGACTGGGACCCTGACGGTCCGGACGGGAAAATTTTCAGACCCCCCCCCCCCCCCCCCCCGACCCGTGCGCACGGCCGCGGCCCGCGGCCCACCCGGGCCTGCGGCCCGGGCGGGGAAAGACACCCCGCCCGCCCGGGCCAGTCCGCCCCTGGACCAAATTAAAGAAAAGAAGTTTTGGGGGCCGTTTGGGGCCATGGGGACCTCGACAACCGAAAGGTTAAAAATTTGGTGACTTTCATTTTCAATAAAACATTACTGCATCAAAAACTATTTCCACAACTGATCATAGCAACAAAAACAAAAAACTTTTCTTTCTTCACGAAATGCCATTTGAATGGATTTTTAAATCGTGAAACCTATAGTAGATCCACTTACTATGAGAAAAATATATAAAGCAATATGCTGTTAGATGACTTGCCCTTTTGAACTGGTGCACATTGTGCACATATATTTTGCCATAGCATACCTGAGTAATATGAAAAAGGCATCCACTGATGACTGCCTCAGGAAATTCAACGGCGACAGCCAGGAACAGAGCCTTTTCGTAATCGCACATTACGAAAGGCATCCTGAATCCTGGCACCACCTCTTTCACGCCTTGCAGGACCATTTGGTACGCCTCCTTGGTCTTCCTTGTCATAAGGATCGTGACAGCAGGGACAACCTAATAGAAACGTGCCCGTTAGTAAATGAAATATTTGAATAATTCGTCCATCCTAATCGAAACATACGTAGGTCTGCCACTCAGTGCAGAGCCCACGTAACTCCGAGAGCTGCGCTCAACAAAATATAAGGTATGCAGAATCGCTATGAGGCTGCGTATGATCAGACCAGTTTCCCAGAGTTACGTAGGTTCTGCAATGAGTGGCAGACATACGTGGGTTTCGATTGGGACCGGCGAATTCTCTTTCCAGGCACAAAACATTTTTGAAAGGACGTTGCAGTAAGGCCGATGTTTGGTACTGCTAATATCAGATGAAACACAAACCCGTCGAGCCCTATCATCCTGAGAGGGGATTTTTAAGCATGTACTGTGGTAGATTATCGCAACGAGCTGAACATGTTTTTGATCGGAGGTCAGGGGGTGGAACGCAGGGGCACGGTCTTCGCCAACTGGCGCCGTAAGGTAGGCAACCCATCCAACGTCGGGAGACTATGCCGTCGGTTGGGTTGCCTACCTAGCAATGTCAGCAAGCCGCAGTAAGTTCAAAATTTGGAAGGGAGCAACTTCGTTACCGCGCGTTTCTACCCCCTGACTTTTTGTTACCAAAAAATGTTCTGCTCTGTACAAAATTGCTCTGAAATGTATGTATCACAAAAACGAAAAAAAAAAGAGACACGCGCGGTTTTTCGCAGGCGCGGATACAAGGGGGGTAGGATAGGGGATGGGTGCGACCCCCCCCCCCCCCCACCTCGCCTTAGAAGGGCGCCGGAAATGTAGAAAACCGGCGTAACTTTTCCGCCTGTAAGTAGGCAAAAAGCAGAACCTTGTCCCCCCCCCTCTGAAGCCGCTCCTGGATCCGCTACTGGTTTTTCGTCGTGTCAATACAGTTGAGCGGTTTCTGTTGGGGAAAGGCGAAGTGTTGGTAGAACACTTACCATGTCGAAGGAGACCGGCATGATCGTGAGAATTTGGTAGCAGTCACCAACATTCGGCGTCATCTTAAAATGCCCGTCCAAGTGGAACTCCTCACTTGACTCCAGCAGATGCTTGAAGTTCGGGCTAATCAAGATGACAGCCTCTCCCTCTTGGTGACTGCCACTGCAAACTTTCACATCGAAAGGCTTGCCTCTCGCCGTCGTCCCGAACCGCTCGGCGTGGTCCGGGTGCTGGAGCAGGCGCCCAAACTCCGCCACAGAGACTGGGCGGTGGTCGGGCATGGTGATGGATCTCGCTCGCTGCATTTGCCGCTCCACCAAAGCAAATGGCACTGTTTCCAGAAATTCGTCTTGGCTTTCCCTGCAAAAAAGATGCTTGTTAATCAGTGCTGCAAAGCATTCATACTTGAGATACCCATCCAGAATAGGGTATTCCGAAGGAACTCAGGACGCGAACCTAAAACCCAAATCTAAAATCAATATAGAGAACGGGTGAGGACGGCGACGGGCCGCCGTGCGCACTCCCGTGCCCGGGTAGCTACTCCAGGCACGTTCGTCCTTGCTTTTAAAAAACGGAATATTAGTCCGGGTTAAACTCGGGTTGAATCCGAGCGCTGCAGCTTCCGCGCCGCGCGGCTCCGTGTCACGGTGTCACGGGCTCCACTCCCCCTACATCCACCGCGCCGGACCAAAATTTTCGAGGTGCTGGGCGCTGCGCCCCGCGCCGCGACGCACTAACATGTGCTCGCACTCGCTCCCGCGTCTGCAGCGCTGCCCGTGCTTGTGCGCTCGCCCCGCCCCCGCACTCCCGGCCGTGCGCCGTGTTCCGTCGCGGCGCTACCGGCCGGCCGCACCGTACCATACCCCCCCCCCCCCCCCCCCCGCCCTCGCACCAAAATTAACAGAATAACCGAGATTTGATAAGCAATGGAAGTTTTCCCCTAAAGATAGGCAACCCGCGAAGCCACCAAAGTGGCTGCTGCGTGACAGGCCCACATTTGAAACGCTACAACGGCTTCTGCATAAATATTTGTGTTCATTTGCGACTGTTATGTTTGCATGTTTTAATTTGCAACTTTTTAAATTGAAAATGACGAAAAACTATTTTGGGATACGTAAGCATAGGTCAACGACACAAAATTATTATTTTAATTCACTTCACACTAAACACTTTTGTATTGACAACCGGGAAACAAAACTAGGCCATTTGTGTCTTTTCCCTTCCTGAGAACTGGGTGAGGACACGGCAGGAGCGGTAGCGGGAGGCTGTGCCGGAGAGCCCCACGCACATGCGTGTGAGAGCGGGGGGGGGGGGGCAGGAAGGGCCGGCGTATGACAAGGAATTTTTAAATTCCAGATGAATGCGCTAAAAGCTCGTGTTGCAGTTGACACGTCAACACGTTCCGTTTGACAATTTGCCGTACCGTTCACCAGTAACGACCGTTCAAAACCAATTCTTTATTGCCCGTCCGAATGCTGCACCGCGGAACTAAACACCACTTTGCGAGAGAACGCGGAGGCGGATTGTGGCCGAGAAAAATTCACGTTTAAGTCTAGACTGTGGGCTACGATCTCCGCCCAATTAAATTCCACTTCAAATTTTCCGTGCATTTATTTTCTGAGGGGCTAAAATGCTCCTCGCGGCGGCCACTCAGCGCCTGACCCGGTATGTCCGTCTCTCTCGCACTCACGCGCGGTATATGAGCGCCGGGGGTGAGGGAAGAAGCGGGACCCCGCGCGGCAGCAGCGGCGGGACCGTGCAGCACCTCCACTTCGACTGGCGTAGCTCGAGAACGGTTGATCGGAGAGAAAATGTGAAAACAGTGCCGGAAAGCCAAAGATTCAGCACACAATGTTTACTTCCAGTCATTTTAACCAAAACTCGCTCATTTTCGAGAAATCGTGCGATGATTCAGAAAGTGACAGTTTGCTGTCTAGCTTAATCTATTCTAGACATGACGCCGACATTTTCTCTCCAATGTTGAACTGTAGAGTTGTTCCTTACACCACTACGAACCACTGGACACCTCCAGCACTAAATTTGAACCACTACGCGCGGAGCTACAGCCCAATGATCAATAAGTTGCGACTTACGCCGACTTACGCCCGATTTTTTCCCTTCCGAAACATATTTTTACTGGGCTACACGCCGCGCCGTAGCTGTAATGGCTGTAATACTGAGATGTAAACAAAAGCTCAGTGATCGCCGCCGGCTAGGGCTGTGAAGGAGCCGAGAAAGCTGCGAACTAGTTGAACGGTAATCCAGCCCCTAATATGGCCTGTCAAAATATTGTCCTCGTAGTTTATGAACGTCTTCCTACTGCTGGGCGCAGCACACCAAAGTGTGCAACGAGTTGTGTTCGCGGTTCGTGGACTGCACGGCAAATAAAATTCTAATAGGGTATTTCGGAGAAGCTCAAACCAGAAACGGACTATCTATCTCAATCAAATCTATCTCACACCCGTGGGTAGTGTGCCCCCCCCCTCACCGAGTAGTCTTCAGGCGAGCGTTCAGAAACTACGTGACGTCAGGTAACGAGAGGGGTGGAGGTGGGGGGGATGGCGGAACGAAAAGGTGTCTCAGTGACCGGGTTTAAATGTCTCTCAAGAAATGAGATTTGCATGTCAGGCGCGAATTTATCAGAGGAAATAGCAAGATACTTACGATGCGGCCTCCTCGTTGTAGATTGTCCGGAGTGACGTTGTCTCCTGTAGCGCCCGTCGATTAAGGCGCTCCCGGAAAAGCTTCTCCTTATCGGCGTACTGCGTCGGCTCGTGATTGTGGTTCTGTTTTGGAACTAGCAGCATTGGCTCTTTCTTCATTGAGGCCGTGCCAGGGCATAGCTTCTTTTGGCACCTCAAGTTGATAACATATTTTGATTTGTTTTTCATTCTGTACACATAACGGTTTACACAGTCCATGTACAGAGACGAATTGGCCCTCTGGCCTTGCACCACCACCACCGGCACTCCCTCATTCTCAGGTGGAACTTCCGGAGCGTCCACAAACACGTCACTGGTGTCACTCTCCGACATGATCTTCGCAACAACAACACAACTTTGAACACAACACACACGGAAACGCACTAACACTTCGTCACAATCTGTCGCGGCGGAACCGAAAGAGCAAGACTGCAGCGGAGCGCGTACCGTCTGCCTACTGATGAGGAAGAGTCGTGAGTCCTCCCTGCCCTGTCCTCTCCGTCCCTGGCTCCGGAGGTGGGAGTGGGGGTTGAGTCCTGCCGCCTGATTCCGCACACTGTCTTCGTAGGTCTGTCTCTGTCGCACTCGTGGGGTGCTCCGTAAGAGAGCGAGAGAGAGGTCCGAGTTCACAGGCGGCTGGCCCTGACGAGCCTAGAGTACGGTGGTGCACGGCACGAACGATGGAGTTCCTGCAGGGGTCACAGCACCGCGCGGTACCCTTCCCTGCCCCTTTCTCATGCACGGTTGACTATATGGTACCAGCGGGCCGATTTCAGTGCAGTCTGTGTGGTTTTGCATGGTGTACTTATGTATCGCGCCGATCCGACAATTGTAGAGTTGTTGAGCAGTCTGCAGGCACCCGGTGCGCTGCACGAGGATTCGGAACCCTACTCCACCCCATCCCCGCCCGTTCCTTGGCTAGCCGTCGCGCGGTATGCACATCTCTGCTTGAAAGGCCTGTATGAGAGCCGAGGCAGGCAGGGGCGCGGGCTGAGGCCGACTTGGGCAGGGCCGTAGCCAGTCTTGGGTTTCAGAGGGGGTTCTTGCCTACATGTGCGGGTTGCCTGGGGGGGGGGGGGGGGGGGCTATATTAGGCTGCCCAAGGGCAAATTGCGGGCAAATTTGTGTCTCGTAGTGGTAGTTTTAGTCCTTTAGGGTTCAAAATTGATGTCGCTCGCTCCATGGGCGTAGGAACGTTTTGAAGTCGGGGGGGGGGGGGGGGGGGGGGGCAGAGTCCACGGGCTCGACGGCGCCCCCCCCTCCCAACCCCCTACCCCCTTTTTCGAAAATCGACGGAAATGATAGAAAGTTTTCGTGGGAAGGCAAAATAATGTAACAAAAATGATTTTTATTTATAGACGTGAGCGAAACGCACGCGCGCAAGAATGCTAGGGACGCCAACCGTTATGACAGACAACCAATGCTGTCCGGAGCAATCACCCCGTTCCGTCGCCAATGCCAGAGCCCTTGGCGCCCCCTTTAGTGACCGCCGTGAGGCGTCTCAGAATCCGTATCTTGTGCACCTGTGACCTGTGGGAGCCGTCGGCGTCGGCGCCCTATCTGGCGCCCTTTGTGCCATCGCACATGCCACGCGCGCGGGCGCCCTCGGCACCCCTTTGGACGCCCCCGTGGGGCGCCTTGAAATCCGTATCGTGTGCACCTGTGACCAGACCAGTGGGCGCCGTCGGCACTCCATTTCGCTTTATCCCCTCGGATACCGGCGGCCCACGGCGCCTTTGGCGTCCCTTCCCTTCGCCGCCCCTGCGGGGCGCCCGTAACTTTGTGTGTTATCCAATTGTATATCGTTTGTCCGACCTCCATTTGTCCGACCTGTACATTCCCTCTAGGCGCCTTTGGCGCCCGTTTTGGGCGCCCCCAGGGGCGAATATGGCGCCCCTCCGGGACGTTTAGGAGGGGGGGCAGCCTCCCCCCCCCCCCCCCCCAGTTCCTACGCCCATGGCTCGCTCGCTTCATTGTAATACATGAATAAATGTTCAAGAACTTATTGTGTTACAATTACAATATTTCAGTTATTAATTTCAATCACCTCGTATAGGTAACGTCACAGCTGGTGTGCCCCCGTCGGCAGGGGGCACACAGTAGGGGCGCTGAATGGATTTGGAAAATAGGTGCTCGACGACCGCCCCTAACACACAGTCCCCGTGTCTCGTTAGACAAGTCCCGGCCCTAGTAGCACAGACCGCACGCCCTAAACTCGCCTCCGCCGCGCCTCGGCGATACCCGACAATCGCCGCGAGGTCAGTGACAAATGCAACGACTCGCCGGCGGGTGGCGAGCGACGCCGCCTTCGCGAACGCCCCTCTCCACGCTCGCGCCGCGGGCCCTGGGTGGTCACAGCGCGGTGGAGTCGAGACGTCCCCGCCGGCGAGTGGCGCGGCGACGCCACCTTGGCAACGCTACCTAGCAGCGCGCGGGCGTCAGCCATGCCGCCGAGGCCTGGCGTGGTCCTACCGCGCCGGCGGGCGCGGTCACTTGGCGCCTCACATTGACGGCGTGCGAACTTGTCTGGGTCTCCGCGCGATAGTTGCCGGCGATAGGAAGTCGTGCGTCCCCATCACTTCGTGCGCCGCTACAGTTCTGCCGGCGCTGGCGCCACGGTGACTTGCGTCGCCGCGCGGCCGACTGGCCGGCGCGTGGGCGCGCGTTCTGTGCTACTAGGACTAGGGGGTACCTGCAGCCAACTCAATTAGAATCGAGACCAGTTAGAAATCTTCCGAGGACGTTCGGGAACGTTTCGGAACGTTCGGAAACGTTTGGTGACACCTCGGGGCACACGGCCCCGGGGGCTCTGGTGTGCCCTCATAAGACGGAGGGGGGGGGGGGGGGGGGGGGGCTGACATCAGTGTGTGCGTTTTTTAAAATCTGTGTTCTTCTCAGATTGTAAGTTGACTTAGTCACTGGTTTATTACCGCAAGCCCTTGTAGTGAAAGCCTTGAACATGCGACTGTGTGCCCCCCCCCCCCCCCTGCTGATCGCCTTATTGGGGGCAGGCACACCAGCCACGGATTTTGAGGCGCCCCACGTTGCGCTCATGATAGCGGGACGCGTCAAAGCAAACAGTTCTGTCCTAGGACCAAAGTACCCACCTCAGCATGCGCCTGCGAACCCGCCTCGCCAGAGAACTTCCGTCGTCCGATAAAAGTACCCACTCTGCCTCGTACGCTGCGAGGGAGTGCACAATATCCCATAGGCTTGCACGTGTGTGTGTGTGTGTGTGTGTGTGTGTGTGTGTGTGTGTGCGTGCTGGCCGGCCTCTGCTTGTCAGTCGCGCTGATGTGACCCATTTCGGCCAGCGGAGTAAGCCATAAATTTACAGCCTAGAGGAAGGAAGAACATCGCAGAGTCCGCGCGTCGTCGCGATTGTCCTCCTCCGCCGCTGGCGACTGGCTGGCGGGAGAGGGATTAGTCTTGCCTAGCATGGGAAGACGCCTCTCTGTCTGCAGACCAGATGAGCCTGACGGGTGATTGGCCTTGAAGGACAGACCCACGGCAGCCTGGACGGTGGCGGTCACGGCGGCAACAGGGGGAATGAGAACGTACGTCGATATGGCCTGCGGGTGTTTATGAGAAATCCTAGCAAAGGCAAATTCTACTTGCTATTCTACATTCGCCTTTCCTCTTCACTTCCGAGGACCCAATCGTTTGGCACGGTCACAGTGCACAACACACCCTCGCGCCCCGAAGAATCACTTCAACAGACCGTCATAAAATTGTGAAGAATTTGGCGTGTCTTTCAGAGTTTCGGCTATCTGAGATGCACTGTTTTTGATAAGACATATATTTTAATACCAGGCGTGGCGAAGGAAGGTAGGGGGCGGAGGGGACGGGAGAGCGTCTCGCTGACCGAAGCCTGTCTTCTAGTGACAATAGCAACACATCCATGTGCAAGTGCAAGGTCAAGGACCATGCACTGGCTAGAGCCTCAGCGGCAGAGGGCAGGTGGAAGGCGAGGGGGGGGGGGGGGTTGAAGCTCCAGGGAGCTCCCGCGAGAGCTCTATAATGACCCTACTGTCACCGGTTTCGGGGGAGCATGGGATTGACCCCCACCCCCTCCCGGCTACGCCCGAAACACATCAGTAGCGCGAGCTAAGCTTCCAAATGTTTGTAGTTGGCTCGTGGTCGACGACACCGCCTGTGTTTCATACTGGCAATGAGACCGGCGACTCGACAGATCAGTACTTTGTTGGCTCAGTGGGTCTGCGCCGTTGGCGGTTGGTTTTGCCGATGCAGCTGCATGTCATAAACCTAGGAGTGTGGCGTTATTTTCTCACAGGAAGCGCAGAATCACCTTATGAAACATCTGCCTTGTACAGGCACTTTCAACGCCGGAGGCGGCGCTTTAAAAAGCAAAAAAGAAAAAAAAACACCACCTGGGAGCAGGGAAAGGGGATGGGCCGCCAGTAAAGGACAAACACAATGCGCCCGTAAAGTACTACAGTCGGTTCTTGACCCCAAGTCATCGTGTGAAAGCAAAAAGTGTAATTTCGGAAAGGGGGAACCTTAGGCAAGCGGTGCTCACGAGCCGGGCTCGAGCTCGGTGGTCCGAGCCGGGCGAGCCAAGCTAACTGCTGCTCATGGGCGGCGGAACTTGGGGGAGGGGGGGCACGGAGAGCTTCGCCAAAAATGCGGTGAGGTCCCTTGCGGTCAGCGGTAGGCGGAGGCGGTAGGCGGCTAGCTCGATGCAGAGATCTCTGCCCCCATCCGCCCCCAAACGCCCCGGAGGAGCGCCGCAGGCACCCGGCACGTGCGCCAAAACCGGGGCCATGGGGCCATGCACATACGAGGCCACTTACGGGGTCTGAACTGCGCCCCGCGGGGGCGGCAATACGGAATGCGGGGCGTAGGCTAGGGAACTGCGTTACCACGGAGGCGCCGCCGTGGCGCCCTTCGCGCGTAATGGACTGTAATGTGGTGGTGGGTCATTTAGTCGACCACCCCCGCGCAGGGCTTGCAGGCTACGTAGTTTTCAGTCGTCCTTTTTTTCTTTTTTTTTAAACGCTCAAACTAAACAAACAAAATTGGGATGGCGGAACTGAGGCCGCGGCAAAGGATTGGCACAGGCATACGCGGAATGCAAGGAAGGTAATTGTCTGGTTCTCAAGCCTGAACCCCATGCCCCCCCCCCCCCCCATCCGCCTCCCTCACCTGGCATCCGCGTTGAACGGCAGAGCGGGTAAAGGTCATTGATAGAGCCCTGCAGTGCAGACCATAAACGTAAACGACCAGTGGCGACACCCGGATTAGGCCGTCTGGACAGTCTGCCTTGCGCTGCAAGCCGAATCCTGCTCGCTGCCGTCCCTCCGCGTGACGTTAGACAAACAGAAAAGTGCGGGGAAGGTGATGGGGGGGGGGGGGGGTACCGCTATGTCCAGTAGGGCGGTCGCCCAACACAGGCCGGCCCGGCCAGCGGCCAGCCCCCGCGGCACAACCACAAAGGGTGCTGGCAGTCCTCTGGATGATGAGTCCGGTGACATTGGTTTATGACCGGTTGTTTTGCCGGACTAGGAGTCTGCGATGCGAACACATGTTGGGCAGTTGGGTGCACCTCCCCCCCCCCTCTCAAGTCTCTCCTTGCCCCTGTCCGAGTCCCTGGCTGACGGCGCGGCACGTGCTGCGTAACTTTTCATACCATTCGCTTCTGTGTCCGATTTTGTCCTAGAACATAGGTACCCTGGGTAATGGGTTCTTTCGTCCGGGTACGCCGGTACTGCCGCGTGGGACGCCCGCAATAAGGTTTCGCACCCCATGGCGGTGCTGATGCACGCAAGGAGTGTCATTGCGGACGAATTTGTCTGAGCAAGGAGGGCGGTCGGACGTCCCGGGTACCAGCGCGGCTGCGAACGGGGCGACCGTGAGGGCGGGGCGGACGGGCCTGTGGCGGTGAGACTGCAGGCGACAGGACTTCCGATTTGCGTGAGGGGGTCGTGTGCACCTTGGCGACACTGGTCGAACTGCGAATAGTGTATCCGGAGAAGGGCCGAACCGGAAATAAGAAGTTACGAAGAATCACAAAAGCGGATCCAGTATGAGGGGAACCGCAGCAAAAAGTATCTCCGCCACGGCGTCAGCCATGAGCCGACGTCAAAAATTTGGAGGCTTAGCTCTCGCTGACGATGTGTCACGACCATTTGGGATGGTCACACAGCGCAGCAGACCAATTGCGCGGCTTTCGAAACATCTTCTGAGGGCCGCGCGGAAGGCAATCTGCGCTGTGTGATCCTACCAAATGGTCGAGACATATCGTCAGCGAAAGCTAAGCCTCCAAATTTTTGACGTCGGCTCGTGGCTGACGCCATGGCGAAGATACTCTTTGCTGCGGTTCTCCTCATACTGGATCCACTTTTATGATTCTTCGTAACTTCTTATTTCCGGTTCGGCCCTTCTCCGGAATACACTATTATCATTGGAAGTGCCTGTTATGTACGAACAGACCCATCTCACCACCGGGGCTTTCCCTGGTATCAGAGACTCCCATAGAAATCTCTGCATTAGCCAAAGAAGCGATGAATCAGCCCCCCCCCCCCCAAAAAAAAAAAATAATAATAATAATAATAATAATAATAACTTGGCAAAGGGAGAGGGGGAGGTGCTCAGGGGAGCTAATAAGAATGATGCCCTCATCTCCGATATTCTACCGACAAGTCGCGTTGAACCGCGAAAACATTGTTCGGGATTCAATGTGGGGACCCTGCGCTGCACGTGTGCAAATTAAGACGACTTCCTCGCACTGACGGGCGCAGTTGTGACGGCCCGGATCAGGTGATTTACGACTTGGCTCATCGCCGCTGCGCTGCAGCGGTGCACCAAAGGCCGCACAACTACACAATAGCGCCGGAGCAACACATGGGCGCCGCCATTCGTTCCGCTAGTGCTGCCGCTTCATGCCCAGCCAGCCACGATAAACAAACAACAGAAGACTTGTCCAAACCTGCGCGACTATGTACTAGCTATTTGAGCGCGACATCTACTGGGGATCGTATTTAGCAGTCCAAACCTTTTTGGCAGAGTCCACCTAGTAGACCAAGAGAGTTCAAGTTTGAGTAATGTACCGAGGTGTTGAACCATCTCCTCGACCGGGACAGATTCCCCCAGTGCCACGCCACCGGGCGGCGGCGGTCCCGAACGCATGGGCACCGGGACTGGGGGGGGGGGGGGGGGGGGGGGGCACGGGGGCATTGTCGGTGTCGCAGTCACTCCCCGGAGAAGTGTAGTGTGTCGACCTTTGCGGCTGGGCTGGCATCACTTGTAATACAGATTTCCAGTGAGACTTGAAAACGGAAGCTGAAGAAGAAATTCACTTCCAGACCATAAACAATCGAAAGCAGGTATGAGAAATCTTGACCGCGCTAGACATAGCACCTTACCTATAAATTCACTCAAAAAGTCATTCAAATTACTCGTACCCGCATTAAACACTAGACAAAGAACAGAGTAGACTGCCAGCCCCCATATGCACAGCACAGAGCAGAGTGAGAGCACATCTGGAGCTCCGGCCGGCGCGACGAGTGCCCCTTCGGGTGTTTCCGCCGTCTTCGGCTCTCGTTCGGGAGGCTGGCCCTAGGGGGCGGTCACTTATTAGCAAGTCGGCCCGGAGACAGCTACGCTGCGCCACGCCGGTTCGTTCCGCACTCGCCGCACGGGCTGTGTGACATCCCTCACCACGGGGGGTCGCCCATGCCTCCGGCCGCATGTGCGTCTGCCTCGCTGAGGGCCGGTCCCTTTCCGGAGATAGCCGAAGACACCCGAAGGGGCACTCGTGAGCCGAACAAAACTGCTCTCAGGCGCTGGCAGTCTACTCTGTTCTTTGTCTAGTCATTAAACGTTCCTGACCTAGAGGCGTATTTGTCGTGAACTTCCGTTTCCAAGTCTCATTGGAAACACGATCCCTCCCCCCCCTGTTTGGTGCTAAAAACGGCTCTCCTACTGTCTGAAGTCAACCCTTCAGGAGTCAGGAGGGAAAGGCTGCCGTACTGGCGGTGTTCGGCTGGCGCAGCTGGCGCCACAAACGGGAGTGAGACGCTTAATTAATGCCTGGCATCAATGAGTTCAGTGTTTCTGCATGCTGCCGCCTTGCTTAAACTGATCCGCCGATGGGGGCCCAATGATACCCGTTCAGTGGGCCCCAGTGGGCTCTCCAATTCCTCCCCACCTGGTCCAGTCCGCCCCCCTCCCTGAGGGACTCCCTCAGAGGAAGGACGAGCAGTGGTGGGAGTAATAGGGCGGCGAGAACAACGAGCGAAGGGCAAGGTAGTCCTGTCCAGCACGGTTCTCCACACCGTGATCCCAGTTAGTCTGCTCCTGCCTCTCCTGCTCTCCGTTCGCATGCAGCACCGAGGTTCGCATCCATCTATCTTCCGTGCCTCGTCCCATCACCGAGCTATCAGACCACAGGTTTCGTCAAGTTGTGCTGAAAATGACTTCTCTTGCTGAGAAAAGGTAAGCAAACAGTGTGCGTCGATGCAACAAGGACTTTTTACCATCGGTTGATTTGTGCAGAAATTTGTTTTTAAAAGATCATTATTCACTTTACGATGTAAAAAGTAGAGTACTACTGGTTATTGATCAGCCCAGGAGTGCTATAGACCTCCTGCAGAAACTAGTAGTCTCATATCCGTTCGCTCCTAGGGCTTCGTACGTGCCAAAATATTGTAAAAGTTGGTTCCATGAACGCCGGGAGGGTAGGCAAGTATTTGGCGCGGGGAGCGGTAGTGGTGGCCTACCCGCCCGGCGCTTATGAGGACAATTGGGACAGGTTGATTGGGGTATGGTATTTGTCGAAACCAACCAAGGTCCGAACACGTAATTTCCGTATATGTCCACAAATTTCTGAGCTTTTTAAGGACATGCCAAAGACTCCGCTGACAAATTTTAGGCAAGAGATAAGCACTTATCTCTTGGTTTAGATTTTGCAAAACTTGAATTTTGGAGTCTAAATTTGGAGTCTTAAATTGTATGAACTCCTTAGAGGATTTACCAGTCTTAAATTGTTCAATATTTTTCAAAATTCATTGAGATTCAGGGGCTTGGGCATGCCCTTCAATAAGTTAAGGAATTTGAGGCCAAATCCGAAAAGTACAGGTTCGGGCCTTGCATTGTTTTAGCAGAACATCCTGTTTTTTGTTTTGTGACATTTTTTAAAGGGTTGTATCATTGTCACTTCAAAGATTTACATGCACGCTTTCAGATTTTTTCGAACAAAAGATTTAACTTAAGATTTTACTTGCAATGTTTTTCTTTTGTTTTTGTTGTTTTTTGCAGACAAATCATTTCAATAGATATTTCATTTTGCAAATGTATTATTAGAAACTCCTGATTTATTCAGGCTGTATATTTCCTTGTCAGGCCTAATCTTTTCTAATGTTCACAGGTTGTTAAAAGAAGCAGCTGAATTTTCAGAGGGCGGGAACAAATACTATTTGTGAGAAACAGCAACATTCGATTTAATACTTAGTAATACGCTAGAAATGGCCTTATAAAATTATTTTTTTGTTTGCAGTGCAGCCCCTGATGAACAAGATATATTCAAATGGCATGCTTCAATAAGTGGACCAGAATGTTCTCCATATAGTGGTGGAACTTTCTACCTGAAAATTGAATTCCCACACACCTACCCAATGGCACCACCAAAGGTACTTATCCAAATTTGTTAATATGTCGGTGGCTGTTGTGATTTTGAACTTCATATCGTTATTTATCTTGTAACAAAGTCTTTTCTAAGATGGCACCTGTTCTGGAGGGAATTTTAGTACTCCTGCATTTGAATCTTCCAAATCTGAAGTGAACTGGAGTGAAGGAAGTTTGGCCTTTCTACAAAAGTTCTTCTCATTTCTTGGAGTTTCAAACTGGGAGTGGAGGAAAAATATCTCTTAATATTCCAAACCAGAAAATTTTTATTCTGTTCCAGGTAACATTTAAAACAAGAATTTTTCATTGCAATATCAATACCATAGGAAATATTTGCTTAAATGTGTTGAAACCAGCAAATGAGAAAGATGGAGGCTGGAGACCTGCAATGGGACTGGAGACAGTACTTCTGTCACTGCGAGTTCTGCTATCAGAACCAAACCCCTGTAAGTGCATGTAATCACATTTATAGAATTGAGTGTGATGCAAAATTATCATTTAAAAGTTATCACTAAAGGTGCCTGATAAGATTTGCCGCATTGGCATGCATTTGGCTCGCAGTCTGTAGAAGAGACATATTCTCAGCTTTTACGGGGTCTCCCCATACTTTGAATGCTTCCATAATATTTTTAATCCATTAAGATAACATAGAGGTATTAGGCATGGGAATCCTGTGGGACCTTTTCAATGTGGTACAGTATATGCCTTTGTGTAAACAACAACAATAAACAATGTTATTTCCAAGTATATCTCAAAACATAACATAATAATTTGGACTCATTTCGAGTAAGGTAGCACCTCTTTATATCCTTAAATTTGGTGCTACAAACCATCTTGTGCACCACAAGGGTTTGCGACACATAATTATTCTGATAATTCCCAAGACCTCTCGGAAGCAGTTGGATATTGGGGCTAGCCCAAAACCAGTAGAAATTGTTCCACGTTAGTTCTAATAAATCAGAGAAGGTTTTCTGTATGTCTGAAACTCTGTGACATCACAAGCAGACTGGATTATTGTATATTGATATATCATGCAGTTTGTGAGCAAATTCTTAACATCTTAGGTGTGACACTGCCAGTTGTGTACTGGACTTTCACTCTCTTGCCAAACCATAGAAGACATGAGAAAATCCCAGGAAAATTTATTGGATGAAGTGAAATTTCTTGTGTTTTCTGAAGTGAGGCAGTTTAGATATATAGTGCTAAAATTGTGATTAGACACTAACATGAAACTGTAATTTCTTGTTTCAGATGATCCCTTGATGCAATCAGTGGCACAACTGTGTATAGAAGACAGACAAGAACATGACAGAAGAGCCAGACTGTGGACGGAGAGATTTGCTAAAGACTCATAACTCGTGCATTGGTAGGGCTTGGAAATCATCCATTGGGTTTGGCATAAAAAGTTAACATGTTGCAATATATACCTTTAAGTAATGTTTTATTAACGTTTCCACTGTACCACCTTTCACTATGACACAAAATAAATGAAAAGTGATGTAACTCTTAGTTACACAGTAATTTGCATAACAAAAGAAAAATCCCCCAAAACGACATCGACATTAACACACAAATCAAAGTGGGAATAATAAACCCTACACATTCCTGAATCATATTTCATCCACATATACTGAGAGAAATGAGTCTTCGTCCAGAACCATTAATTAAGAAGTATCTATTAAAATTCTGACATTGTAAGCAAATAGATCTCTTATTATTCAAGTGCGGTGGCATGCATTTAAAATATCAGCACAATTGATTGTGTAAAGGAACACAGCAGGTGTACTATTTTCCTTTCTCGCTGTACATAACAACTACAGAACATTTACGACTGACACTATTACGTTGACATATCTTTCCAGTACACATCCTCATCCATTTAAGGGGTCAACCTTCAGACAGTGCTCAGAATAAAGCACCATTTCTGTTTCAACCACAACTGTGATGAGATGTGTTCTATTTGCTTTCCTGAAATCCTGTCTTTTATCTATAACCATATACCACAATAATTCAGACACAAAGAACTATTACAACGGTCACAACAGAGAGACACCTAAGTAATCAATGACTGACAAAAATTTTGGTCACCTGGACAGTTACCACATACAATATTACATTTTGTCACAGCCCGTATTACCTACTAAAATTCACCTGAATTTATCAGACCTACATTTGTTTCCTACACACACCTTATGAATGGTCAAGTCCAGTCAACACTGACCATTCTGACAATTTCATTATAAGACATATAATCATGCTGTTGTTATGCATTATTTAAATATGCATACCTCTAAATATTTCAAACCTGCAGCAGTGTTGTGTAATGAAGAGCACAGAGGAACATTTTTAACTTTTGAGAAGTACAAATCATAAAGGATAAATACCCAAACTTGTCACAACAACCTGATGGAAAAGCTATACAGAATAATGCACTACAGTTTCCGTTAATCCTGTACACTCCTCTGCCTTACACTGCAATTTTCAAGAAGATGCTGTGACAAGAATCGTTTTGGTTCCCATCCCTTCTTGTGACACGTCATAGAGCTGGAGACTTCTGTCACCTCAACACCAGCCTGTAAACAACAAATACATAGGTAAAATAAAATGAGGAAATATCATCACAGGAAATATTTGTTTGCACTGACAGATAATGAGGTTCAATTCAAAGTTCAGAATGATAAGAAACAATATTTCAAAATGAGGAAGGTGATGGCTGACCAGGTTTCTGTATGTAACCGTGGAACTGTTTTGACTTAGACTATAATAACATACATACAATTCATATATTGACACATACCTGCCAACGTTTGAAGTGCTCAGCCAGACTGCATGGTCCATCATAATGTCCATAATTAGTGATTACCGTTACTATACTTCATTAAGTTGCCTGGGGAAAAAAAGGGAAATATCATTAAGGCTTTCATGAGACTGGTTCGCTATTACCATTAAGGAAACATCTGGATTGATGACACAAAATAAGATTGTCACATGGTCATGCTTCCTAAATTTTGCCTCCCCCACATTTACCACATAAATGTTTAAATAACTATAGAAAAGCTATGCATGCCGTGCACTACTAAATGATTACAATGACAACATTCTGAAAACATTCAACTTTAAATTTCCATTTCCCTTGATGCCAGAGTTTATGAACAAAAAATTCATGTCATTCTGCACAGAATTATACTACTGCATCCACAACTCATCAACACTCTCATACATACCTCACACTGTAGTTTTCACGATGCTCTGCAACAAGAATCATACTCATTCCCATGCCTTCTTCTGACACGTCATTGGACTGGAGCCTTCTGTCACCTCGACACCAGCCTACAATATAGACACACAATGATTAAATGAACTGTATATGTAATTCTTGCTTCAAAGAATACTGCTGTACACACTGCCTGAGACTAAGGTTGTTTTCAGAATATAGGGAACGATCAATAATCAATATTAAAATAAGGAGGGTGATGACTGATGGGAGGTCTCTATGTAATCGTGGAACTGTTACAACTTGAACTATAAAAATTCAGAACAGACGATGGGACTAACACTTAATTTTAAATCTTTGGCAGGTGATGAACACATAAGGATTGCAATATTATAGATCTGAGTCCCTTCAACTCATCAACACTCTCATACATACCTCACACTGTAGTTTTCAAGATGCTCTGCGAGACGAATCATAGTCATTCCCATGCCTTCTTCTGACACGTCATTGAGCTGGAGCCTTCTGTCACCACGACATCAGCCTACAATATAGACACACAATGATTAAATGAACTGTATAATTTTTGCTTCAAAGAGTACTGCTGTGCACACTGTCTGAGACTAAGGTTAAATTCAGAATATAGAGAGCTATTAATAATCAATATTAAAATGAGAGGGGTTATGACTGATGACATGTCTATGCAATCTTGGAAGTTATAACTTGAACTATTAAAAAACAGACGATTCGACTAACATTTTACTTTAAGTCTGTACCAAGTAATAAACAATAAAAAATTTAATATTACAGACCTGAGTCCTGTCATCGTCCTATTCTTGTGTACCAGACACAGAACACAGCACCCATGTTAACTAAGTGATGCCGTCTGCGACATCTAGAAACAGAGAAGGAAACATTGATGAGTACAACTGATTTGTTTTGATACTTTGGCATTTTCGAGCATAGCCTTCAATCACTTTTCTTGCATACATTCACACATACCTGCTACACTCAGCCAGTCTGCTTTAGCCTCCTCTTCAGTAATAGTTCAGTAATAGTGATCACCAGTACTGCACTATGGTTGTGGCTGGAACAAGGCAATTATCGTCAGAGATTTCACTGCTTGACAAACTCAGTTTCAATTCGAATTGACATCCAAAGACGTTCGGGTCAGTAATCTGGCCAATGAACAGGGCCAGTTGCGTTAGGGACGGGGAAAATACGGTAGGAGAAAATACATCAAAGTAGATGGAGGGTCCGGTTTAAGGAGACCACATGAACAGTACAGCTTGATTTGGGTTGGCCTTCCAGATGTGGGTCACTCAGAAATTTGATATTGAGGAAACAAACCAAGGCGAACAGCAATGACGTCGAAAGGCAGTGGATAAATATGGAATGCTGACATGTATACAAGCAGAAGACGGAGGTTATGTGTCCTCACCTGATTAACTTGCAGCTCGACGTCTGATGCAAGTCGGGGACGGACGGCGAAAAGCAGGAAAATGATTTTTGATACATAAAAACATTACGCTTCCGAGCCCGCGACGCCATTGCATAATTCCATCTCCCATATCGTCTTGTCGACTTCGAACACAGCGCCAGGAAACAAGCGGAACATGTTTTGATGTGTGGTCCGCGTTCATCGTTCCTTAGTATGCCAGCAGGCGCGTTTACTCTTTTTCGCATTGAGATTACCGAGCCTTTTCGCGGCAGAGGGCATGGTGTGAGGCTAGCGGCAGCTTCGTCGAAGAGATGGCAGAGGGAGCGCGTTTTGGCGCGCACTGGACCAGTTGTCGGGCTGGACCAGTTGTCGGGCTGGACCAGTTGTCGGGCTGGCCCAGTTGTCGGGCTGGACCACTTGTCGCCTTGCCTCGCGCGCTAGTTCGCTGGACCAGTTTAAAAGCTGGCCCAGTTGTCGGGCTGGCCCAGTTGTCGGGCTGGACCACTTGTCGCCTTGCCTCGCGCGCTAGTTCGCTGGACCAGTTTAAAAGCTGGCCCAGTTGTCGGGCTGGCCCAGTTGTCGGGCTGGACCACTTGTCGCCTTGCCTCGCGCGCTAGTTCACTGGACCAGTTTAAAAGCTGGACCAGTTGTCGGCACAAAGTGAGGGACACAAGGGCTGGACCAGTTGTCGTGCTGGACCAGTTGTAGAGCTGGACCAGTTGTCGGGCTGGACCAGTTGGAGAGCTGGACCAGTTGACGCGCCCCCATAGACACCGGTGCTGTGATAACAGTATTTAAGAGAACTAGTAAAGCGCTCGCACCAGCCAGGTTAAGGCTGAAGAGTGCAGCGTTTCACAAGGCTGCATTGTTTGGACCAGTACTAACATCTATAGTAATAGCAGGATGGGAATTTAAGTTCAATGTTTATGAAGCGGAAATTGAAGAAAATCTTTTGGGATATGACTTTTTGGATTACTTTGATGCCACTATTAGAGTTAAAAGAAGGATTCTGGAGTTTCCTCTGATTGATACTGGGGGTGTTATAACCACTCAGTTTAAAATTGGGCATGCAAATGTTAAAGGTAAATTCAGATCAGGGGAAGTTTATTACCCAGTAAGGGCAGGACAAAGAACAGTTTTAAAACCTTTTGTGGAAAACAAAGTCACAACGACTTTGGTTACTGATTGTGAAATGGAAAATCTGGTAGATGTAGATACCAGGTGGACATCTGACTCTTCTGTTAGTCCACATCCACTGGGCGGAGACAAGGGTGACGCAATGTCCAAGCCCCACTCTCTATCCACCCAGGGGAATGGAAACCAAGCAGGGAGTACAATGTTTGAAAATGATATCGATCATATGAAATGGAAAAGTAATGAAAGGGGCGCCCCAGGGTGTATCGACAGCCCAATGGAAATGGAAATTGATATGGATAATGATATATATGATATGGATGTAGATGTGCACAGAAATGGATATGTTGAAATGGAATTAGAAGGAAAGGCGAAAGAGGAAAGGAAAGCAATCAGGCCACAAGGATTTTAAAACTAAAAGAAAAATTCATTTGGGAGTGTTTTCAACAACTCCATTAATGGGAAATAAAGTTTCAAGATTACCTGTATTAGTCATAGTAGAGTCAGGGGTTGTGCCATGTGTAACAGCACCCATAGATGTAACTTTGCAAAATCTGGGGGACAGATGTGTAGAGGTTCCAAAGTATGCAGTCCTTGGTGAGGTGTATTTGTTGCATCCAGTTGAATATCACAACTCTGTAACAAATAATGAAGTTGGATGTGATTTTGATTATGAACAAAATGAGGAAGAAATTCCTACGTTGGTTACTTATGTGGAACACGAAACTAAACCGTTTAAGGATGCTGAATATGATGATAGTCCTAAGAATGTTATTTCAGAAGATCAACCATTACCTAAGGATTTACAGGAGTTAGCAGATAGATGCAAAGAGTTAAATTTAAATCAGAAAAAGGCTTTGGAAAATCTTCTCAGAAAACATTCGGACGTATTAGCAAAGGACAACACCACTTTTGGTAAATGTCCATGGCTAAAGTTTAGAATAGATACTGGAGAACATCCACCGATTAAGCAGAATTCTAGACCAGTTCCTATACATTATAGGGAAGCTGTGAGAGAAACTATTCTTAAGTACTTGCAACAAGGCGCAATTGTGCCCAGTCAATCAGCTTGGGCTTCTCCCATTCTTTGTGTTATGAAGAAAACTGGAGAGGTTCGAGTCTGTATTGATTATAGAGCTTTAAATGCTGTCACCAGAGTACCTGCTACACCTATCCCAAGGGTACAGGACCTGTTGCAGCATATGGGAGGAAAGAAACTGTATCATGCATTTGATTTGGCTCATGGTTATCATAACTTAGAAATCCATCCAGATGACCAGCCAAAAACGGCTATAATATTACCAGAAGACTTGGGTTTGCCAAGTAGGCAGTTTGAGTATACCAGGCTGAGTTTTGGGTTGTCGGCCGCACCAGGAGCATTCCAGTGTGTTACTGACAGACTCATAACACCAGCTAAAGAGCCTAACCCAGAAAATGATTTGGTTGATACAGTTTCAGTTTACCTGTATGATGTCTGTATTGCAGGGGATAACGTTGAGGTCATGTTGCAACGCCTAGAGGCATTGTTTAACAGAGTGAGAGCATCTGGTTTCCTGTTAAAAGCAAAGAAGTGTGAGTTGTTTCAGAAAGAAATTTCGTATTTGGGACATAGAGTGTCAGAACAAGGGATTAAGACTGATGACAATAAAGTCAATAAAATATTGCATTGGGCAAGGCCAAATGACCAAAAAGAATTAAGATCTTGGTTGGGATTAGTAAATTACTATACCAAATACGTGCCACATTTGGCAACAGCAGCAGCTCCTTTGTATGGACTGCTGAGGTCAAAAATAAACTTTGATTGGACTCAGCAATGTGAGGAGTCTTTTGGTAAAATCAAACAGCTGCTCACAACACCTCCAGTGTTGGGAACACCTGATGTAACTAAAGGGCCATTCACTTTAACTTCAGATGCCAGCCTAACTGGCCTTGGGGCAGTTCTAAGCCAAGAGCAGGACGGTCAAGATGTAACTATAGCATACTGGTCAAAAATATTAAACGTAGCTCAAAGAAATTACTGTGCAACTCACCGTGAACTTCTAGCTTTAGTAGAGTCAGTAAAAGCATTTAACCATTATTTAGCAGGAGCACCGTTTGTGGTGAAGTCAGATCACGCTGCATTGCAGTGGTTAAGACGTTTCAAAAATCCTACTGGAATGTTGGCAAGGTGGCTTGAAAAATTAGCACCGTATCAGTTTCAAGTTGTTTATGTAAAAGGAACCAGCATAGGCCATGCGGATGCCCTCAGTCGTAGACCTCAGAGACCCTGTAATCAAAATTGCGTTAAATGTGCAAGAGTAGAGGAAAGGGAAGAAATAGCAGCAGTCAGGTGTACAACTGTTAAAGAAAGGGAAGGAAAGAATGGAAATGTCATGATAGAATGCAGCAATAATTTTAAGCTTATTCAGAAAGAAGGACCAATTTTTGATAGCAGTTCCAGCTTACCCATTATTCATGCTGTCAGTTTGGATGGTAAAATGGGAGCAGGACTTGCCAAAGATATTGAGTATTGTTCCAATGTTAAAGAAGAATTCCTTTAAACTTGTAGAAACTGTCCAGGAATTGTACCTGTAAGAAGAGGGCAGAGAATAATTGTTAATGTCGTCACAAAGTTGAGATATTTTCAGAAACCAACGTCTGAACAAGTCAGGTTAGCTTTAATTCAGTTGAGGAATTGGCTGATAGAAAATAATGTAAATGAATGGTGCATGCCTGAGTTCTCATGTGGCAGAGACCAACTAAATTATCATATACTGATAAAGTTCATAAATGAAGTCTTTGCAAACACAGGCATGAACATTCATATGTATCACTGGAGTCCAACCAACGTAAATAAGGTTGAGACTAAAAGCGGTTGTGAACCAAGTAGAGTTGCTGTTATAGATAGTATTAGAACTTTACCTGTGTCAGTGGAGAATGTTATGATTAATTGGGGAACTATCATAGCCGAAGGCATAGATCCAGATCAACTAAGGAGAGATCAAAGACTTGACAGCGATATAATGCCAATAATAGTTGCAGTACAGGAAGGCAAACGCCCTGATTTCCAAGATATTGTTGGATATAGTAACAAAACTAGAACGTTGTGGCATCAATTCAGATCTCTTGTTGTGAAGGATGGTTTGTTGTTCAGGAAGTTCGTACATATCACCAGAGATCCTGAAAGAGATCAGTACCAATTAGTATTGCCGTCAAAACGCGTACAAAATACTGTAAAGCACTACCATGAGCAGTTAGGGGAGGTAAACCACTTTGGAATACATGAAACGGTGGCACACATGCAAAGGTTTTTCTGGTGGCCTGGAATGCAAAATGACATTCAGTGGTGTCTTCATAATTGCATAATATGCAATAGATTTAAGGGAGTTAAAAATAGAGTGAAACCACCAATGAAAATATTCCAGGATGGGGTACTCCATGGTAGATGGCACGTAGATTTAGCAGGACCATTTAAAGAAACCTCTGAAGGTTATACTCACATTCTTATTGCAGTAGAAGCATTTTCTGGTTGGCCTGTAGTTGTACCACTGCGTGGTGAAAAGGCACCAGAAGTAGCCAAAGCCTTAATTACCCATGTATTCTCCGTCTTTGGCTCACCAATTTCTATGATGACAGATCAAGGGAAGAATATGCTTTCTGAAACAATGCGAGAAGTAGCTAACTTGTATCAAATCAAGAAATTTAGAACTTCAGTCAAACACCCAGAGGCCAATGGAAAGGCAGAGAGGTGGATTAGAACGTTTAAGTTACAGTTAGCAATGTTGATAGGCGATAACCCATTGACATGGCCAGAATATTTACCTTTCATTTCACAAGCATATCGTAGCCTTCCAAATGAGGTTACGAAGTGCTCTCCTTATGAGATCATGTTCGGAGCACCAATGCGGACTCCACTGCAAATGGATAGAGGGGCTCCACCTTCTCAGCCAGATTGGAGTCGTCACAGAGATACATATCCTTCTTTTGTGAGAAATGCTTTGACAAAAATTCACGACAAAGTTAGGCAGTCAAAAATCCAAGCTGCAAAAAGAATGAAAGAACATTATGACAAAAATGCAATGCTGTCGCCATTCAAAGTTGGGGACAGAGTATATTATTATAAGAAAAACACACAGCAAGGTGTGATGCGAAAATTAACCTCACCTTGGTTAGGACCGTTCACGGTTGAGGATATTATAAATGATTGTAACGCACAGATCAGAGATGAAGCGCCACCACACAAACAACTGATTGTCCATATTGATAAGTTAGCCGCCTATACTCCACAAGATTCCGACAAAGAGCTGGTGACGGCGGCCTGGCTCACTTTTGTGATGTAAACAGCCGGTGCACGGCAGGCTGGATTACACAAACCGAGTCACGGCCGGAGCGATTCGCTCACCGCCGACACCAAACCAACAACGGCCGCGAGAATTCAAAAACGCTGTTCGCCGCAAGAGGCATGCTGGGAGTATCGACGCGGGGTATGCCGGGGAGGCGTCACCAAGGGCCATTGTTGAGATAGCGTCCACCCAGACAACATCGATGGCACCCAGAATCAGAATCGCGAGGAGCAAGGAGGAATTCAAGATTCCGAAGAAAGGCAAGAGAGAAGAAACACCAGCGCAGACAAGAGAAGAGGACGCAGCGTCAACGCAGCCGTCGCCACTGGCCGCGCTGTTCCGGGCCGAGTGGTGCCAGAGCCGCGGAGTAGCGACGCCCGCCGCCACAGCAACGCCAGCACCCAGGAAGGGAAGACCGCCGCAGCTGTGGAGAGACCCGTTCAAGCAACCAGAGCTGCAGGTGAAGAGGAGCCAGCAGCAGAAGGTGTTCCCGCAGCAAGAAAAGACAAGGACCGGACCGGAGGAAGTGAAGAGGCACTGCGCGTACTTGGTGCGCCAGGCGCAGAGGAAGAGGGAAGAGCGGCAGCGAAGAAGCATCAGGTCAGCGGAGCAGAAGTTAGAAGAAAGATTTCAGGAGTTGGACAATTTGTGGGAAGGAGAACATCAGTGGACAGTGAGTGAAGTGGAAAGTGAGTTTGGGAGTAAAATGTTTGGCGAGATGGAAGAAGAAATTTTGAAGCTGGAGTTGGTGATAGAAGAAAAGAAAGTGGACTTTGTGGAGTATGTAGAAAGGGAGTGTGAAAGTGAAGGGTTTAGTGAAATGGAAGAGGAGGTAAGCAAGCTGGAGGCGGTGATAGGGGAAGACAAGATGAAAGGAGACATTTTGGAGGAGTTGGTGTGTTTGGTGGGAATAGAGGAGGACAGTGATGTGTGGGTGGAAGGACAGTTGGAGGAGGACATGCACGTGGATTTTGAGACATTGTTGAGGCAGGTGGAGGACAAGACCAGAGAAAGTTTGGCTTTGTCGCAGCAAGTTCAGGAAGCGGAAGAGGAGATTGATTTAGAGTGTGGAAGCAAGGTGGAGGAAGCAGATGTGGAAGCAGGAATGAGCATGGAAGTGGAGGAGTGTGTAGAGGTTGTGAATGCAGTGGAGATGGACGTGGAAAGGTGTGTGGAAGTTGTGGAGTTAGTAATGAGACCTGTGGGAGGGAAATCGGTAAAGTACGCGGAGTATGTCCCAACAAGGATAGGAGGCAGAATCAACAAGAGGTGCAGGAGCTGTTTGGGCAGAGGACACGCTCCATCAAATTGTACAAATTTAGGAGTGAACTTAGTAAGAAGATTAGAAGCTATAGTAGAGGGACAGATGGCAGGTGTGTTTGTAGTGACTGGAGCAGAGGAGAAGCAAATAAAGAGATGTGATTTTTCAAAAAGATTGAAACCAGAAGTAGAGAAAGTAGTTAGGGAGTTACAGCGAGGATATGGAATTGAACTTTATAATCCTGAAGAGCTACAGTTGTAAAGTTTTGTTTGTTTTGTTAGCTCATCAAGTAATTGCCATTGAAGGTAGCATAGTTTTATATTTACTTCTAAGTTATACTGTTTAGTTTTAAGTGATTGCCACTATTAATGTTGTTTTAAATTAAATGATCTCAGTATTGTTAATATTCTAAATGTTCCATTTGAGTGAATAAATTTGTCTATATCTTTGTTTAAAAGGTTCCTTAATCTAAAACCATCCCAAAATACCAAGTCACATAAGCCATATTGCTAAGAAGGTGCAGTCAGGAAGGTGGGAACAATTAAGTTGAGAACAAGTTAATTAAATTTGTGAAGCGTGCATTTGTTAATCAGCTGGAAAGAAGCATAAGGAGTAAAATAAATACTGCTGATAACAGATAATGATAATAGATAAGTAAACAGAAGACTTCATACATGATAAAAAAAAGTGACAAACAAACACAGTCACAGTAAATGGGTATGAAGATTAAAAGAAATTCTGGGTTGTTAAAAGTAGAGACCCAAGTGGTCTTCATTCAGGGCGGGGTCTATATTGTCTTCCAAAATTCTCTGGAAAGTAAGAAGGACATGATACTATGTGGGTATAAGTGGAGTAAAAGCAGGCAGAGTCATCAGGAACTTACAAAGCAATTCCCCAGGCAGTCGGGCCCGCGAGCAAAGCAGCGGAGGCGGCGCCTCAGGAAATCATGAGTGAAAACACGCACAAAGTTCAGAGTCCATGCACCAGGCATAATAATGCCGTTGAACGGGAAGCAGGTATGGGGACGTGCACACATACTGCAGAGCTATAAGTAGGAACCAAATACGGGGAGTAATAATAGGGTTGATAGTTTAAAAAAAAAAAAAAAATAATAATAATAATAATAGTAATAATAATAAGGGGCCATTCACATATTACGTCATCATGATTGTGGCCACAGAGGACCCCCCACCCCACGTGATCACGTGCTAACCTAACCTTCCCATGTTAAAGCATAGGGGGTAATCAGTGACTAGAACTCCCCCCCCCCCTCCAAGTGATGACGTAATATGTGAGTGGCCCCTAAATAATAATTAAAAAAAATAAAAAATAAACTCACGTTCACCATGGAAGGGTAGTTGGGCACACTGGCAGGAAAGACAAGTACTAAAGCACGAGCCGCCAGGACAGGAGCCAGGGGTGCTGCATGGACTCCAGGAACCACCATGGCGGCAGGCTGGGGAACATGAACTTGGCGATGGGGCCGTACGCCCAAGGGTGGAGGCGGTTGATGGAACCGCCTAGGCCCGGGCAGAAGCCGGGGAACGCCGCGGCGTAAATGACGCCGTCGGTGTCCTGCTGGCACACGTTGCAGGGGACGGCGTGGGAGGCCGTCCAGTACAGCCTCCATGGCAGGGGGAATGGGAACGGGTAACTCGCGGGGTAGAGGCAAAGGACGCTCGTTTTCGTGGGGCGCAGCACCCACTAAGTCCACTAGTTGCACACGCCTCACGGGTACTTCATCAAAATCCCCCACTTCAAAACGGGGCAGGCCGTCGCACATATTGGAAAAGTAGCAGCCTAGCTTGAATTTAAGTTAATAACTGGTAAGGACAGTTTAATGTTTTCCCACTAGTGGAGCCGGAAAGAGGAAACGACCGTCATGTGTCTACGCTCGAGCTAGGCCGAACGGACGGGTAGCAGACGGACAGACAGGGGTAGGTCCTAAAGTCGAAAGGACCCCGTAGACAGAACCGATTTTGGATTTTAAAAGAGAAATGGGCAGGCCAAAAGTTTAAACTAAATTGGCCGAACGGAGTGTGAAAATGTTACGTAATTTCTGGAGACCTACACGCAATATAAGGGAGTTCCCCGACGGGAAGCGGATATGACCACGGTAGTCAGTTGAGTGTCTGTTAATAAAGTTTCGTGTACACATAAGTTTCTCATACTGAAGGTGTCGAATATGGAGCCAGAAATTCAAAATGCTCGCTGCAAACGGAGAATTTAGCGTTTGGGCGTTAAAACAAGCAGGAGTGCTAGAATTCTGGCGAAATAGCTCGATAAAGTTTAGTGACAAGCGTTGGAAGGTTTTTCAAAGAGACAAACAACCATAAAAATTGACGAGGGGTAGCAAATGAGAGTTTTGACATGCTGGTACAAAAAGGGTGATCAGGGATAAGTAGCGTTGCCACCCTTAGCAACGGCTACTCTTGGTCGCATCTTGACCAGCGAAGTTGGCGACATAGTGTAATTGCGACGGCAATGTCGCCCTGGTTGCACACAACGGTATCAGTTTCGATCATCCAATGCGAAACGAATCCGTTTCGGGAGGCGCATCAACAATACTAATTGCGAAATTCGAAAGTGCATCAACTATGTAACAACAAAGTGGACCTGTGGACTTTCACCACGGGGGTCCCGAGGCCGAGTTCACCGGGACCAGCCGGGAATCGAACCAAGGAACCCGGTCTCCCCGAGTTGTCACTGGACCAATTACTCCGTGGACAGCTGCCCGAGATACAATTCGTCGACCAGACTATACAAAGGCATCAGAACATCGACGCTGGCAACGCACACACAGCAGAGTAGCAGACGACACACAGTCAACTCTACGGAGATGGAGTCTTTTCAATTTGGAGGAGAGGAAAGCGATATAAGTTAAGTAGCGTCGATGATTGAAAAACTTTTCGGTAAAAACTTTTAGCTAGTTTTAAAGGTGCCTTAGAATAATTTAGTGTGTAAGTTAGTTTGTAAGCAAATAGGTCAGAATAGTGGGTGATAGGTCAGCGTGGCACCAAGGTGTAGGCATCATAACCTGGAAACAGGTTAGGTAAATGTATGTAAACAAAAATACTGTGCAGACATGTTTGTGTTTCAGTGCATGGGAATGGCAGTCAATCTTTCTTGCATCACAGCAGGATTGCATCGTTTCTTCGAAAGCTTCGAAATCAACGCAAGACATCTTTAACACTAATTCCCAATTTGAGTGAATCTATGAGAGTGACTTCTGCGGCGAAGTAGCATAGGCAACCTTCGACTGTAGGAGAGTTAGTCATGTGAAAAGCGTGTTGCTGGCCATAACACGCGCGTCGTATAGATTTCAACTCAGCACACAGTGTGTCAAGGATTTAGTCAACTTCTTTATGTTTATTTTGTTTGAACATGGAAGCTTTGGGGTTTGGGATTGGACACCCTAAACCAGCACGTAGTCGTGTCAAAGTGGAAATGGGATTATTTCAGGATCATTGAATATGATTTAGCAAATGTTAGTCAGATTTTTAATAGAGATCGGTTTGATTTGTTGTAACGCGTTACTGAAATGGAATCAGAATTTAAAATGAAGTGTAAGATTTTCAAATTGTAAGGGTCTTAAAAGGAGATGAAGGAGTTTAAAAAGAAGGGAGTGGTGTTACGTAGAGCAGACTTATTAAAGTCACCTATTCATACCATGGGCTACATAACCCTTTTCTTTGTTTACGTTCCTAGACACCATCTTTATACCGTGTCGCCCTCTGTTGGCTAGTAGCAAGACTAGCATTATAAGGTGCCGCCATCTAGCGGCTAGACGCATTGTTGATACGGGTAGACCCCCACCACCTTTCACTCCTCCTTCATCTTCTCTGGGCCTATAAAAGCAGGCACCGCTCACCGAGCAGTGCCGTTCTGTGAGACGCTCTCTTGGAGTCAATACACAGCTAAACCCAAACTCCCCGACTACCTTATTCCGCCTCCTCTACTTAACAGTACACTATATAAATGTCTTCCATTTCATTCTTTATTTGAATTGTTTAAGCAAGTGTTCTTCTGGGTAAGGTTTTTCACCCTAGTGGGTTTTTTCCTTACTCTTGGTCCGAATGGGGAAGTTCACTAATTTCTATATTTATCAACAATAAAATTGCTCAATACTACCTCATTTTTCTTATTTATTTTTCACCAATGTCAAATAATATATTAGACATAAAAACTGCTGTAAAACAGTTGACAAAAAAGGACATACTTTCCAGACAATTATACATAGAGATTGCCAAACAAATTTTTTCATTTATATATTACAATTACAAAATTAACAACTTTCAGTTTTATTCACACAAAATGCAACATTACATATATTCAAAAATTTTAAGCGCAATTTCGGAATTAAACAGCAATTTTTCATTGACTTCGTTTCGGTCAACAACAATAGACACTCTTCATAACAATTGTTTCTGTGACAATATCAAAACAGGTATAAACTAAACTGGGTTCAACTCAGCTGAAGTGAAACCATAAAACAGTAGAAACAAGAAATAGACAGCATGGCTAAAAGAGTAGACATGACAGTGACAACAACAACATTCAAATGATCCGGCACAATGAATCAGGTCATAAATTCTATCAGAATGATCACGAAACCATACAATGAAAACAGGAATTACCCAAGGAACAACAGCAACAACCAGGTAAATAATATTACTATCTTATCATAGATCAGTTAACTATAAAACACAAGATAAAACAATTGAGGTATTTTTCCATTTATACAGGAACTAAATAATTCGCGCCGTTGGCGTCAAGATAACCACCGTCATCATCCTTATCAGAACAATACTCAGCATACCTCTCACCAAGAGGTATTACTTCTTTACAACAAATAATTACATGTCATTATTTACACAAACACAAACAATTGCAGGAAGAACAGGAACAAACCAATGAACTATCAACATCTTCGGAGACATCAGGAACTCCTCCTGCGAACATTGTTGCTGAAACTGAAGCCCAACAGCCAACTGTGTAAAAAATACAAGGTTCTACTTCAATTCATATTACTTTCCTTAAAATAATTTCATGCATAATTTGTTACAGCAACTAAAGGGTTCAAGTTCAACCCTAACTCGGGGACATCATTTGTCAACAGCAGACAAATTGGCAGATGCCAAAGCACTCCAGGCAAAGAAGATGCAGGAAAAAGAGAGGAAGAATTCCACGAGAACAAGAGAGATGCTGTAAAGAACACAGGTTTTGAACAAAATTTGTTTTCATTCATTTTTATCTCAAAATTCTAAGATTGGAAACAATGTTTAATTTTCATCTTTAAACAACAAACATCATAATGTTGTGTAGCTGGCTTCCCACTACGGGCCCCCTCCCCGTCCTCCCACGCACCGCCGGCCTGCCGAGTGTTCCCGAGCCTAGCCGAGCGCCGGGGCGGTCCCTGATTGTTGGCCCGGCCGGGCCCGAGGCTACAAGGGGGACCGGGCCCGCGGACGTCGGGCTCGTGCTCACGGCGCCTAGGACTAGGTCGAGTAGTTGGTGGTAGCTGCCATCGCCTGCCCCCCGAGCGCCGCCGCTGCTCCGCTGCTGGTCCAGAGCGTCCCTGCCTCCCGTCTGCAGTTCCAGCCCCTCAGCGACAAAGGCGTCGTGCTGATCGGACCCAGGTACTGCGTGCACCCGGTTCCCGTCACCACTACCCCTGTGTCTCTGTCTCGTCCGTGACCCGTGACCTCCGCGGCTGTGATGGCTCCCCGGCGTCGCGCGAACGGTGCGCCGGCTCGCCCCCGCGCCCAAGCTCCCCCGCGGCGTCGAGACCGCCGAGCCGAAGCCGCTTGCCGAGCTGCATCGCCCGGCCCCTCCTCCGGCCCGAGCTCGAAACTCTTCCCCGGACCCTGCTCCGGCCGTTGAGCGGTCCGTGCGGGGTCCAGCGACCCCCGCGGCCGTGGTCGCTGCAACCGCCGAGATCGAGGCCGTCGTCCAGGTCCCGGTTCCGACCAACACGCGGGTGGAGGGGTGGAGCGACTGCTCTCCGCGCCGACTCCGCGCCGACACGCTCCTGCCCGGTATCCACGGTACCCGGAGGAGTCCACGGCTAGTTCCACGGCCCCCGGGCCCGCCGCGTTCGACGACGAGGAGCCCGTCTATGCGCCTAGTCCTCGCCGTGTGCCGGTTATGACAGCCGTGTCGCAGCCCGGGTGTTCTCGCTGGTGTTTGACAGAGCGGCCTTTCGCCCTACCCGAAGCGAGGCCACCTTCTCAGCTCCGGAGCGCAAGCTTCCCCACCTGCGATGGCTCCTCGGACTACACCTACTACCGGGCGCAGTTCATCGCCTTGGCGGCTAGTTGACCAATGGTGGAGTGGCCCGAGTGCCTGGTAATGGCGCTGCGTGAGCCGGCGTCCCACGTGCTGTCCACCCTGACGGATGCGCAGATCGGCGATATCTGCGAGCTGGACGCGGCCCTCTAGACCAGAGGCACCAGGCGCCTCATCCGCCTCTCGCGGCCCGACAGCCTGGCGACCACCCTCGCCACGGCCACCAAGCTGGAGGACGAGCCGCCCGTCAAGCGGATCCGCCAGGTCGAGGTGGCTGTCGAGGACTCCACGGCGCCGCCGACCGCAGCCGCCCCGCCGCGTCGCCGGCCCGGACTGTCGCCGACGTCCTCGCGGCCCACGCTGGCCTGTCGGCCGCCATCCGCGCTGCCGCTGTGGAGAAGCCGCAGCCGGTTGCTGCCGGGACGGAGAAGAAGAACGGCAAGCCCATCTGCTGGCGCTGCCACCGCCCTGGACATGTTGGCCGTGAGTGCGACCAGAGGCCGCCCTCGGACAACCGCCGCGACGACCGCGGCAGGGACCGTGACCGTGATGGCCACCGAGACAAGCGCCGTCACTCGGGAGACGACCGTCGGTTCCGTCAGTAGAGGAGACCCGGGGCCACGCCGTGAGTACATCCCCTGCTGTCTCTTCTGCTCGCGCACCACCACCTCCGGCGTTCCTGCCTTAGCCGCTCACCTCGGTCGCCCCCGTCATCGTTCTTCCCATCAACGGCGTCCCCTGCATGACCGTCCTGGACACCGGTGCTGTCGTGTCCCTTTTGCGCCGCGGCCTCCTCCCTGGTCCTCCTCCCGCGCCTTCCCGCCTTCGGCTCCGCGGTGTGTCCGGCACTGTCGTCCCGGCCTACGGTCCCAGACGGGTCAAATTTCGATTCGACCATGTTGGCGTCGAGTTGGACGTGTTCGAGACAGACATGCCCGAGGACTGTCTTCTCGGCGCGGACCTCATGGTGCATCTTTGGGCCTACGTCGACATGGGTTTCAATGGGTTTGTCGTCCGCCGGCGAGACCCTCAGGTTCCTCTACCAATGTCCCCTGCAGCCGCAACCGCCGGCAGCCACCCTATTGACCGAGGACCGCTTTCCCCCACCCCAACATCGTGGCCCGACCACACACGCTTCGGGCTTGTGCTTGACCCGGAGCCGCGCGCCAACGCCCCTTCCTCATCACGCAGCGCCATCCGCATCCAACCGGGTGTCGTTCCGTGTGTTCGGGAGGTGCTCAGGCTGACGCTGGAGAACCCGACACGGCAGGCGCTCGTGATTCCGCGCCACGCCGTCATCGCCGAGGTGTACTTGGTCGCCTTGGGGCCGGACCCTCCCCCGCATCCTGGCCGGGCCGCCCCACCTCCAGTGGCTGCGAGTGCGCCCGTTCGACGGGCTGAATGCGACCGTGCTGCACTCCCAGCCTCGGTTCCCCTTCCACCAGCTCTCCAGGACCTGCTGGATAGAGCGACGGAGCTGGACCCCGAGCAGCGCCGGAAAGCCGAGGCCTTCCTGCGGGAGTTCCACGATGTGTTCTCGAAGGACGGCGAATTCGGGTTCTGTGATCTGGTAGAGGTCACCATCGACACGGGCGACGCGCCGCCGATCGCACAGCCAGCGCGCCCCGTCCCCATCCACAAGCGCGAGGAGGTGAGGAAGCAGTTTCAGTCCTACCTCGACGACGGCGCCATCGTCCCCAGCACTTCGGACTGGGCCTCCCCGCTGGTGTTGGTGAAGAAGAAGGACGGCACCCTCCGCGTCTGCTCGGACTACCGCATGCTCAACACCGTCATGCGAGGCACGGCCCTGCCGTTGCCCCGGGCCGACGTCCTCCTCGAACATCTTGGTGGTCATGAGTGGTACTTCGCCGGTGATTTCGTTTGGGGCTACCACAACCTGAAGATCGCGGAGAAGGATCGGCACAAGACTGCCGTCATCGTCCCGGACATGGGCTTGTTCGAGTACGTCGTCCTGCCGTTCGGACTCAAGACAGCCCCTGGTATCTTCCAGTCGGTGATGCAGCGCGTGCTCCACGACCCCCGCCGCCCGGAGAAACGGAGCGAGAGGTCCCTGGCACCGTGACCTCCGTGTACCTAGATGACCTGGCCGTCGCTGGACAAACGTTTGACGCCCTCCTGGAGCGCCTGCGGCAAGTGTTCCTGCGCATCCGCCGCTCGGGTCTGCTGCTCAAGCCCAAAAAGTGCTGCCTTGTCACACGCAGCCTCAAGTTTCTCGGCCATGTCGTTTCTGCGGCCGGCATCTCCGTCGACCCCGAGAAGACCGCCAAGGTTCTGGACTGGCCAGTTCCCACAGGACGACAACAAGTCCAGAGCTTCCTCGGTCTGTGCGGCTACTACCAAAACCACGTGGAGCACTACACCGAGCTAGCCCGGCCTTTGCAGCTGCTCACCCGGCTCAACGTCGACTTCGAGTGGACCGACGAGGCGCAGCGTGCCTTCGACGCCCTCAAGCAGGCCCTGGTCTCAGCCCCCATCCTGTCTACTCCCGACCTCTCCAAGGGCCCTTTCGTCCTGGACACGGATTGCAGCGCCTGGCTCTCGGTGCTGTCCTCTGGGTAATTCCACACTATTTCAGCAAGGTGCATGACTTTGATGACACCGAATCGCACCAAAATTTCAGGGTTGCCTCCAAATAGGGTCTTAATGAACCTCTGAAAATATTTTTGAAAAATATTGAACCGTTTCCGAGATGTCCCCATTTTACTAATCTATAAAATCGCAAAAAATCGCAAAAAATTATAAAAATAAACTTTTTCATTTTTCAAGATATCGAGCCAAACGAAACAGATTTGGAACGAGCACAACTTCCTTATTCGAAATTTCACCCAAAAAAAATTTTCTGACCCTCCGCTGAAATTGTTTTTTTTTTATGTAACTTTGTAAAATGTGCTTTTTGTTGATTCCCAAAATACCTGTCCCTCAAAAAAATTGGAAAAAATACATTTTCATCGCACTAACTAGTGGAATGACCCTGTAAAATATTGAGCTGTTTATTTCACTCGTTTAGAAGTTCCAGAAACGCCTATGAGCTTTTCAACGCTGGCCCGGCTGTACAGCCCACCGCAGCGTTCGTAATTCCGCTCCGCTAGCGCGGGCTTCGTCACGTGATCCGCAGGGTTGAACACGTGACTGACATCGAATAATGTTTACGTTTGAGGTTATTGTTTTCCATTGTGTGCACCAAGATTACCAAGATTAACTAATTAACTACGACAACAGATTTAAAAATCAGAAACTATGTCGTCCTGTTCGCTCCAACTTACAGGAGGCTCTAGTCCGTGTTCTGAGGATGACATCATACTTATTTCATCACTGGCCAACGAGGAAGTGCAACTTTTACAAATGAGATCCGGATTACAGTGCATTGATAAAATTTGCCAGAAACATTTGAAAGAATATTTAGTGTTCTTTCCCCTCAGAAACAGAAGATGCTGTGATCCATTTCAAAAGCACAAAAGACATATTTTTAAAAATTTAATAGAAATAAGCCTCCACTTTGTCCAAACTAGCGTTGAAGTTTCGCAGAAGATGTGTTTATTGCCAGGAAAGAAAATTTGTGGAAACTGCAGTTACAAACTAAGAAAATTGTGTTTGGATGTGACGTGATCAAGCACATATATTTCATGATCCTTTCAGTGCATTTGAATTTTAAGTTTCTGTAATCTTAAGTTGTTTTATTCATTTATTGCATGAAGAAATTGGAGCTTCAATAAACATGAGTCAATGAAGATAAGCAAATTCAGAATATATTTGTACTAAAATTTATCAAAATCACACCACTTATCTAGGGAGCTTCCGCTTTTGTCCCTTTCCTCGAGGCTTTGAAACTGGAGGACGTCTGCAAATAGTAAAATGTGCATTATAAAAATAATTCTTAAAGTTCTAATAGGAAAGCATTTAACGCATTTAACACACATGTTACCTCTTTGTTTGCTCAGCATTGGCAAATGTGATGTACTTTCTGGTGAGCTTATAAGTTCCATCACTTTCTTCCACATTAGCAATAGCAATGATGTCACTAAGAGAGACAACTGAAGTACTTTCTTCCTCTGGGGCTTTAAAATTTTGAGATTTGTCCACTCTATCAAGCCAACAGACCTTGATTTTTCCATCCTCTAACTTCTCCGAAACAATAGCAACTTTCCACTGATCTACAAGGCTAACTATCACAAAGCCATGTACGTCTTGGATGTGCACAGTCTCCATATCACCGTAGTAAATGTACTGGCCTTTGGTATCAGCGGAGTATACTTTCAGTTGGAGGACATTTTCAGAGAGTGGAATCATGCAATGACTTGAATTGATTCCATCCGCAGATGGAGTGTCAGAATACCTTGCACCCATTTTTTGTTTAAACTCTTCAATATCAGCAATTGTCACCAGCTCCACAGTGGTGGAGTCGGCAAAGACACCTTTACTCCATTCATAGAATTGCTGTGCTGTGGTAATTCCTTCTCTTCTGGCACGACGTAAGCTCTCTAATGCTGCAAGTCTCTTCATACTGCCTGCCAGGCCATCGCATGGCCCCTTGCCATGACATGATGCAAAAAAATGCCACACAGCAGTGATGCCAAAATCTTCTTTGTGCTTTCGTAGATTTAAAGCATTATATCTATTTTTGTACTGTGCAGTGCATCCGTCACTAAAGTAATGTAAACACTCTAAGTTTGGATTTCTGTTCCTAAGACATGGAACAAGTCTGTGTTGGAAAGCACTAACAGCAAGTGTTTCATGTTTCAGATAATCTGACACAATCACATAGTTAAATACTTCTACCTCACCAAAATTATCTAAAAAATAACAGACAAAAGGATGAAGAGTTATTTGCTCTTTGTCCCAGTGGGTTCCTTGTATGGCATCTTGTTGGACAGCTGTATAGTTTTCTGAAAAATCCCCAATGATAATGCACTCAGAATTCTTTAGGCCTTCCTTGAGTTTTTTTAGAAACTTTGCTTGCTCTTGAAAAATAAAATGATGATGCAATAGAATTGGAAGCATATCAGTCACGTCATCTATAAAATCTTCAACAGGTTCCACACATGTTTCTAGTGTTGATCTATCAACTGAGACCCATTTCTTAAACTGTACTTGAGTCTGCATGGATTCATCGAAGTGAACCTCCATCATTTCACGAATAGGGAGTACACCAGGACATTTATAACATTTCCCAAGATAACACTGTTCAGAACAGTTCTTACACAAAGCCAGACTTAAAACCTCACTTGTTGACATAGGTCTAATTTTATTATTTTCTTCTTTGGTAATTCCTGCACTGTCAAGGAGGAGAGAAAAATTCTCGTGGTAAATACACACACACACTGAGTGGGTACCATTAGCACCTGCAAGCACGCATTGTCTTGGTCGCAGTTCTGCGAATTTGGAGAACGACACTTTGAACTGTGGGTACTCGTGCAGGAAAGCTACTTGAAGTTCTTTCAAAGTCATTAGAACCAACATTTTTTGCTTCTGAACCCTTTTTCCTTCCTCCCTTACTGATACATAGTCTTTTTTTCCAGGCAGTTGCCTACTATTTTCTTCATAATATAAAATAATTTTAGCTTTCACCTCTTCATCAAAGCCTTGCCTTTTTCTACCCTGGATACATGGCAGTAATCCTTCTGCTTTCACAAGTGTTTTCACTTTTCGCACCATGGAAACTGAAGCACCAAAAGTGGAACACACTTCCTGCACCGTCCACGAAGCTGGCAGAACTGAAAGAATTTGGGCTTGAATTGACTTGTCAGTTGTGGACTGAAAACGACTTTGAAGTTGTCTTATCATCTCGTTTGTGTCTTTGTCCCCAGTCTCACGTAGGTAGCTCAGATCTTTTTCAGAGGCTTTCTCCATTTTAGATATAATTTTATTCCTAACATCTTCTAATTTGTCTCCCGGATAACTCTTGACATTTTTCATTTTTTTCAAGTCCACAACACTTACACCTAAGAATGTAAAGCACTTGTTGAGGTCGGAGAGAGCCGTATTAGGTGGTGTTGAAAACAGATCATCGTAGTCCAGATCATCTTTGATTTCGTGACCCGATGATGCACCATCCTGGTCTCTATCAGAGTCTAGTTTCCCACGATCCTATTTTAAACAAAAAATATAAAAATAAATAAATGTATAAATCACACTGTGAATAATTGTTCATACACAAGCAGAGCTTAAACCAAGAAAAAATAAAATTAAAAAAATGGATGTGGCCGAAAACTTTACCTCCATACTTCCTCTTGAATTACTCAAAGTGCTAAGTGAACACTGAGCCTTCGCTGATCCTGCCTTCTCTTGATGCTTGGGTTAAAAAGATAAAAAGAAAATTAGAGCCTGTTCATTGCAGCAGATACAGCAAACTATAAAAGAAAATAAAAAAGTCAAATATTACTTCTAGAGCAGGTGCATCGGTCTGGGAGACAGTTTCAGTGCATCTGCTACCAGATCCACATCCAGGTCCAGAGTCAACTTGCCCCTAAAAATTAAAATGTATGAAAGAGGGCAACACAAATGCATCAAATATTGGAGTGGCAACTTTCACATTCATACTCATACCTCAGTGTCTTTGCCACCCTGTTGGTATGTAGATATTCTTGCATTAAGTTTTACCAGACAATTGGTGCAGATTTTCTTGCCTGGAATTAAGGGAGCTGACAGTGCTCCAGCTGACTGACACTCTCTAACAAGATCAAGACTTATTTTTCTGATATTTGTAGAAACTGGCTTCTTATGTTTTAATATTGGCTCACAGCATCTATTATGGCGAAGAGGGAAATAAACCATCACATCCTTGAAATGGTCAGGGCATATCAAGTCTATTCGTGCAACACCAGAACGTCTGCGAATGATTTCCGCGTCGTCATCGGAGATTTGAGATCTGGGTATAAGATTACCATCGGAACAAGTCCCTGTCGCACTTTGACTCAGACAACACTTCGCTGGCATTTTCACCGGTAACAAATTGTGCAATTACATGCACTCACATGTTAGACTTGGTTATGACAGGATATAAACAAAACACGTATGAGAATCTTGAAGGGCGACATGGGCCTATGAAAAACTCAAGCATAAGATTCCCATTGGTCCTGCGGATCACGTGACGAAGCCCGCGCTAGCGGAGCGGAATTACGAACGCTGCGGTGGGCTGTACAGCCGGGCCAGCGTTGAAAAGCTCATAGGCGTTTCTGGAACTTCTAAACGAGTGAAATAAACAGCTCAATATTTTACAGGGTCATTCCACTAGTTAGTGCGATGAAAATGTATTTTTTCCAATTTTTTTGAGGGACAGGTATTTTGGGAATCAACAAAAAGCACATTTTACAAAGTTACATAAAAAAAAAACAATTTCAGCGGAGGGTCAGAAAATTTTTTTTGGGTGAAATTTCGAATAAGGAAGTTGTGCTCGTTCCAAATCTGTTTCGTTTGGCTCGATATCTTGAAAAATGAAAAAGTTTATTTTTATAATTTTTTGCGATTTTTTGCGATTTTATAGATTAGTAAAATGGGGACATCTCGGAAACGGTTCAATATTTTTCAAAAATATTTTCAGGGGTTCATTAAGACCCTATTTGGAGGCAACCCTGAAATTTTGGTGCGATTCGGTGTCATCAAAGTCATGCACCTTGCTGAAATAGTGTGGAATTACCCCTCTCTCAACTTCAGGACGGGGAGGAGAAGGTGATCGCGTACCACAGCCGCGCCCTTTCGTCGTCCGAGATGCGCTTGTGCGTCACCATGCGCGAGCTGCTGGCGGTAGTGGACAGCGTCCGAAAGTTCCACCACTACCTTTCGGGGGCCCCCCTTTTCACCATCCGGAGCGACCACTCGTCCCTCCAGTGGCTCCGCAAGTTCCGGAATCCTGAAGGCAAGCTGGCGCGTTGGATCGAGCGCCTGGAGTCGTACAACTACGTACTGGAGTACCGCAAGGGCGCCCTCATGAGCCACGCCGACGCATTGTCTCGGTACCCGTACCCGACCGGCGAGCTGCGGCCCTGCACCGCCGCCTGCACCAAGTGCAAGCGGCTGGAGGAGAAAGAGCTCAAGTCTCGGGAGGACGTCCCCCACGTGACCATCTCCCGCACCGCCGTGGCCCCCGCCCCGGAATGGTCAACCGACGAGCTGCGGGCTGCACAGAAGCTGGACCCCGGCATCAACACCATCCTCACCGCCCTCGCCGAGAGCAGCGTCCGGCCCCACCGTGAAGTGGCCGAGTCGTACAGCTGGGAGTCGCACTGTTTGTGGCAGCAGTGGGCCAGCCTGTCCGTTCGCTCCGGACTCTTGTACCGGCGCTGGTGCCACCCGACAGACCCCAGTCGCACCACGTGGCAGCTGGTGCTGCCCAGGTCTAAGGTGTTGGAGGCCGTGATGGTGTACCACAGCTCCCCTGGGACCGGCAGCCATTTGAGGTGATGTTCGGGACAAACATCACTCTCCCCGCCGACCTGGAGCGACCTCCTCCCCCGGATGACGACGAAGAGTCCGACGTCCAGAGGTATCCGGCCTGGCTCCGTGACCGCCTCCGTGTGGTCCACGAGGAAGTCCGGCGGAACAATGCCGCCGCGCAGGCCCGCGCCAAGGATCACTACGACTCTGCGGGCACGTACAACCCGATCCGCGAGGGCCAGGAGGTCTGGCTGTACACCCCACGGCGCAAGGTCGGCCGTTGTCCCAAGCTGGACAGCCCTTGGGACGGCCCCTACCGGGTTGTGCGGCTGATCAACGACATCGTCGCCGAGATCCAGCCACTTTTCGAGACGGCTTCTCGACGGGCGCGGCGCAACAAAGTGGTCCATGTGGACCGGCTCGCCCCCAAGGCCGAGGTACCGGCCCCCCTCGTCAACGAACGCGGTAACCCTCTGTCCCTTGTCTGTTGTCACAGCCATGGACCTGCGCGACACCCTGCTCGGCTTACGGGCTAAGAAACGAGCCCGCGTCGCCAGCCCACCTAGGATGGTTCACGTCGCGGTCCAGACCGCCCGGAAGCTGGGGGCCAAGAACGGAGCCACCCAGACTCCGAGACGAGCTCCACTTCCCGGCAAGTCCGTCGCGGTGCAGACCGACCGTCTCCCGGAGCCTGCGAGGAGCCGCAGCGAGCGGTCCCGCGGCCGTTCCCCGACCGCCGAGCGCGGCCGATCTTCGGCACCCCGCCATCACGGCCGGTTCAGCCCCAGCCGCAGGGCCGAGCGGCCATCATCTGGCCGCCGTCGAGAGCGGCAACAACGAGACCGACGAGAGCAAGGCCGCCCGAGTCCACGCTTTGAGCGGCCCCCTCGCGCAAGCCCGCTAAAGACCTCTGTTCCAGGCGCTGGCCCGCCCGCCGTCAGCCACGTGTCCGCAGACACTTCGGCCGCCCGACCGTCGCCGAGCTTTGGACCACGCGAGAACGTCTCCCCCTGCACAAGCACCACCACGGCCGCCGCTCAGCCGCCGTCGCCCTCCTTCGAGGACTACCTCGAACTGTCCAGCTGGGGAACCCTCCTGTTTCCGGAAGAGGGGGGAAGTGTTGTGTAGCTGGCTTCCCCCTACGGGCCCTCTCCCCGTCCTCCCACGCACCGCCGGCCTGCCGAGTGTTCCCGAGCCTAGCCGAGCGCCGGGGCGGTCCCTGATTGTTGGCCCGGCCGGGCCCGAGGCTACAAAGGGGGACCGGGCCCGCGGACTCGGGGCAGTTAGAGTCCAGCGCTGAACTGTGTCGCATCGCCCTTGATTAAACCCGTTCCAACCTCCCCTTTCCCTAATCCTTGGCTCCCTGACACACCCCCACGAACCCTGACCCAGCGTTACAACAATAAATTAGTATTTGGAGTTTTAACCTTCATGATTCTCAATATTACTCATTCTTTTTCTGCAATTAATCTTTTTATACCAACTACTTTATCTGAATATTTGAATAAAACATTGCTGTATGACAATTTCCTTTTTCTTTATTGAAATTATACAACTTAACACTTTTTCACAAACAACAAGAACCCACAAGAGAGACTACTAACACAACATCACTATGAAAAACATAACCTAAGCACTTTTCAATTCAAATTTTGCATAGTACTTTACGAAATTCCGTTAGATGGCAGCACAAGAGGGGGCGGGGCTAATAACCAATTCTACCAACTTTCAATATTGAAATGAGAACTAAAGGAATCAATATGTATGAAATTTCTTTCATACTTATATGACTGCTTCTGGTTTCAAAATGTGAAATTTGAAATATATTGTTCTAAATTACAGAATGTATAATTCAATACATATATTATTTTGTTTTAGGTTGGCAAGGGAGACGTAACCACAGTAATAAATTCAAAACCAAATTTTCATTATTGCAAATTCTATAATTCTGAAAAACTGGACTTCCTCATGCAACTCAATCAGGCTCAAATTCCCAGAAGTGCTCAATTTAAACGTTTACATGAATTAGATCAACTTACACCTTACAAGGTTATTGATATTAATGAAACCACAACAGCAAATGGTCCATGCATGAGATTGAACATTTTAGCAAGCCAAGATGAAGAATATTTTTGTTTCCAAAACGCTCCTCCTGGCAATACATTACAAGCAACAGTAGTGTTATGGTCCTATGCAATTAAAAAGTAAACATAACCCATTCTGGTCACTGGCATGCAAGCCGCCATCTTCCTAAGGACTCACTCCGGCCATACTCTCTCATACTCTTATTCTAAACACTGTAGAGACTTCCCGAGCCGGTTACCAAGGAGGCCTCCTGGCCTCAGTCTGTTGTGAACCTTGCTAGAGTGCACTCGTAATAAATCACGATCCTCAGAACGTCTTCTCCATTCCAATTCCCACACGCACATAACAATTGGTGACAGCGGTTTAACCGGTAGCCCAAAGGTTTCTTTGCGAGGGGAAGAAGGATTGAGGTTGCGAACGAAAGGTGAACTGAGAAAAAGGAGTGTAGAATAGGAAATTCACTCGGACTCCGCTAAACGCTGTGTTCGCTGTGCGGTCTACGGACAATACGCCTGTGTTCGCTGTGCTGTTTGGTGTGCTAAGGTTAAATTGTTGGAAATAGGCCTGTGCTTACATTGTGCCCCAACCTAATTTTCTGGAAATAGGCCTGTGCTTGCACTGTGCCCCAGTTAAATTGTAAAGGCGTCACATTCTAAATAAACCTGTTTGCTGTGCCAGTAGGCCTGTAAGCTGTGTTTGAATTGACGAGTTAAATTCTTAAAGGGTTCAAGGTTTTATTTCACAGCCAATAAATACACTCCCTCACACCTAACACCCTCCTCCACAACAAGCTCAACTAAAATGGCTCAGTGGCAAATGGAGGTCGATCCCCACATTGAGGGAGCACCAGAGGAAGCAGCAGCAGCGCCCTTCCTGGTCGACATGGTCGATGCTGGGGTAGGTCCCGACATTGTCATAAGGGGCCGGGGGCGTGGTCGAGGCCGAGGTGTCCGAGTCCGTGGCGGACGTCGAGGCCGAGGCCGTGGGATGGCGCGCGGCCAACAGTGGCTCGTGGAGGACGCCAACGACGGCGACAACTCCGACGACAATGACGACGTCGACATGGAGCATGACAATGTCGTGCCTCCGGCGGTCGCCATGATGGCCGCCCACGCAGCAGCAGCAGCGGCACGCGCAGCCGCCCAGGAGCAAGCGGCCGCCACCCGCGAGCACACCGCGGCAATGGCAGCAGGGCAACAGCAGCAGATGCAACTTCTTGCACAAATGCTGGCCCAACAGAACTCACACCCCAGGAACACGACGGCTCCCCAGTACGACGGGTCGACATGCTATTCCCTCTATCGCGCTCAGTTCAGGGTCATGTCAGGATCCTGGACAGAAAACGAAAGGAGGGACAGCCTCCTGAAGGCGTTGAAGGGCACCGCATTGACGGTCGTCCAAATCTTGGTGCGCCAGGATAAGGAGTTGACCTTTGTCAACCTGGACGACGTTCTGGCCAGGACGTTCATAGTCAGGAAGTCCTTGGCCGAACGCAGGGTGGAGTTCGACGCCCTGCAACAACAAGAAAATCAGACACCCCGCCAGTTTGCCATGGAAGTGGAAAGGGTCGGCCGAGAGTACATGGCAAATCATCACGAGGAGGACGTACAGGAGTCCTTGGTGACGGCTTTCGCCAAAGGGTTAACACAGACAGTGGATCTGTCAGCGTCCACTACCCTTGACGATGCCTTAAACCACTATAATAGGCATATCCTCCAGCAGCGCCCCACTAAGAGGGCACGGTTGGCAGTGGCGGAGGCGACGGCGGAGACGGTTGTGGCCGAGGCCCCGACCCTGACGGTTGCAACCACTGACCCCCAGTCCAGTGGAACCCAGACCGGCGGCAGGGGCAGCCGTGGCGGTCGCGGTAGCAGAGGAGCCCGCGGAGGCCGTGGAGGCGGACGCGGCGGCTCTGAGGCCGGAGTCACCTGCTTCGGTTGTGGAAAGCAAGGCCACCGCGTGGCCGACTGCCGCAACAAAAGCGGTCAGCAACAACAGGAGCAGCGGTGTCATTACTGCAATCACATCGGGCATTTCCTTACCGATTGTCGATTCAGACTCCGTGACGAGCAGGCTGGAATCTTCCAGAGCGCTCGTGGGGGCGGAAACGCCAACAGGGGCGGCAACCGGGGCGGCCGTGGCAACTCCCACGGCGGGCAGGGGATGTACTTCCCTCCCGAGGCGCTCCAAGCTGCCCTGGCGTACTACCACTTTGCGGGTAACGCCAATAACAACGGCAACAACAGCAATAACAACGCCGGAGGATCCGGACCTAGTAGAGGGAATGCAATAATTCCCTTCGTCCCAAACAATGGAGGAAATTCGAACACTGGAAATGGCAATTCCAACCAGGGAAACGCCTAAGTATCTTACCCATGGAGGCTGGTAAGGTACACAGTGCATCTGCAGTTTCGCCTCCAGAGTCCGGACCTAAAAGCAGTAAACGGGCAGTTAACACCACTACCCAACGCTGCTTTCACGAAGAAGTCCAGTCCACCCCTGACGCCCTGGAGGCACCCTGTAGCGCCTGTCAGGAAAATGATGGAGTAGCCGATGCCCCCATCATTGAGTGTCAGGTGGTCGGACAAACGACGCGGGCTGTGGTGGACACAGGGGCCACCATCACAGTTTTCAAACACCGTCGGAAGGACTTACCAGTTGCCAAGTTGCGCCTAAAGAGTGCCACTTCGCACAGGACACGTCTGTACGGTCCTGTCTGGACGGAGGTCATTATCCAGGGAATGACCTTTAAATACCCGATTTACGAGGCAGACATCGAAGAAGATCTACTGGGATATAATTTCCTTGATTACTTCGATGCAGTCATTTCCTGCCGAAAAAGAGAGATGCGGTTAGGGGCAGATCTAGTGGTCCCTTTCCAACAGGGCCCATCCAAACACTTGGGAGACTTTAATAGTGGTAAACTCTACTATGTGGTAAAGTCAAATACCAAGGTTTTGTTAACGCCTAATGTTGAGCGAGAGCTCAAAACAAATCTGGATGCAGATGTCAATGCTGATGAGCTAGAAGTGTCTAGCGCCACACAGTCTGGAGGAGGACTAGGTGCATCAATGGGGGAGGCGCCCGTACTGTCCACACGGGTTGTTTCTCTCGGTGCGCCACAGGACTCGCCAGCTGGTGAAGAAAAACAGAGCCAGCAACAAACATCAACCAGAGGCTTTAACATTGGACCAGTCCAATTGGGGCTGTTTGTTTCGAACCCAATATCAGAAAATCTGATAACTAAACTGTCTCCCAGTGTAATCGCCCAATCAGGGGTGGTGCCATGCATTAATGCACCTATGACAGTGACTCTCGTTAACATCGGAGACACCTGTCAGTCAATTCCAAAGTGTGCGGTGATAGGGGAAGTATACCTCCTACACCCCCTGGAATACTCTGGATTGACCCCCACGAATTTTGACAACAGGGGCTGTGGCTACTTTCCCGAGGGGGAAGAGGAACAGGAAGGACACGCATTCAGCGCCACTACTGAACATGTCGTGAAACCTTTCTGTGGGGTAGAATGGGACCCCAAGCCACGAAAACCACCCTTGCCCCAAAATCAAAACTTACCCCTTGACTTAGAGGACCTAGTCAGTCGCAGCAAACAGCTCAGTGACGGCCAGAGAGAGGAATTGAGGCAAGTGCTAAGAAAGCACTATGACGTGTTTGCCCCAGACAACAACACCTTTGGTACTTGTCCATGGCTTCAGTTCAGAATTGATACAGGTGACCATCCACCTATCAAAATGAACGCACGTCCAGTTCCACTTCACTATAGACAGGAAGTACGAGAAACTTTCCTGAAATACCTGAAGATGGGAACAATCAGGCCAAGCCAATCAGCCTGGGCCTCACCCATCCTCTGTGTACCCAAAAAGACTGGAGAGGTCCGTGTCTGTGTGGACTACAGGGCTCTCAATGCCATTACGAGGGTCCCTGCAGCTCCCATACCTAGAACACAGGAGTTGCTCCAGCACTTGGGAGGCCGGAAAATGTACCACTCTTTCGACCTGGCCCATGGGTACCATCACCTAACAGTACACCCTGACGATGTGCCGAAAACGGCAGTAATCCTTCCAGAGGACCTGGGTCTGCCAAGCAGACAGTACGAGTACACCAGGCTGGGTTTTGGGCTCTCTGCGGCCCCTGGAGCCTTCCAGCAATGTGCGGACAGGCTTATCACCAGAGCAGAGGAGCCTACCCCAGAAAATGACCTCGGAGATGCAGTGGCCGTTTACATCGATGACGTATGCATTGCCGGAGAGGACTTCCAGGTGATGCTGCAACGATTAATGGCGCTGTTTAATAGGTGCAGAGCCGGAGGTTGGTTACTAAAAGCCAAGAAATGTGATCTGTTCCAACCTGAAGTGTCTTTCCTGGGACACAAGCTGTCGGCCGCTGGTGTCAAGACCGACAGCAAAAAGGTTGACAAAATCACCCATTGGCCCCAACCTCAGAATAAGGCTGAAGTAAGATCATGGATGGGGTTGGTACAATATTATGCCAAATATGTACCACATCTGGCGACTACAGCCACCCCAATCTTCCGACTGCTGAGGAATGAAGTCAGTTTTGAATGGTCAACAGAATGTGACGAAGCATTCCATAAGATCAAACAGCTACTCACCTCTGCACCCATCCTGGGCACCCCAAACCTAGAAAAGGGGCCCTTCACTCTGACCACAGATGCCAGTCTGACCGGACTAGGGGCAGTCCTCTCTCAAGAGCAGGACGGAAAGGACGTCACGATCGCATACTGGTCGAAAATCCTGACCCAAGCCCAACGGAACTACTGTGTGACACACAGGGAACTGCTGGCCCTGGTGGAAGCGATTAAAGCTTTCCATCTCTACTTGGCTGGAGCTCCGTTCCAAGTTAAGTCCGATCACGCCGCCCTGCAATGGTTAAAGAATTTCAAAAACCCATCGGGCATGCTGGCAAGGTGGTTAGAAAGACTCTCACCTTACAAGTTCCAGGTAGTCTACCAAAAAGGAACCAGTATTGGCCATGCGGACGCTCTGAGTCGGCGTCCAGACAGACCGTGCAATCCAGACTGCAAGAAGTGTTGCACCTTGGAGGCACGAGATGCAGAGGCCAGTAGAATTCGATCTTCCAGTGGATTCCAGCTGTTACACCAGGACGCTTCCATTTTGCAAAGCCCCACCAACTGGCCATTGGTCCACGCAGTCAGTCGGGACGGTCAGTTTGGGAGAGGCTTAGCACTCCACTTAGACCAACACTTTGGCCTACAAGCGGAGTTCCGCAGGAAGGAGCGGACATGTCCTGGAATAGTGGCGATTGAAAGGGGTCATAGAACCATAGTCAACGTCATTACAAAGGAAAGGCATTTTCATAAGCCAACAGCCAAAGGAGTCCAAGAAGCCCTCCAAACCCTAAAGGAGTGGCTCCTGGAAAATAAAATCGAAGAGTGGTGTCTACCTGAATTTTCGTGTGGGCTTGATAAAATAGAGCCAGCAACCTTAGTCAAGTTGCTTAACGAAGTTTTCGGAGACACCAACATGACAGTCACCATGTTCCACTTTCACCCGGCAGAAGCACCAGCCAAATGGAAACGCTGTGTCGCAAGATGCAACTCGTGCCAGGTAGAAAACAGAAAAACCATCTCTGCCAGGTCCGAGGAAGTTTTCTTAAACTGGGTGACTATCGTGCCGGAAGGAGTTTCCACTGTCCAAATGGCCAAGGATCAAAGGCTAGATGAGGACATCATGCCAATCCTTGTAGCTGTGGAAGACGGGGAAAGACCCCATTTCCAGGAGATAATAGAGTACAGCAATCACACCAGAACGCTGTGGCATCTATTCAAGTCTCTGAAAATGGAATGTGGACTCCTGTGGAAAAGAATTCATCATGAGACAGGAGACTTGGAAAAGGAAACCCTACGCCTCATCCTTCCCAGGAAACATAGAGAGGCAACGGTTAAAATGTACCATGAACAGTTGGGAGCTACCAACCATTTTGGACATACCAAGTCACTCCTGTACTTACGACGATTCTTCTGGTGGCCTGGAATGAGAGAGGACGTCGCCCAAATCCTTAACGACTGCGAGGATTGCAGGCGCCATAAAGGTCCTCTAAAGGGTAAAACCAGGGTACCCTTGAAGTTGTTCCGAGAAGGTGTTCTTCATGGCAGATGGCACATTGACACAGCCGGACCAATGCCTGTAACAGATTCAGGGTATAAATTTATATTGGTCGCCATCGAAGCATTCTCAGGTTGGCCTGTTGCCCTACCTTTGAAAACTCAAAAGGCTGAGGAAATCGCAGAGCAGCTGATAACACATGTTTTCTCAGTGTTTGGCTCTCCTATCTCTGTCATGACAGACAGGGCTAAGATTTTCGATTCAGACCTTTATAACACCATCTTGGACCTTTACCATGTAAAGAAGCGACGGACGACTGCCAGACATCCTTCTGCAAATGGCAAAGCAGAAAGGTGGGTCCGAACGCTCAAGACACAGCTCAAGCGATTATGTAACACAGCTGGCAATGATTGGGTTAAATGGCTACCTTTCATAACCCAGGCTTACAGAAATTTGCCGAGCTCTGTCCATGGATTTTCACCCTATGAGATCCTGTTTGGTGCCCCAATGAGGACACCTTTGTGCGGAGAAAGGGAGGCTCCACCTTTCCAACCGGACATGGAAGCCTACCCGTATCAGGTCCGTGACATCCTTCGGGAAATTCATGACCAAGTCCGCACAATGAATGGAGCAGCTGCAAGAAAAATGAAAAAGCAGTATGACTTAACTGCCAGTCTTGCACCATTCAAACCAGGAGATCAGGTCTACCTTTTCAACGACGCCCGGAAAAAGGGACAGTCTAAGGCGTTACTGAAAATATGGACTGGCCCATATACGGTAACCGCAATTGCTAACGATTGCAACGCCTTAATAAAAGACGACAACACCCAGAAGTCCCAGTTTGTCCACATGGACCGTTTGGCACCATACCCAACAAATCCAAAAACGGACCATGTCGGCGCCTGGCTGAACTGGGTCGATGTGGAGGTGGTAGAAATCGTTTAAGACCATCTCCCATCAATACTCCCGACCATCGACAAGTGGCTACCCCGCGTCAAGATGGCGCCCAAGCAAGGGGTATAGCCTGGCGGCCGCCATTACCCCGTGCACAAGTGGCACTGTTGAGGTAGCGCCGTCACCCTGGATTCCTGCAACAACAGGAAACAAAAGAGAAACTGAGACATAGGAAAAATGGACTCAGGCAAAGATGAAATGAAAAGGAAACTTCTGCAATCGGCAGAAAAGGCAAAGGCAAAGTGGCAAGCGGATCAACGCCAAAAGGAACGCGATAGGGCTCAGCGGCTAAGAAGGCAAATGAGTGAGCAGACTGCAGAGGGAATTGAAGCCCGACAAACTCTTCAATTTGATTTCTTGAATAAACCGATTGATCAAGAAATGGACAAAGAAGAAATCAATCGCGAGGTCGCCGAAATTGACGACGCCTTAGAAATGATGAGTTTCGTCCAGCAGTCAAGACTCACCAACATGTCGTGGGTTGATATGGTGGAAGCAGAACAGCCCTCCAGTAATCTGCCGGATGAGGACATCTTGCAGCTAGAAGTCTCAGAAGCTGATCTGGACCTCGACGGAGCGCCCAAGAAACCACCGCCAGAGGCAGCGACAGTGGCAGTCGAGACAACTGTCACAGCAGCCCCAAAGCCACCAGCCAAACTACGGTGCTGGAACTGCGGTGGTAGGGGCCACACGATCGAGGACTGCAAGAGGCCCTCAAAACGGCAGATGAAGGCTGCAGCAACAGCGGCCCAGCAGCGACTCTACCTGAAAACACCCAAGAAAGGTGAGAAGCTGCCGTTAGAACTTCAGGCTGCGAGAGAGGCGGCTGCCTTTCTGCCCGAACCCCCGAAGCCGTTCCCGTTCCTAGAGGACTACTAGCACCGGTGACTGCTAAGTGCTAATTGCCCCATTGCCTAATGCCATGATTTTTCCTTTTAAGGTTAAGAGTAAAAATTAATAAAAGCCTTAACCACAAACCTGTGTTACTGTTGATACCTGAAATCCTCTTTTGAAATATTGAACACTGAACCAATTGGCCTGTCCGATAACCTAACTGCAGTACTCAATGAGCCTGTTTGGGGACCAACCTCACTCTGTGCTGAAGTACTTGTTAAACCTAAAACAAAACAAATGGTCACACACAATACCTTTTTCGAAGGAAGGAAGAGAGACAATTATTATTTAAATGAACTTGACTGTTTATGGAAAAAGGAAAGCAATCAGTAAAGGAGAAATATTACTCACCACTTTTGATACACCAACACTCCGCGTACCGACGCTAACATACCCGACCAATCGGAAACGAGAGAAGCTAAACGACCACTGGAGTCAGAACAACTCAGACTGATCAAGTCAAAATAAATACTGGAGACGGCCTCGGTGCTTCAAGAGGGAAAGACGTCACTTCGTTCCTCACAACCACCTGTGGCCTGGTTGGTAGGAGTGTCGCGTCGGGTGAGGAATGTAGCCGGTTCAACTCCCAGTCATGGATCAATTATTCCAGTGATGACTGATTTGATAAAATCTGTCGTTTGACTAACATCTGGGAACTCTTCTTCAAAGAAGTTTGAACCCAGCTCCCAATAGACCACGGACCCCTACCTAGAGCAAAGCTCCCCGCCAACTCCCATTCCAATGCGGAAGGTGGTAACCCCTTTTGCCGTATGGCGCGAAAACAACTGAATTACGAACTCGAACGCGGATAAGCTGACCGAATACGAAGGATCAACTAATCCTGAGAAATGGTTGTCAAGGACAACGACTAACAACTCCCGAAAACTCGTACTAACAACCGCCAGTCATTTTTGCTAAATATACTAAAGCTAAAAATGAACCAGGAGACAGAATTGCAGAGGGACCAGAGGGAATGGGGGCTTCCCGAATGCTATGGTGAGTTCTTAAGTGAAAACTCTGGTGTCTAAGTCAGCAACCGGCCTCTACGGTGAATTGGTCCTTAGATCTACTAAAAATGGGCATGTTTCCCCTTCACTCTTATGTAGACATCGAAGTAATGGAAATTCTTGAAGTGAAGATGGGGGATCAGGGGCCCTCCCCGTTCCGGAGGTCTCAGTATTGTGTGACAATCTGGGTGGCTGAAGATGTCGTGCCAAAAAGGTTCGGCCTTGAAGTGAAAAACCACCAACGGCCTAGTTTCTACAACTGGTTGTTCAGGATGATGCCGGATGGTCGGGAGGACCACACGGTCCACCCGACACCGTCCTCTTGCCGCACTACTTACTGGGCGAGCTAAACTTGTGTAAAATAAAAGTATATTGTTCATGTTATTGAAAACTAGTAACGACTTTCATTTTGAGAGTAAACCTGCAACAGCAGACTCGAAGAGAATGTAATCAAGTGCAAGATCACCAACGTCCCAGTTCCCATTTCCAAACACTTCCCTTTTAGAAAACTTTAGCAACCACGCAGAGATCCGTACTACTGACTACTGAGACGATGATGTCCCAGATGTCCAGCTACTGCAGTCCACAAGCAGTTGAGCGGTTTTAAAAGTTAAGTTAAATGAAAACTGGTGCTAGGGGTCCTTAGCAGTAAGAGATTAGTAGTGATGCCATTAGGTAGGCTTAGATTAAAATTTGGACTAGGATGGCATCGAAGCATTCCCTATAATAGTTAGAGGGATGAGGACAAGCCACCCCAAAGATTGGGTAGGCGCTGGTAAAAGTAAATACTGTGGGAGATGTGTGTTGTGTGTTTCAGGTGAAATCATCTCCATTCCAGGAATACTAACCCTTCTCTTAGTTGATCCTACCCCTCACGTCTCGACAGAGTATCCGAAAGGCTACACCCACACTGTGGTGGAAGTGGGCCCGAAGAGAAAATGTTGTTGACAATACGTTGAAGTATTGAGGTGTAGAATAGTACTGGATTCCCTGTCAAGGGTTGGACGCCTTAGACAAGCCGTTGTAGGTGGGAGTCTGGTACTTAGGGTTTTCACAGGTCTACACTTCTAGAACTTCCAGAACTTCAAAGAAAATGCAGTATAAAAGTCAATTATTGTAAGGCCGGGAAGTTTACTTTTCTTTTTAGGAGGGAGTGATGTTATGGTCCTATGCAATTAAAAAGTAAACATAACCCATTCTGGTCACTGGCATGCAAGCCGCCATCTTCCTAAGGACTCACTCCGACCATACTCTCTCATACTCTTATTCTAAACACTGTAGAGACTTCCCGAGCCGGTTACCAAGGAGGCCTCCTGGCCTCAGTCTGTTGTGAACCTTGCTAGAGTGCACTCGTAATAAATCACGATCCTCAGAACGTCTCCTCCATTCCAATTCCCACACCCACAGTAGAAGGACTTCAAACTATCTTGCACATAACATTTTCGTTTCTCTACAAATCAAGCTTAATTCTTCTATAAACATACCATTAGTAACATTTCTCTAAAAATTTTAACAACAGAACTATCAGATGTGGCTGATCAAACATCAGCAACACCAACATCATCAAAAAGTAATACTAAGAAATAGATTTTTCTACTTATATATCTCTTCTTCAAAATATTAATAACTTCACTAAATTTTCAGGAAAAGCTGACGAAGACACAGCTGAAAGTTCAGGAAAGAAACATGAAAAGAAATGAGTTGGTTAAGTCAGTGCACCGTGATAATTCCATACACAACCCAGCAACCCTCAGCACCTTGTTCAAGTCTTGAATTTCATATCTTTCATCTCATCTCGGGTTAGAAAACTCTATTTATTTTTAAAAACCACTTATACTGATTTGCAATCTTGAGGCGTTCAACATTCACCCTCTTCTTTTGAACAGATATTACTAAAGTCCACTGATGATTGCTATCAGCATTTTCAAAATAGTTAATGCTTGCATTAACAAATGAAAGATATCCCCTTGCCAGTTCCACATGGACTACCAAATGGTACTGAACATTACTTTAACATTCCTTTTTCAATTCCATACAATAAAGATAAACTTTACGAAACTTTATCAAAAAAAAAAACTACACATCTTTTTACTTATGAAAAACTGTCATTACCTATACACATCGTGTTTTCCATTTAAACTAGTGACGAGGCTATAATTTATGGAAAATTGACAGATGACCACTGGATTCATTTCAATTTTTCATTCTTCGTCACCACGTCATAGTTACCAACTCAACTAGCACAATTTGAACAAAGTTTTAAGCAATAATTTTTTTGAAGATATTTATTCCGCAAACGTGTTTTTGCAACACGATTACTATTCAATTAACGAGGGCGACTCAGTGCTGTAAGCGCTGGAATTTTTCATTTTACTTTTATTGATGATGGTGCTGCATTGATTAGAGAATAAATTTCTAGGTCATTCCAGAGACGGCAAGCAGTAACATGAAAAGATTTAGAGAATTTACATATTCTGTGAACTGGTATGACAAGCTTATTTGGATTCGATCTTGTATTTCTGACATGAACTTCAAAGCTTTGTGTAAACATTTCTCTAAGGTAAGAAGGCTGCTCATATTTAAAAATATTCCATATCAATACAGAAATAGACAGCAGTCGTCTCTGTTCAAGCTTAAACCAGCCTAGTTCTTGGTATACTGGTGTTCTGTGGTCTCTCCTACTGGTGCCACTAACAAATCTTACACAAGCATTTTGTGCACGCTGTAGCTTTGTCTTATAAACCTCCCCCATGTTGGTGAACAATTCGGATCCATAGTCAAATATGGGAAACAGCAGGCTGGTTACCACTAGTTTTCTTATACTTTTCGGAAAGAAATCATAGCTCCTCCTCAGCTGGGCAACGGTAGAGAATACTTTATTGGTAACATTTGAAGAGTGAGCTGCCCAGCTAAGGGTAGAATCCATGGTAACGCCTAAGTTACACACAGTGTCACGGTAAGGAATGGATACTCCGTCCACTTTGATAGGGGTGACCGCCTCAGTTTTCAATTGGTTTACATAACTTGCAGTACCAATAATAATGGGTTGTGTTTTCGTTACATTTAAAAGCAAATTGTGCCTTTTGAAATAATTACTGAGGTTTTGGATATCCTGTTGGACTTTAGATACTGCAAACTCAATATCTCTTGGATAAAAGTGGTAGTAAATTTGGGTATCATCTGCAAAGAGGTGTGGAGTGCAAAACTCTAGTACCAAAGGCATATCATTAATATAGATGCTAAACAAGAGTGGACCAAGTACACTTCCTTGTGGAACACCAAATAAGACATTAGCCCAATCAGAAAAATAATTATCATCAATCACAACTCGTTGCATCCTGTCAGCTAAGTAAGATTCAAACCATAGTATTACCTGCTCTGTACAACCAATGGCTTTTAACTTCCATATAAGCAGCTTATGATACACTCTGTCAAAAGCTTTACTTAAATCCAGCAGAACTAGTAGAGTAAGTTTCCTTTGGTTCATTGCTTTACGAATGTCTTCACACACTTTGATGAGAGCAGTCTTTGTGCTACATTTTTTACGGAAACGTGATTGTAGTTGGTGCAGGATCTTTTTTTCAGCCAGATAATCACTCAGTTGTCGGTGGACAATTTTCTCTAATGCTTTACCCAATACTGCTAGTATACTCACTGGTCGCAGGTCCTTGCATTCAAGTGGGCACTTGACTTTGGGAACCCGGGTGAAAGCACTTATATATAAATTATATATACATTATATAGAAGTATATATACATTATATGTAGTGATATAACATTATATATATTGTATATATAGTAATATATCGCCCTATATATGATTATATAGAAGGTGATATATAGCAATATATGATTATATAGAAGGTGATATATAGCAATATATGATTATATAGAGGGTCATATATAGCAATATATGACTATATAGAGGGTCATATATGGCAATACATGACTATATAGAGGGTCACATATAGCAATATATGACTATATAGAGGGTCATATATAGCAATATATGACTATATAGAGGTGATATATAGTTATATGTGATGACTTAGGGCAACATGCACACATATATATAATCATATATTATTGTATATACCTTCTATATATACATATATAGTTCTTCATAGTTAGATATATAATGTTGAGTACTGTATGTATATAGTACATATAGCTATTTGTTTGCTATTTAGGGATTAGAGAGGGGATTTGGTGTGGATGGTCCCCAAAGCAACAACTTTGCCCTCCTTGTGATATGTAGAAATCCCAAAATAACAGGAAATTGCCTGTTGTTAGTTATATGGTCTGGAGCCCTCTGCTTCTTTGAAAAATAGATATACAAGAGAAATGGTGAGTATTAAATTGAAATTATCATAGAATTGTGGAAGTGGATAGTGCAACAGCCTGCTCATATTTTTCGATTTGTGTGTTGCTGGGAGCACATGACCATTGACTTACTTTTAATGGATGGATCGCGTATGGAAAGTTATCAGAGCAGATAATTTTGTTAAATGTTTTAATGATATCCCATTTTCCACTCATTCAGGGTATATTAAGAAAAATCATGTAGGTAATTCATCACTTTATTACTGTTGTAGCTTTGGGTTGTGGGAGATGATAACTCGGATTGAAACGCTGAAACTCGAACTGGCAGGAGGTAACCATGGAGTCAGGGTGAAAAACTTCGACTAATGAAAAATAACAGACGGGTGAATATAAATGCAAATTATTTTCAAACACAACAAAAATAATTAATTAAGAGTACAGCATAAGTGCTGAAAGCACAATTTTCCAATTACAAGGGAAAACAACTTAAGTACAGTCAACAGTATGAACGATAATGGTACATTGATGAACATGATTCTCACAGCTAAAAAATGTTATGAGATGATACAAGCGGATGATTGATGGATGATTAGCAAGGTTCTTTTTAAAAAATGGTTCAGTAGGTGCACATGACAATTAACTTGAGATGGTGAAAAAGAACATTTTTTCCTACCCAAGACCAGCAAAAGTTACAATTACTTTTCCTGTAACACAAGTTTACATTACTTGCTGGTATAAATTAGGACGTCTGAACAAATAGCTTCCTACTCTACCAACCTTCTCCAAATGCTTACTGATAGTAGCTACTTCAAATATTGTCACATCTTCAGATAATTCAAATCTCACTGGTATAATATGTACAATCGACCTCCGAGTCTCACGGTGAAAGAAAATATTTAAGTTGTCTATTTCATAAGTTTTCAGACAAACAAGCAATTTATCTTGGAGTTTAGCAAAATATTTAATTGTTCCATACTTTACTTCACCATTTACTTTCCACAGAACATGGAAATTTTCTGACCTCAGCTTCTTGTAAGTTTCCGAGGTGTACACAGTATACCCTATTTTAGCTCTGGCAAAGAAATAGGGTGTTTTCCCAGAAAAATATTCTAATTCATCAGGAGTTAGATGAACATTACTGGGTTTCCCTAAAACCTCACCATTACAGAAAGAACTTACAAACAATGCATGACCATCTTTACCTATGTTTGTCAACATTTGAATTCCCTGGGCTACCGAAATGTTTGAAACAATTTCTTCACTAACATTGTTTGTACCATGAGTGGCATCTGCAATGATCCCGTTCAAGTTTTCAAAGGAAAACGCACTTGTTGCAAATAGCGGGCCATAGCGTCTGACACATAATCCTAAGTGGCACAGCTGGTGAATGTAGTATGTCACTTTCCTTTCAGTATACAATTCCGGAAACTGGCAAACAAATAATTTTAACAAAAGCTCTGCTTCATCAATATCATTTTCTGAAATACTTCCCTTCAGAAGCAAATAGATACCCTTTACAAGCAGCAAATAATGGTTAAAATATTGTTCAGGGAGTCTGTTGTGAAGCACAGGAACTGATTCAAATAATAGAAAATAGTAGAAATCTGACGCTTTCCAGAATTTTAAAGATTTCAGTGCTCTTGTGAGACGGTGGATAAAATCTGGATGAGGAACATTGGACAAGAATCTGTCAATGTCTGGGATTTGCCGTTTAATGCTCCAGTTCTCATCTGCCACTGTCCAAATGTTTAGCAAGTGCTTTTCCACACCCAGAAGCACACCATGCATATACTCAGGTATGAAACAAACAGAAATGTCCAAAGAGGGGATTAGGCTCAGAACAGATGGACCTTTCACACCTTTGACAATTGTGTCCCGTTCCTGAGCTTCAATTGCTTGGTTGAGCATGGTCAATTTGTTGCGTAAAACAGGATTCTCAACATAAGGGTACACTCTTATCCTTCTCAAACCTGGTACTCTAGCAGTTAACACAGTTTTCACTTCGCACATGTTACAGCCATACTTCCCATTGAAATATAGTACATTTTGAGCCTTTGCTCTTGCAGGTGCATCTGCTATGATCACAGGGACCTTGACACAACTACTGTGAATCTCGGAAGACTGGGGATGTGACCACACTACTCCCTGCGTGTCAAGCTGTGCAATTCTCTCAGAGAATGGTCGAAGGAGAGTATTCATGTTTGGCTTCACTTTGTCATACCACAAAGCAGCAACAAAAATAAACGATTCTCTAACATGTATAGGCACTTCGAGGGGAGCACACAAAACTAGCCACAATTCCTTATCAGTGGTTTTCCTAACTTTAACACCATCAAAATTTAATGCCAAATTGACAACATATTTTCCTCTGTTAGTATTTAAAGCTCTATACACACTCCCATCTCTGACATCTTTGTAAGTGGTGTGAGGACTGGCATTGTCTTTATCAGTCTCATCCATTGCAGATGCCAAATTTCTGCATTCAAACAGATATTTAAGACTAGTGCCAATGTCGAAGTTATAGAAATGACCTATGTCAGAAGGAAGATCTACACATACATTACAACCATTGTACATTTCAGTACCAATATAGTTTGAGCAATGTCTACAATAATAATGAGCAACGGCAAGAACAGGAGGTGCTAGGTTTTTAACATAAGTCAGAATTTTATAGGAGCTACTTGGTAAATTATGATTTTTAGGCAACAGTTTACAAATTGTACTAATACTCCTTTGCAAACCAGCTTTAGAATCCAGGTTCTCTAAATACAGTTTCAGTACATTGAGAATTGCTTCATTAACTGTAACATTAGTATGTCCATGCAATTTCACATTATTAAACTGAATTGCCTCTGCAATTTTCAATCGATGTTTAACATGAGAATCCTCCTCATGAGAGCTAGACTGTAAACTCTGCAATTCTTCGTCACAATCCACACAATCGTCACCATGACAGCTACTCTGTGAACTCTGCAACTCTTCATCATAATCTTGAGCAGAGCCAGGATCATCCAATGAATCATTCAGTACTTCACCATCCAAGACAGCAGTATTTACATCCAGAGCCAAATTGCACATAGAAGACACATCTAAAGGGCAGATAATCACATGACATAATCAAACACTTTATGGCTTCTAAAATAAACTAATGAAAACAATTAAAAGTTACGTTTACCTGAAATAACAGATGTCTCATTTTCAGTTGTCTCATTTGCAGCAGTATTGATGCAGAATTCATCAGCCTGAAAATGCATTTAATGATCACAAACAGAACAAAGCTTGACAAACATGTAGGGAAGCAAAAGAACAAGGACGTAAAAATTTAGGTAAGAGAAAGAATAAGGATGTAAAATATACTTATAAAAAACACAATTTTTGAATTAAAAATAAATAAATTACAAACCTTGCTTAGGTTTTCTTGAAGCCATAAATGCTCAGTCACTACACTGGCATTTATACTAGTAATGTCATCAACATTGAATTCCCTTTGATGGTCAGTATCACTTTGAAGAGATTGGCTGGATTCAAATGAGTTAACCAATTGCTCACTGCCATATGTTGGTTGGTTTGAAAAAGATAAATCATCATCTTTCTTTAACATTGCAACAAATTGAAGGTCAGAAAAACTGGTTATGGAGGAATTAAAATTAAGTAAATGCTGGAAAAGAAAGCAGAATTTTTTTTTATGGAGACACACTTGTAGATTTGTCAAGGTGAATGTCATCAACATGTACCATACCTTGTTTGGTGAAGATTTATCTACAACTTTCATTATTGAGGAATTAAGCTTATCAACACTGTCTTCAGTGAAAGCTTCACTTATTGGAGGAGGTACAGCTGCAAGTGAATTAAACGACACATGCTTGAAAGAAAAGGAACAGAACACATTAGAACATTGGGAGAAAATATTAGTATGCAAACTACACACACAAACTTCAACTGGAGTAGCGTACCTGGTTCTGAGAGGTTTCATCCACAGCTTTTGCAATACTAGCATTAAGTTCATCAACGCTGTCTTGGTTTGAAGAAGTGTTATAATCCGATGTAGTGTCCAAGTTATCAAGTGAATGCTAGAACCAAAGACGAGCAGAACAAAATACATCATACATCAGTTCAGACATACACATGCACAGAGTATAAACATGTTAACAAAAGTAACGCACTCACTCCCATGCAATTAAATATGCATACCTCCTGAAATAGTTGAAGGTCGATATTTCCATCAGGAGATTCAGGATTTTCTTCCAGCTCAGACAGAGACTGGCTAAAGTCCAACTGCAAAGTAAAATGAAAAATATTTAGTAACAAAACAATTTTAACAAGGAATTAATTTCTGGCAGCTTGGCTGTGGGTAAAATCACACTGACCTTCCTGCTCATTTTTTGAGTGTCATGATTGGGTGCAACTTTGGTAAAAATATCAACTACCCTTCTCTCAGGACTGTAATCTTCACACTCAAAAGAAAATGAACCAGATGACTCATACTGCTTTGAAATTGGAGATTCAGAAACATTTGGAAATGAACCATCTTTAAAAGGGGTGCTCCACTTGCTGCTTAATGACTGCGAATCTGATACAAAAAGAAATTCAAGAGAGTTGAATTTAATGCTCACAAATGATGGATGATCACAGTGAAATGAGCTGTGCAGTGCACACTTACCACAAACATACGTGCTTGCAATAAAAGACGTATCATCAGTCATCTGGAAATTTAAAAAAAAAAAAAAACTAAAAACAGTGAACACATTATTTGATACAGCCTGGACTAATTAAAATTAATATAATGTATTATACTGAATGGATTTGAAACATGAGGATAAGGGAGAACATTGAGGGAAAGTATCAGTATATAAACTTCACACAAACTTCCACTGGAGTATCCTACCTGGTTCTGAGAAGTTTCATCAACAACTTTTGATATACTGTCATTCAATTTATCAATACTGTCATCATGAGAAGACACTGAAGATGACTGGTTGCAGGAGAGAAACAGAAACAACGGATTAGAACATTCAAACAAAATATCGACATTCAAAGAGGCACTTTTAGAAGGATGATACCATATTTCACAATTATGCCTAATCGTAATAAAATGTAGGCCTCATAAATAATGTACCACCAATAGGGGTAACTTGGAAGAAATTTGGCGAACTTGAGACACTCCTGTACTATAAAATTTTCAAGAAATACACTATGGTGACGGCATACCTTCTCTTGCAGTTGAAGGTCAAAATCTTCATCAACACTTTCACGACTTTGATTAGCTGCATCTGCACCAGGCATCTGACCTGCCTGCAAATGAATTAAATGAAGAGCCCGCAACCAGATTACTTCAAAATTCCAGAGGTAGAAAATAGATTGCGGACCTGAATACTCACTAGCAATAGTCTCTTCCTCGGAGAAGCCATACTGCGAAGAATTATTATCTCTTCAAAATGAATTTGAACAGCTGTCAACACAGAAAAGGGGTTAAGGTTACAACAAATAATTCAAGTGTACTGAACTTACATAACGTAACACACTCTTCACCACGATGTGACGAGTAATTGGCAGCGAAAAGCGGAAGAGTAAAGAAAAGCAAACCAGGAATTCAATCAGACAAATTATTTCGCGTTCTGGAGATAAAAGTAAACAATAAGTGAAGGCATGTCGCGGCGATGCATTTCGACATCAGTAAAAAAAAACGCGAGGTTGGGGCGATACTCACTTGACTGCGATGAGAATGTAATTAAGAATCCAGCCTTCTTTTTAATTATCAATCGGCCAGGCATTTCTCGCCTTCATTCAAACCCAAATTCGGCGGATGTTAAAGAGAGTCGGCAGCCATCATATCGTTGAGTACACTTATCTACGACGTCTGCAGGTTATTGGCAGTTTCGATATTTGGTCAACATTGGAATAGAAATTTAAACGAAAAGAATATAAACGAACCTTAGGTTTAAAAATTAGTGTTTTGACACGGCAAACGTTAACAAGATCGAACAAAACGGACCACGTCACAGTTAGTGTTGTGTTTTGTTCAGCAGTTGGCAACAGCTTCGTGTATCTTCGACTTTGCTTACTCAACGGCCACCAGCCATCAAGAACAGGGCGTTGGGCGTTTCAAACGGAATCTCTACTTCGGCTCCGCTCCTGTGTTGACGTTGGTCGAGTCCGTGCTTGGTATATCCAAAATGTGGTATCACCTCTTTACGGAGAAAGATAACTCACACGCTCTTATTGAATCCTGCGATCTGATCAGTGTTGACGAGACAACAGTGGCCCGTGGCCAACTCCTGAAGTATTTCTACAGGAACCACCCGTGGGTCGGGCAGGTGGTTGACTACAACGGTAAGTCGTTAACGTCATGAAGCATACCGAGCATTAAGCAAGATCTCCAGTTTCTGTACCGTGTGGAAAGCGTGTCATGAAAGTGCTCGTGTAATGTAATCCTAATTTCGTTCCTTCGAGTCTCAGTAAGTGGTGCTGGGGGGTTAGTCGTCATTTCTGTTCTGCGACCGTTACAAGATATGCTACGCTACAATACAAGTCTTTGTAATGTTGTACAAAGCGGATTACCACAGCATCAGGCGATAACATTTGGATGTAATTTTAGCTTCGCTTCATTTTGTTAATTCCATTCCCATACCCGAGTTCAGTTTCGCCTGTCAACCTTATGGGACTGCTTCGTCCAAAACGTGGGAACAGAGGCGGTTTAGATAACCTTTCTGGCTATTTCAGATAGCGTGTGCCTAGAAATAACTTGCTCCTCGCTATGCTGGCACCAGTTCCGTTCCACGAATTTACGACAATCAGCTAATGTTTTCACAGCATTTGCAATTTTAAAGCTGTCAAGGTGGAGGGAAGGACCACTTAACCGTGTTATGTATGTGTAGCTTTGGCTTTTTGCGTCTGTGTGTGGTCGGAATGTGTCCCAATTCTATTTTAATTAAGGACAAATCTTGTTTTATTTTGTGTGTCTTGTTTGCAGTGGTTATGGTTATGTTTGCATTAATATTGCGTTTGTTTTCTTGTTGCTTGCAGTGAACAGAGACGTTCTGAACAGCAATCTCAACAAACTAGCACCTGAGCTGAAAAGAATGTCGAAAGTACAGAAGACCTGTGTGCCGGCTACTGAGGTGCTAGGAAAAGAAAGTCCAGTGTCCCAGATAAATTTGAAGCTGGTGAAACGCAGCACAAAGGGGCGTCTAAGCTGCCAAAACTGTCAGAGGTAAGTAAAATTGTGTGCATAGCAAAGTGTAAATGGCAGTAATAATTTGGTGGTACTACTTATGTAGTATTCATCAACAAGCTTTTGCTTTTATAATTTGTGACCGACTTTTATAGGGAGAGCTGAAAAGGCAACGGATCAAACAGATGAATGTGAAAGCCTCTCAAAGGAAATCGAATTCAAAGATTTTGGAGCAGCTGGGGCAGCAAGAAAAGAAGGATCCTGACTTCATCCCGGATTGTAATAATGATGGTGTTGTTGATAATAGTTCTGATGCTGAGTCCATCACCTCAGCTTCAGAAATATTGAGAAGTTCTCAACTGGTCAGTACCTTTGCATGGTTCAGTTCTATTAAAGAAATGCAGTGCAGTGTTTACAGTGTGGTGTTTGTTATTTCAGAAGCAATCTGAACGCCGAGCTCTGGTGAGCGGTATCAGAGCTCTGCCCCTACACTCGTCTACTCCCAAACCGCTTCCAAGTCCCTCAAAGGAGGAATTAAAGAGGGAACTCCAGGAAATGCGCATTAAATTGCAACTTGTATATGATGCCCATGGTTAGTATTCTTGCTGCCACACATGTTCATGTTATAAAAAGAGATTCTTTTAAAATCTTTGCCCATTTTTATGATAACTTCAGGTGGTCTTTTAATCATTTCATTTTTTGGGGTTTGCAATATTGAAGTTTATTTAACTCTGCAATTGCTTTAAGTTATTCTCTTTTTCCCCAGTTGAAACAAGCGAGGATGAATCTTCTATGCCTGGGGGAAGTAAGCCTTCAACCAGCAAGATTCTTTCAAAAGCATGTACCAAAGGTAAATTTTACCTTCCTTCATTGAATCTCAAATTATTCTTTTCTCGCTACATGGCATTCTCTGCTTTATTTTAAGAATTGCTGTTACCAAATGTATGCAATTTCAGTGACTTTCTTATTTTGTAGGCAAGGATCTGTGCAAAACAGCTTTGATTAACCCTGAAGTTCTTCCAAGTGGTAATTTTAATTTCTTCTATTTCTTTTGTCTTCAAGTTTTGTTTCCATAGCAGTTTTAGCTTCTTAGATAGAAGTGAAACACACTGTTTTCATTGTTACCAATCATACATTCATGGTGACTTATTATTCTTCAGGCAATGATGACCCCATACATGAAGCTGAGTCAAATGATGGTGAAGATAGCAAGTCACTAAATGGTAAAGTGCTTAGTTTTGAGTCTGTTGCTGATTTAAATGATGGTGAAGATAGCAAGTCACTAAATGGTAACGTGCTTAGTTTTGAGTCTGTTGCTTTGTGAGTTTAAGTCTTCTGTACTTATTTCTCTTTTGCTCCCCCAGAAGACGTACTTGATGTGGAGGAAGGTCGGAATGAAATTTCCAGTCGGGCTCAGAGCAAGAACACTACAGATAAAACCTGCATTAAGGAAATGAAACATGAACAGCTCATTGGGAGTGGTGAAGTAAGTGTATGGGTGGGGTTTTTGGTGTTGCCAACTGCTTTTGAACGAAGTGTCATTTTGCTCTGTTTTATGTTGCAGGACATGCGACACATAGGCAAGGGAGTCTATTGCAAGAAAATTATCCTTGATCATGCCCTCAAAGCTGCAAATATTGCATGCTTTGTGAGAAGATGTTTAACAGGTGTGTATAAATTGGAAGCCATATGTAAATGCACACTCTCTGGTCAGCCATGGAGAGCTGGAGGAAGCAGGATGGACTTGTGGTAGAAGCACTCTTCTTGGATGCACTCCATGTCATCATTGGTCAGTAAAAAAAATAATCTCATTTATCCTTATGTCAAGTCAGTTCAATATGTGTTATGTCATTTGGATCACCCATTTCTTGCTTTCAGCATATGGAAATATCTTAGTGGAAAAGAAGAAGAAAAGCTGGAAGTCAACTACGTTTAGTAAAATTAGTGCTCAGCTCTCTCAAAGACTGGGTGAGATCAAGCGTTTGAAGAAAGCAGGGAAGCTGGTAGAGGGTCGAGACTATTGATTATTTCTTTTGTTTTTTGAATGACCTTTCAAATGTTTGATTTCATTTAATGTGTTGACATTTAATTGCATTCATTTCCCCTAATTTTAAATGTTTCCTGTTATGTACCATTGAAATATGATTGAAGCTTTGTTCTTTTATTGTTTGGACAGTGTTAATTCCATTTATTGACACAGCTTTAGTTTTATGTACATATTGATGTGTAGGTGTCTTTGTTTTGTTTTTGAAACCTTTTTTTCATATAAATAGGTAGTGTTGAAGGAGCTTTCTTTCTTTCTTTTAAAAAAAAAGAAACTTTGAGACTGTTTGTTCTGCATTCTTAATAAATGCTTATTGATTTTACTTCAAACATTCACTTCGTTTCTGACTGTCCCATGCACTCAGAAACTGGTCTACATATCCATCCACACATATCTTTGATACAAGTTAACCAATTGAAAGCTGCCAGTGTGTTTTGATATATGAAGTTATATATAATCATGTACAAGATTATATATCCTTGAATGAGTTGCAATATATAAATTATATATAATCCTATATGCATATATATATGGACATATGTTATCCTATATATAACCCTATACATAGATATATATAGTCATATGTTGCCCTATATATAATATATATATAGCCATATATATAGTTATATATTGCCCTATATATAAAATATATATAACCATATATATAGTTATATATTGTTTCTATATAAATTATATATTAGTGTGCTATACATAAGTTATATATGGAGTACATTTTCACCCGGGAAGTGGTTTAATATTAGCTCTTTTCCATGCTTTTGGAAATACTCCATAGATAAGACACTAATTAAATACAGGGTGTTTCTCCTCGTGAGGTCATCCACTTCAGGGTGGATAGGGGACACATAGAGAAGTGTTTTGGGCGTAGGAACCCATGGGCGCAAATGTCACGTTACAGCGTTACACGAGGGTTACTTCTGTTCATTGTGCGCCTGGATGGTAGGCAACCCATCGAGCACGGTACGCCTTACCAACCCCTCCCACCCCACTGCCGCCTCTTTTCCCCGGCTGAAATGAATTTTCTCGGGAGCGGTTTGCCACTTTAAATTGTTGTCAATTCATTTTTGACAAATGCTTTAGCAAAAACAGAAATAAAACAAGAAAAAACTTCTCGTTACATCAAAAACCACATCTCGATCTGGCCTGCAAGGGGCACATCATCGAGTAGCTTGGGTAAAACCTCTTGCAAGAATACCAGGTACCCGTTGCCGCTCAGTCTTGGTACGGCCCCACACCCAGAAAAATCGTTTCTTGGTTTGAGACCAGACCGGGGAGTTTGAGAACACTGCGATTAACCATGGAGGCCCTCGTGTACGAAACACCGGTTGAAAGTGAGGAAGATTTGTTGGCGCGGATCGTGGTGGCCGGGGAATCCATCCGCCAAAACCCTGGTATGTTTGAGCGAGTGCGGACAACGTGGGGCCAGCGGGTCGCAAATTGCATTGCAGTTGGTGGAGGACACTTTAAACATTTGTAACCGTGCATGTTTTTCTGCTGAGACTGAATTTTGTTCTTGTTGTGACGAATAAATTTTTGCTCGTTTTGTTTTCCGTTTTTGTTATGACTTTGTCAAAAAATGAATTGACAGCAATTAAACGTGACAAACCGTTTCCGAGAAAATTCATTTCAGCCGGGGAAAAGAGGCGGCAGTGGGGTGGAAGGGGTTGGTAAGGCGTACCGTGCTCGATGGGTTGCCTACCATCCAGGCGCACAATGAACAGAAGCAACCCTCGTGTAACGCTGTAACGTGACATTTGCGCCCATGGGTTCCTATGCCCAAAACACTTCTCTATGTGTCCCCTATCCACCCTGAAGTGGATGACCTCACGAGGAGAAACACCCTGTATATGTCCCAGGACAGGCAGCACTGAAATCAGACAAAGATTAATAAACATGATAGGAACAAGATCAGGCCCAATAGATTTGGATTTGATGTCAGTAATGGCACTAATAATATCTTGGGGGTAGATATGACTAAAATAAAACTTATCTTTAGGTCTAATGGTGTCGTAGGTTTCACATTCATTGCGAAGAATGTCCTCATTTTCTGCTCTGCCAACTCCGAGGTAGTAATGGTTTAATTTCTCGGGCGTGATCGGTATTTTAGTTGTGTTTTCTTGCATACTCTTGCCCAGACCAAGACTTTTTATATTTGACCAAGTTTTACTTATGCTAGATGTCTTTGTGAAAAGCTCATGATAGTACCTCAATTTGGCATTCCTCCCTTCTTGCTTAGCTCTATTCCTTAGATGTTTGTACTGTACAAGATCTTCCTCTTTCTGAGTTTTGAGAGACTTTGCTCTTGCTTTGTCCCTCTGGTGTTGTAGACTTTTTATTTCCTTTGTGCACCATGGTTGTGGTGTATCCTTCTTATTTATTGTTTTCATAGGAGCATGTTTGTCTATCACAGCCATTATCTTGTTATTGAAGGCTTCCATCTTTTCATCTATATCATTCATATTGTATAATTCTGTCCAGTCTAGTTCACTAACTTCTGCGTCAAACTCTTCTTTGGAAAAATTTCTCAAGTCTCTTGAAGACCTCTGGGGTTTCTGGGGTATCTCCTGTTTAAAATCAAATACTGCATATAATAGATCATGGTTTGAGAATGCTGGAGCAATTGTTTTTCCAAATTTTATTACTGCCTCTGGGTTGTTTGATGCAATTAGATCCAGCTCAGATTCATAGCCCGAATGGCACACATGTTAGATTGCTCAGGAACAGAAATTCCTCGACAATCTTTGTCTTTGGTTCTCTACTTCCAAATTTTGCATTAAAATCTCCACAAAGTATAGTAGTTTTGTATTCCATTAGGTATTGGGACAATGGATCCAGGACATAATCTAAGTGACAAATATGAGGTGGTCGATATCTGCACACAACCAATATTTTATCTTGAGTCTTGTTCATTAAGTTCACTTCAACCATAATAAATTCAGGGTGATTCTCCATTGTCTCTGAAGCAGCTATTTGTTTGGCAGTCATCCATTTCCCAACATATAGAGCTACTCCACCTCTTCCTGATTCACCTCTATTAATATTAAATACATTATAGTTGGATAAATTTGTCTTACTTGAGGATTTAAAAAATGTCTCACTCACTGCAATCAGATCTATTTTAGAGTTTTGGAAGATCAACTCCAATTCATCAAAGTGTCTGGCGGAGTTTAGTGACTCTGCATTAATATGAACAGCCTTGATTTCCTTTGGAAACTCATCAGAAATGTTGCTAATATATTCCTTTAAATGTATTTCTCTTCCCTCACTAGGCAGGGTTCATACCGGTTTCCCAGTTTTAATTTCCCTGACTTTTCCCTGATTTCCAGACCAAAAAATCGAGATTTTCCCTGACTTTCTCCACGCTTTACCCTTCAACTTTGCCGCACACAAGGGAACATCTTTAGGTGATACTTCACCCCGATTTCGACCTGACTTAATTTTTGCGCGTTGGTTGTGCATATGGATTAAGAGTGAAACCCAAAGTAAGTGCCATAATACATATGCAAAGCTGCTGGCAATTTTTGAAATTTCGAAAACGTACTTTGATTTGACAATTTACTTTAATCCATATTTTCGAGGGCAGTTTCTAGGCTGACTCCTCCGGACCAAATGCCAATTTTTAGGGTAATCAGTTAAATTTAATTTTTTTTTTCAAAATTCTGAAGAATAGCCACGTAAAATATGTATTATGGCACCAACTTTAGGTTTTATTCCTCATTTTATTCCATATGCCTAACCATCGTCAAAAAAGCTAGGTCGAAATCGGAGATTACCAACCAAGACGTTCACTTGTCAATCTCGCAGGAACAAATGCGCACACTAAATCCTTATGTACAGCTTTAGGCATAGCTGGAAGTTTCTGCACTTGGGTACGAATTTGTAATAACTAGATACGAAATGAGTATGGAATCGTACAAAATTTTATGCATGTGAAGAATCGTGTGTGCAGCTGTGCATTAAAAGTGTATACGAGGCACCCTGTGGCTGCGTCGCTGACTGGCTCAACGCGGGGCAGCCAGAAGAGAATCGGGAGGGCGCGCGTCTCCGGACGAATGTTGTTATTGTACACGGACGTACGTTGTATGTTCTTTTGGCATCATGGAAGCGAGCGAAACGAGCTTCGCTAGCGTATATTAGCTGTTCTTAAGTTCAGCGAGTCCGTCCACGAGCGTTGCCTTGGCGGTTTTTCCCTGACCATTTTTGAATTTCCCTGACTTTTCCATGACTTCCAGTCCCCCTTTTTTCCCCCCTGACATTTCCCTGACTTCCCTGACCGGTATGAACCCTGCTAGGGTAGTTCTCCATTTCACAGAGTTTAGGACTAAATACAAGTTATACATCTATGCAACAACATTCTAACGCAATCGCTCGATGTCCTCCTCCTCGTAGATGAAGAGAGGCCTCGGGTCTGTGATGTCTCTTTTGGCGATGATCCGGTGGTCTTGGAACCAAATCATCTTGAACCCTTTCGGGCGACCAGCCTGTTTGGCCATCCACAGGAGACGCTGCCATTCGGGAGTTGGGTGGGTGTTAAGGTACACCCTGGTGTGCCCCGTGCCTCCAGGGACCACTGCATTGCTCTGGATTACACCGCCGTGATTTTTCTGTTTCAGCCCCTTGTTCCGCATGGTTCTTGTGGAAAACTGGGCTACAATCTTGGGGGGGGGGGGGGGGGGGCATCGCCTCTCCTGGTTGGTAGACGGTGAATAATGTCTATGTCACTGTCTTGGAAAGGGACGTCGATTTTAGCTGCAATATTTTTCATAACTAACTTTAGATCTTCATCGGCCGCCATTTCTACTCCAGTTATTTCCACATTTCGATTTCTGGCATACTGTTCGGTGTCCCTCAGTCTCTTCTGTAGTATTCTAATGTCAGCATCTCTCTTGAGCACCCCTTCTTCGAGCTGGGCAATTTGGTTACGTTGCCCTTCCCTTTCCTCCTCTACTTGTTTCAGTTTATTTAAGAGCTCGTCATACTGTTCGCTCATAAATTTCACTGAGTCTTTCAACTCTTCCATACCCTGGAGTTTCTCGTTCACTGATTTCATAAACTCATTGACTGACCTCGTGAATTTCCGGGTTTCCTCTGGGGACACCGGTGCTTCGCTGTTGGTCTTCGTTTTCCGGCACTGCGGGCACTTCCACGAGGCTTTGTCTGTTTTCCTCCAAGACACTTCTTGGAGGAGAGAGAGAAAGAGAGAGAGAGAGAGAGAGAGAGAGAGATTTGATTTGATTTGATTACACCAAATTAATATTGGTTACAGAGAGAGAGAGAGGGGTGACTCGGGCCCGGCGGCGGCAGCACCTGCCCCCGGCGCGCCTCACAGCACGGCTCGGCATGGCACGGCTGGGCTCGGCTCGGCGGCGGCGGGTGGCGGCGCCGGAGGCCGCGGCCACGGAGGCGGCTCGATCGCGCTGCGGCAGCACGAAGTGCGCGAAGGAGAATGAGGGCCTGCGGGCCTAGCGGGGACTTCAAAGCGCGGCTGCCGAGGGTACACAAGCCCCCGCGAGAGAGAGGATGGGGCCCCGGTCACACAGCGCGAGCCAGCCACCGTACACACACACGCACGCCGGGGAGAGGGCAGAGAGAGGAAGGGGGGGCACTGCCTCCCTGCCGGGCTGCGAGAGAGAGATAAAGTATTTGTGGCCTAGCTTCGGTCACCGGCGAGAAACGGGGACCGGACCGAGCGACACCCGATCTACGGTCGCTTGCAGTTTTGCGCGCCGCTGACACGCCCAGCCCCCGCGAGCGTCAGTCGTAAGGGCACACAATTGGCAGTCGGAGCTGAAACACAACGAAACTCCCGGTGGATCCAAGATGTCTGCTGGTTGCCCTAAATCTTCGGCCGCAGTGGCGGTTAAGATGCAACTAGAATTCTTGCGCTACGCGCTTGTGACCAGACCTGTGCCTCATCTCAATTCAGCAACGACGGACGGACGGATTGGAGCTGAGACAATATTTGGAAGCTACAATTTTTACATTCAGTCGCCGCTACGCGTCCCTGCTCGGTCCAGAACACACAAGCCGTAAGTAAAGTACACACACGAGGTGTGCCGTTTGCCCCGGGACAAGGAACGCAGGGGGTGATCCTTTTGTACCTACCAAATTTTGTCCTACCCGATATTTTTTGCTATATTCGCCGGTACACGAGGTGAGGGCGTTTTCATCTGTCCTACCAAGTACGCTTATTCTTTGACGGCATTTATTCCTCGAGTCGTTGTACAAAAATGTCGCAAATATTTCACGATATTTTTAATCCTACCAAAGTTACGGATTCGGTAAAAATGGACCACCAGAAAATAATGTCGCGTAATTACTCCGCCGAGATTTCGGAAAAATTCCGCAGGCACGGACCCCGCGGACTCCAGCCAGTTCCTCGCCAGAAGAATAATGTCGCGTAATTATCCCCTGCGGAGGTGATAATATCGGAAGCCTTTCGGCGTAGCAGTTTGTAAAATGCCGCTGGGCGCGCCATCCAGCTCATCATTCGGATTGCACGTCCGTGGCCCGTTGTGAGGCTACGTGAGAGCAGCGACGAATTTCTCATAGCCCGTCCTGCCTGCTGGCTGCTGCTGGACGGCTGGAACGCAACTCAGAGCCCTGGCCGACACTGGCTGGTGCCAGGGCCACAAAGAAGAAGAAGAAGAAAAAAAAAAGAAAAAGAACGCCACTTGATAGAGCCCGTCTCCATCTCCGTCTCTTTCGACCCGAGTACACGCCGAGTGTGGACGTCATCTTACTGATCAATTTATAGTTTGAAATTATGGCGACGCGCTACGTCCCACAATGGGAGGTTTCCGTCCGAATGCGAAGCATCGAAAATCATTCGCACTGGGAAGGCCAGGAAGTGCGGTGCCAGAAATGCAGCGCAATTCTTCATGCCTGCACCGAGACTTGTCTTCGCGGTAAGCAGTTTACATACTTAAATCATCCTCTCTATTTTTTCGAAGTTCTGTCCCAACATGGGAGTTTAGGTACCCCGTGACAGAAATTAGGCCACTTTTTACTAACTCCCCATCGTGGCACGCCTAACCTAGTCTGGCACGTATGGCCGTAGAGGAAACAACTGAAGTGCCACGCCATATATTCATGCGTTGGCGTGGCATTTCAGTCGCCCCTCTCCTAAAGTGAAGTCGCGTTGTGATGGACCTTCTATCCAGTAACGCCATCGCGGTGCTTAATTGTCATTTCATTTTGCCCTGATGGATGGAATATCATTCTCAAATCCCTCTGCATTGTTTCTTGCAGCTCACCTGGAGAGCCTTACTCCTACTTGGGAGGAGCCCTCATTCAATCAGAGGGAGGAGCCCTCATTCAATCCGGGGGAGGAGCCTCCATTCAATCTGGGGGAGGAGCCTTCATTCAATCAGGGACAGAAGCCATGCGTCGGTAAGTATAAGTACGATGCACTGTGCGGTTCCACCTGCTGACTTTGTAAAGAATGTGGTTATGTATTTCGTGCCATGTTGCAGATGGTGTGAAGGCTGGTTCACCTCCAGGCCCATGTGTTCCAGATGTAGAGGCTGTTCCATGTGGTCCATCTCAAGGCCCATGCGTTCCGGAGGCTGGTCCATCTGAACCCCTGACCTCTGCATCTGTTCACTGTGAGTTTTCTGTGTGGTTCAATTGTCAGGATGAATTGTTGCCATATACCTATGCGTCTCAAATATGCAGGTGCTTTCTTCCTTTCTAGGCAAGAGAACAGTGCGCACACGGAGAGGACAGGGGAAGAAGAAACTGCGTAAGGCAGAACAACAGTTTAAGTTTTGTGGACCGGACACCAGGATTTTTTATTCTGCGAGTGGGCCGTCTCCTTTGTGCCATCAGTGCAGCCGTGAACTGGGTGGCTCCACTGGTCTCCGCAGTAGGAATCCGGTGCACCCTCTTTTTCTTAAAGAATATGCATACCTGAGAAACAGGGTCATGGTCTCTACTCCCTGTTACTTCAAAGAACGGTAAGCTATCTCAATTTTCTCTGTATAATGTGTGCTAGTGTTCATTGTGTAATCCTATTTCTCATGAATCCTTTACAGCTGCAAGATTGCTACCTGTCCTTATCAGCATACGATGTCAAGGTGCACGGAAATCAACAACCTTCCGGAAGAGGTGCTGCAGCTGATTCTGTCCTATTGCAGTCAAAGTGACCTCCTCCTCCATGTTGGATCTGTCTGTTGGCTGTGGCGGGATCTGGCAAGAGAGGTGTACTTGGCTCGGCCACCTTTCCTACATATCTATGAGGGTTCACTTGCCCCTCCTGCTGGGCAATCCTTCCCCGATGTGGATGGTGAGCGTTACCACAAGCCTCCATATGACAAGCATTCTGCTGCCCTGAATCGCCTTGAAAAACAACTGAATGGAATGGAAAGGAAGCTGGAGAATCTACTCAGAAGACGGGAGCAGATATGGAAGGACCTGAAACGTCAAAATATCCCTTTTAACATCAGAGAGAAGTTCTTCATTCAAGACACTAAGTGTGCCATTCAGATTGATGCTTGTTGGAGTGAACTTCAAGACCATTGGGCCTTCCTTGGTGCTGAGAAGTACAAATTAGGTGCCTTACCAGTTCGGAAGTATTTGCAGTGATTTTGCTTGTCAGTTCTATTTTTTTAATTTAAAATGTATTTGCAGTGATTCTGCTTGTAAATTCGATTCTTTTGGTTTAAAATTGATGTTCTCTTTTCTGGTTCAATAGTAATGTTTCGTGTCTTGGCCAGGATTGCGCCCAGAAAAGATTGGTGCTGCATCTTATCCACTTCACTATCATGTTTGATTAATGCAATCCGTGGAGTCCCATGTTTAGTTTTATTTTCTGGTTCAAAATTTCTGTTTTTTGACTTGGATCAAATTGTGCCCAGAAAAGATTTGTGCTGCATCTTATCCATGTTATTGTCATGTGTGATTAATGCAATGTGTGGAGTTTCATGGTTTGTTCTCTGTTCTGGTTCAATAGTAATGTTTCGTGTCTTGGCTGGGATTGCGCCCAGAAAAGATTGGTGCTGCATCTTATCCACTTCACTATCATGTTTGATTCATGCAATCTGTGGAGTCCCCATGTTTAATTCTATTTTCTGGTTCAAAATTTCTGTTTTTTGACTTGGATCAAATTGCGCCCAGAAAAGATTTGTGGTGCATCTTATCCATGTTATTGTCATGTGTGATCAATGCAATGTGTGGAGTTTCATGGTTTGTTCTCTGTTCTGGTTTAAAAGTAATGTTTCGTGATTTGGCTGGGATTGTGCCCAAAAAAGATTGGTGCTGTATCTTATCCACTCTACTTTCATGTTTGGTCTATGCAATGTGTAGAGTTTCGTGTTTTGTTCTACAACTTAATTTATTTGTTATGTACTGTTACTTCATGTCTCCTCTCAGATTTGATTTCCATTTCAGTTGCTTTTTAAATTTGGTGACTTCATTTGTCTTGTAAAATTGGCGCACAGAACAGGTTGTTGCTGCAACTTTTACATTTTTTCTTTGTGAATTTTGATTCATCCATTGAGTGTTTTGTTTGTCCTTTATGTCTTTGCTTGTGCATTGAACAGACAATAAATTGATTCTTGTTATTCATGAAGCGGTGTTCATCATTATTTGAATCATTCTCACACTGCAGTAAGGAAGGCACGTAGAAGACGGTATTTACTGAGGCTGCTGAACACTGGATATCATCAGTGGCAAGTCGGAGACTGGATGATGGAAAATGGAAACTGACTGCTTGGGCATTGAGCAGTGCATGGCACTTCATAAAAATCATTTCTGACCTCACTTCTGAGGGACGTGGAAATGGACTGCATGGAGTATTGATTTTTAACAATGCCCAATTCAGTGAAAGTAGATGGTTCTGGCATGTAGCACCAGCATTATGAACAAATAACACATGTATCCGGGTCGTTACAAGTCTTCAGTTTCCAAATTTTGTGACCGAGAACTATTTCTTTCCTGACATTTCCCATGGATCATCAATGAACCCAAACTCAAATAAGGATAGAAGTCAGTTTCTCTAGAATAGGTGAAACAATGAGATTGTGTTAAGCAACATTTTCTGAACTCATGAGTTTTCCTTCAACAAAAAATTAGAGTTTCGTAGCTTCAGTGTCGAACGTTTTGGACTTCTACCCTATTTTTCCTGACTTTTCCTGATTTGCCGGACCTGGACCAACCCTGTGTATTGTCCCAAAATTGAAACAAGGGTCAGTGGCATTCCCCAGTTATCTTGTTTTCTAGTCAGCAGTTTTTTGCTTTATCATTATCAGATAATAATTAATAATAATAAGTTATAATTATTATTCTTGTTTCGCCTCTGAACAAGCCTTTCACTACGGTGAAAATCTAAAAACATGTGGTTTCCTGGCTTTTTTCTTTCTTCCTTTTTTTCAGGAAGCTGTTGAAAAAGGATGGATGCCTGTTCTGAAGCCCTTCTTTATGTACATGGATAACGAATGGGTACCCAAGATTCCCGTTTTGAGTGTAGCGGACTCAGATCATCGAACTAATAAAGATCATCGAACCAATAACATATCAGAATCTGCTAATAGAGCACTGAATAGGGAAATAAAGGTCTCCAGTCCAAGTTGTTTCAATGTTCTGAGTAAGTCTATTGTTCTCTTAAATTATAATGTTATGCAGTACCTTGCACATTGCAACAAAGTATTTGGTGTGTCTTTCTTGTTTCCTTTCACAAATGTATTAATTTTTGCAGGGGCATTTGTGGCTACAAATGAAAAGTATACAGTTGACCTCCAGACTCTTGCTGCAAACCTTAAGCCTGGAAGAAGCAGGAAAATTTCTGCACTGAGAAATGACAACCGAATCAAACGACTGACAACAGACTATTTAGCTGGTGATATCAGCAGATTACAGTTTCTTCACAGAGCATCAAGAAGGATGCAAAATGTATTCAACAAGGTTTACAAATAGACAGTGTTTCACCTGTATATCGCGCATCAGAACAGGTTGATGCTGCAGTCCAGGTGTAACAAGTGTTTTTTGGTTGATATATCTCTGTAATTGCATTGTTCATGTAAGTGATGTAAGTGATTAATAACATCTCAGGCAGCGCATCAGTACAGATTGATGCTGCAGTACATTTGTTTTTATCATATATTTTTGTAACAGGTTTTTTAATTTGATATAGATTTGTTGGAGTATTTGTAATGTTTGAACCCAAGTAGCGCATGAGAACACACTGTTGCTGCATTGGTGTCTTCTTTTATTCCATGTCATGCTGTGTGCATTCAACTAGTTTCTTAACTAATGTAAGTGAACAAACTGTGTACCTATTTTTTTTTTACCCTCATCGTAGTTGAGTTTTGGACGTTAACTATCCTGAACTCATGTCACCACAATTTACCATGAAACACGGGGAGAGTTGCAGATACAGTAGTGCCAGAGGGACCAATCTCTGCTACACATTAATTCTGCCTGCCATGTGCAGTTAGTATTAAAATTTGGAGATGCTGAACAAAATAATTTTGCTGCATTCATCTGATCCACTCTAAATCAGGCATAATTTCACCTCCATACTTATTTTAAAGAATTGTTCCACCCATAAAGTTATGGGTATAATGCTGTCCTGTTTCATTCACCCTGCTTGTAGCTCTATTGCCTATATGCATTTTGGCTAACATTCTGGTTTAACTGAGGTGGTATGTGATAGGGTGCAAGCGATTGTGATTGTCCTTCATGACAGTGGTCTGAAACCATGCTGCTCTGCAGACAGGGCTGTAGATAGTTCATAGCTTTGCCCCCCCCCCCCCCACCATGACACCCTTAGGAATAATTTTTTCATGAGGCAAAGAAAGAAATACATGCCTAGTGTATGCATAGCTTATGTGGCACACACAGGTGCGAATGACTTTCATATGCATTAAGACCTCTTTGAATTTCTATTGAAACATTGCCGTCAATGTGAAAGTGTCAGTTCATGTGCATGGAAGCATACGAATCCTATTTCGTAGGCTGGGCTGTAGACAAGGACCAGAATGTATATGGGGACTGGATGAGCACTGTCTATTAATTACACGACACCTTTGGTGATCTAACAATTTCTGACAGGCAAAGGACTAATCAAGCTAGAGCACCATAGGATTCAGTTTTCATGCCATTCAGATCCACAAGTGACCTGAAACATTTATTGTTGTTGCAGTTTTGAATAACAGCCAAATAACTTTTTAAAGTCTTGAATCACAAGAGTTAACAGCAACTCAGAAGTAACAAACAACACAATTATAGACATACATGATCTTGAACAAAAGATTCCGTCACAATACATAAAAGGTGTATATAAAAAAATTATTTCACAATAAAACTGTGCAAGTAAAAGTGATTGAACAATTGTTTACATGAGGCTGTTGCGGAAATAATCTTTTCTGTTGCGCCACACCCATTACAACTTACACAACGTAGGAACAGAAGTGAGAACAGTATTGTAACGAAATCACGTTACCTGCCTCTTACCATGACTGCAATACACATGAACATAGTTAACAACAGCAAAGTATTGATTACAATTAAAAAAGAAAGAAAAGGAACTAAAGATCAAACTAAAAACTGAGTTTTGTTCTGCCCGTACCATTGGCAGGCAGGGCAGTTGCAGCAACAATCGTTTATGTTGCGCCCCACCCATTACAACATACACAATGTAGGAACAGAAGTGAGTACAGTACGGTAACAAAATCACGTTATCTACCTCTTACCATGACTGCAATACACATGAACATAAGTTAACAAAAGTAAGAAAAACTTTAAAAAAGGGACTACAGGTCAAACTAAAAACTTAGTTTTGTTGTGGCCGTAAGATTAGCAGGTAGGGCAGTTGCAGCAATAAACTTTTCTGTTGCGCCACACCCGTTACAACATACACAACGTAGGAACAGTAGTGAGTACAGTATTGTAACGAAATCACGTTACCTGCCTCTTACCATGACTGCAATACACATGAACATAAGTTAACAACAGTAAAGTATTGATTACAATTAAGAAAAAAAAGGAACTAAAGACCAAACTAAAAACTGAGTTTTGTTGTGGGTTTAAGATAAGCAGGTAGGGCAGTTGCAGCGACAATCTTTCCTGTTGCGCCCCACCCATTACAACATACGCAATGTATGTACAAAGGTGAGTACATCATGGCAACAAAATCAACACTAAAGAAAACTTGAACTAAGAACCAAGTTTTGTTCTGCCCATGAGACTGAGCATCCGTTCATGACGTGCACGTATTACCAGCAGGTTGGCCTGCTGACATTAATTTGTTGCATGATGTAAGGTCACACCATATTTCATGAAGTCGCTTCATGATACGCCCATATTGAAAGGTTCCTATTATTCCAGGGTTAAGTGGACCCTGTTAAATAAAGAATAGTAAACACTTAGATGTTTATGGAAAGAACAATAAAACGTTTGTCATACAATGCTCATACTAATACCTCCATGACTCTTCCATCAAGGAAAATTTTGTCTTGGCAAACCTTCATGTAATATTCGTAGTTCTCTAGGAACTGTTGTTGCATGGTGAACACCATCATGGGTGGAATCAATACACCAGTTTCACCCTGAAGCATGCCACAAACTGCAACCCTTATAGTTTCATGTACACGTTCGTTGTACTTTGACACATCACCAGGATTCCTCTCCTGAAACATACAAATATATACTACATTAAAACATATCTACACAAACGGAACAGGGTATTGATTTAATGAGGATCAATGATGTTAGGGATACAGACCATTTCATACCCTGGCCCGTTGTGATACGGCTTTTCATTAAGAAGAGATTGAATTGATATGAGCACACTGGCCAAGGTAAGACCTGGGCTCCAGCTAGGACCAGACCAGGTACTGCCAATAAAAGAAGAACAAAAGTGATGAAGAGGAAGTACATGCAAACACTGTGATGAACGGAACATTTACAACAGGTACTCCAGAACTGTGAGGACTTCCACGGGATTGTGCTGCACATTTGTACGTATATGGGAGCGGACTGAAAGAATAGGCAGGCACATTTGTAGACAATGTATTGACAGTTGGGATTCGAAGTTGCGTTAATTAAAGTATTTGTGCTTCTCAATGTAAAATAGAATCGTGACACCAAAGAGAATCTCTAAGAAATGGGACCACTCTGAACGACAATAAATGCGTCCCTTGGTGCAGCACATGCCGGTCCTAGACTTCTGGAGAACCAAGTTGCTCACCCCAAGATGCTGAGGCAGACTTTGCCACTTTCATACAAGTTTGGGTTAAATGTGACCAGGCCACTATCTGTTGTCATGAGCCTCACACGAGGAGGAGAAGCAGGATAGCCAGGTAGCACCCTGAGAAAAAAAGTAAAAGAAGCCCTACTCATAAGGTGTACCAGCAGGACCGGTGATGAGTGCATGCACATTGCACACACATCTTCATCGTCGGCAAATGCAAATATGCCAGGTGGCGGATCATTTTGAAGGGACTTAGATCGCTGCAGAGAAAACAATGAAAACAGTGTAGATCGTATCTCGGCATCGCAATATCTCAGGCACAGACAACACAAAACGCAATACCACACTAACCTCTTCAAACAGCGCAGGCATTGCGGCAACGGTACCTCCTGAGAATCCTTACTTACAATTAGATCCCATTCATCACCGAACATTTTGCCTGGAATAAAAAGAACGCCAGCTAATGTTTGATGATCACGAGTTATTTCCAAAACCTTTAAAAAAATTCGAACCAGCTGGCTCCCACGAAATTGATGTGGTTGACAGTAGGTGAATACGGAGAGAATAAGGAGGAACACCCCAAAGCTTTCTGCGATCAGATAGCAATAAGTCTTCAATATTAAAAAAGAAATTTGCTTCAGAGCGAAACTTGTTGCCACCGTGCGCGAGTCTTTGTTTTAAAATGATAAATTAATCCCCCAGATGTGAAGACTTTCTGTCACCGAGCAGTCAGCGAGCATTAGACTGATCCCCTCCTCCGTTTCAAAGATACGGGACAGACGGGCTTCAAGAACAACCATGGACAATAATTCGGCAAGAATCACCTTCAAGATCAACGCAATCAAAAAAGCGGGCTGGTCACAATACACTGTGAGACCGGTGAGATCGCACTCGACCAAAACGGCCTACAACGAAATGGCGACAGAGACTGGAATCGGAGACGGAGACTAGGGACAACTGACTGCCGGTGTCAACTGATCAATGCGCGGATGCCCCTCGTGAGGCCAAACAAGAAAATTGCAACATTTTTCGCCTGTCCCAGGCAACACATTTCAATCCAAAATTAATCACGCGATTATAGAAATCTTGCCGAATGTTAAAATATTGAATCATGCGTAGGAAAGGGTTCAATGAAGTCAAGAGGTACAAAGCTGTCAACGTCAACATGAGAACGGGGTAACTTCCAGCATTGTTTGGTTAGGAATGTAGAGACCGAATCCGAAAGAGCTTACTTTTTCCGCATCGAGAAGTGATATCAATTTAATATCAACCAACAACGACAGAGTGTGAGTGTCTGTGAGAGGTCACATGTAGTAATCGCGGTGGCAACCATGCCCATATCCGGTCCCTCTGGTCCACCTTGCCTCGTCCACCACTACCACACTACTTGCCCTTTCACGCTTGTCACAGTGTATCCCGCACCCGTAGAGAATTCTCTCTTAGCACTCGCCTCGCTGCAGAAAGGAAAAATGCCGCCCAAGCAGCCTCCTACAGCTGGAGGAAGCAAGAATGGGAGGAGACAGTCTGCTCCTAGCTCCACGGTATGTATTCCGTATCATTCATTCTTGATGGTGCGGAGGGAGGCGACCCGGATAGTCAAGGGTTATGTTCACTAGCCAGTGTCGGGCCACGTCGGACAACCTCCAAACCCACGGTGTTTCGTGAATTATTTCAAAGTTTTCGGTGGTGATTTGACATCTTGCCCGCCGCATTTATATTGTATCGTTTTAGACACTTCTTCTATGGTTGCTTCACGCCCCATTATTCTTAACATCTGTTCTCTCTGTTCTCCACTTTAGTGTCAGCCAGCTGCCTCAGAATATGGCAACTTCGTGAATCCAATGATGATGTAGCCTATGAATCCAACGTTCAGTCCGTACATGTGACCTGGTGTACCTGGTCCGTCGACGTCTTACGCAGCGCCTGTGACCTCTGCTGGTGCTGGTGAGTCTTAGAATTAGTGTGCATGTTAATGCGCTTTACTCAGGACTATGATCAATGCTCTTCAGACATGTTTCACACTGCCTGTTGATTCGTTTCATGTCTGGTGTCTCGCAGGGAACTAAGTTCAACAACAGAAGCCGTGGGAAATTTCATCAGACTCGGATGAAGATGACTTTGTCCTAGCAAAAAGTGAGCATGGAACTGCCTTAACTCTCTCTCTCTCTCTCTCTCTCTCTCTCTCTCTCTCTCTCTCTCTCTCTCTCTCTCTCTCTTTCTCCCTCCTAGGCTTTCAATAATTTTCATGTTATAACCACGTCCGTTCTGTCTGTTCAGAACGTAAGTCAGCTTCGAAGAAAGCATCCAAGAAGCAAAGCGATGGGAAGGCTGGCAACAGTGAGTTGACTTTGATATTTGTGGATGGTCTCAATGACTTCTAGATACTTATAAAAATTTAATCTTGATTGTTGCAGAGGGACCAGGACGTCCAACGGATGTTGAAGTGGCAGGAAGATCCTTCACGGAAACTTATAGCAGTCTTCTCAGGAAGTATCCTGTGGCATTTACTGAGGGAGATTCGATTGCCTACATGGCGAAGGATGAGTGTCAGAGCTGTCGGATATACAAGGGCAAGGTGGCTATCAAGCCTTGTGGCCACTGCCTTTACTGCTACTTATGTACAAACAAGCTGCGCACAGAATCCCTGAAATTGAAACGTCCAGCCAAGTGCCCTGCTGGAAATTGTTATGATCTAGTTGAAGGCTGGGTGCAGCTCTTCAATGTAAGTCCTGCAAAATGAAAAATAAATTAACGATACCTGCTAGCAGATGCTGCAGCAAAAGATGAACATATTGTAGTGTTCTAGGCTCTTTCCAGCAAACAGCTGGCATTCTCACCGCTGGCTACTCTGGCTAGCCCTAGTCTCGCTCAGGGTCTCAACTGCATTCTCAATCTGTACGCCAACAACGCATCGCGGCGCCCCGCGGTTGCTACAACAGTCCTGTGCGGGACTCAGTCTGTGAGCGGCGCTTGTCCAATAAAGTCCTCTGGTTCTATCTTTCAACTTGAGCGTGCTCTTCTTCAGTCCGAGACCGAGTTAGATCAACTGGCGCAGTCGGTAGGACTGGAGAAGAGTGCGAAGAACACGGAGGGCTTTTGCGGGCAATCGCTGCTCCGAGGACAGCTCAGTGCTGCGTGAGTGCGGCGACGACCAGCCCCCCAGACGCTGTCCGGTCAACACCGCAGACTCCAGTCGGCTTCAGTCGGCTCCAGTTCCGGCGCAGTCCAGTCCCGGAGCCACCACCCTGGTTCCCCGGCCGTCCAGACCCTGACCTTGACCTTGACCCCGGTGACCCACTCGACCTGCTAAGTGAGTGTCCCAAGTGTCCCCTGTTCCGAACGACCACCTGTCCTGCGTCCCGAGTTGTGTGTCTCGCGTCGCGTGAGTCATGGAACGCGTGCGTCGCGACCGGCGTGCGCGTGCGGTAGCAGCTGATGCAGCGGCGGGCGCAGTGGACGCGGTGGCGGCGGCCGGCGCAGCGCGTGGGGCCCGCGCGCGGCGTGGCATTGTCGCCGATGCGCCGGACGCGCAGCTCGGCGGCCCGCAGCTGCAGGCAGTTCTCAATGAACTCGCAGCTTTAGGCGCGATTGTCGGAGCGGGCGTAGTGGCCGCCCCAGCCGTCGGTGCAGGAGCACCCGCAGCTGGCCCCGCCCCGGGCGTCGCGGCCCAAGATGCGTTCGCGCACCCCGTGCCGGAGGCCGCGCCTACGCAATGGCGCAGCCAGTGGGTGTTGCTGACTTTGCGCAAGGGCGTGCCCCGATACGACGGCACACTCAGCTATGACGTGTACCGTCATGACTTTGATGACGTCGTCGGCGATTATCCGCAGATAACCGACCAGCAAAAGTTTCAGTTGCTGTCGTCGGCTCTGCATGGGGAACCGCGTTCTCTCCTAGAGGACCTCGGTCAGAACAGGTCCTTCGCGGCGTTAGATGAGTCTCTGCGTGTGGCCTACAATAGACCCATCCACGCCTGGACTGAGATGACAAATCTCGGGTCCATGCGGCAAGCAGCAGAGGAGTCGCTCGAGGCCTGGAGCACTCGCGTGACCCGTACAGCCCGCAGGGCCTACCCCGACATGGCCCCTCGCCGAGTAGAGGAGTTTGCGGTCCAGTACTTTATGACTGGTCTTCATTCCACTGAGATCCGGTCAGGTACTGCTGGACTTGCTTGCCGCAGCATACAGGAGGCGTTTGGCACGTTCCCGCCTGCAGCCTGTAGCAAAGCGTGGCAATGTTCGTAGTGCTACGGTAACGTCAGAAGACGCTGCACCTAGCACTAGCACCAGCTCTTCTGGACCAGCAGCTTCCAGTGTTGATGTGTCAGCTAGTCTTAGCACTCTGACCACCAAATTGGAAGAGGCGATGGTTCGATGGGCCCAGCCTCATTCCTCTTCCAAAGGGAAGGAGGGAGGAGGAAAACGTGGTCGCGGTGGTCATGGCAACAACGACCCCGACAAAGTAAAGAAGGCCGATTGCAGAAAACGCGGCGCGTGCTACGTCTGCAATCAGCCCGGGCATTTCGCTGCTAATTGTCCACGGGCTCCGGAACCGAATGCAGTGTCCCACCAGCCTGGGACCGCATTACAGCCCTCGATGCAACCGCCTCCCGGCCCTCGTCGTCTTCGTCTTCGAGCCGCGGAGTGGGGGAGGACTCGGGCAGGTTGGCCCCCGAGTTCCTCCGGGCAGAGTCGTCGAGTACGAGTGATTTTTCAGACGCGCGCAGTTCGCCGCTAATTGATCTTACTTCCGACTCCTTGAGCCTGAGTGATGTGTAAGTGTTTTGAGTCCTCATTATTTATTGCTCTGTGCCATGTTTCTTTTTCCGGGTTGTAGACTTTCTCCCCGTGTCTTTGCACTTTGTTCCGTGCTACTTTTTCTTTTTCCGGGTTGTAGACTTCCTCCCCGTGTCTTTGCACCTTGTTACGTGCCATGTTTTTCTTCCGGGTCGTAGGCTTCCTCCCCGTGTAGTGTTAATTTTGCACTGCTATTATTCTGCTATTATTTGGAATACATTTCATTGTATCCTTAACCAACATTTTCTTGAAGGTCAGGTGGTAGTTTGTCTCCCTCCCCTCTCACGTTGTTGTCAGGCAAGGCCGACCAAAGAACGAGAATCTCAGATTGAAAAGTAACGGAATTTATTGCAATGGCTCTGGTGAGCGTAACTAAAGATGATGATGGCAAACACAGATGGAACATGAAAATGAAAGAAAGAGCAATGATGGAAATGAAGACATGAAACACTTGGAGTTAAAATCTTGCTGCACAGTCTTCAGAGCTTATGACTAGGAATTTTGAACTTAACAAGTTGGAATTTTTCAAAAGGACTCCGCGACAAATCGGAGGGCACTAAACACAGAAAATTTTCATGGGCACAAGGCCGCAATTACATCGGAATGACATTCAGTCTAGTAAAATTCCGGGCTTTCTGAAAAAGTAAACAATCGGCCAGCCATGGGGCCCCTAACCTCTCTCGTGTCAACAAGCACGGCTCGGCCCCCTTTCCCCGCCCGACGGCCGTACACACACGCACACGGGCCGGCACACCACGGCTCAGACCGCCGCAACCGCATCCTCGGTTCCTTGCAAGGCGCTGACATCGCCGCCGCTGCCGCAGCTCGGCTCGGCTCGGATCATCCCGGCTCGGCGCCGTCCCCTTCGGCTCGGCCGCTCGGAGAATTCCGACAGGCTCGACAATCGCCGCACTCTCGGCTCCACCGCGTCTTCTGCTACGCGCTCGGCTCGGCTCGCCGCGGCCCGGCTCCAGTCCTGCCAATCACGGGCGCCGTATTCCCCACGGCCCACGGCTCAGTACTGCCAACTGCTACAGCTCCACGAATCCTATCGCAAAATGAGCCAGATTCGGCTGCCGGTCCCCGTCCACACACACTTCTTGAAGGTGGTGCTCTTCAAAATCCCGGGCCGTGCAGCTGCACTCCACCAGCTGCGTGACATAGCGCCGACACGTCCCCGTGTTCGACATCCAGCCCGCGCACCGGACAGCCTTCGCCTTCCACGCCGTCTCCGCAATCATGTGTTCGGACGTCGACATCGTGAACACCTTCCAGCCGTACTGAATTGCCCACCGCCGGCACTCAGAGCAGATCTGTAGCAGACAAAAGTTCTCACCAACGGTTCCTGTTCCTCGCCATTTCTTTTAGGCCAGCCTTTTCCCTGTCTTTCGCCTTACCCAGCAGAGTGACCCGTTGTGCCGGATCGCCCTGTAGTAAGTCCCTTTCAGGCACGGCTTGCGGGGAGGCCCCTGTCCAGTGAATCGTACGCCCATCTTTCAAACAACACCGGGATCGCCGCCTCGGCAACGGCTAGGTCCGGCTCGCCAGGGCCCAGCCCCTGTCTGTCTGTCTGTCTGACCGGCCCGGCTCGGCACACCACGGCCCGGCCTTTGTCACCTTGCGCCCCTCGCGCACCGCCGGGCAAAAGACCTTCCAGCCTGCTCCCACACAGCTGCAACGGGGCTGTTGGCATAGTGGATAACTCACTCGCTTAGTGTGCGGCTGGCTCGGGTTCGAGTCCAGTCGGGGTTGAGATGATTCAACAACACTACACATTGGTCATTTGTCCTTGCTCGGAACATTCCCTCAATTGAATACTTCTCTACATCCCGGAATGCTATTTGGCTCATGCGGTTCTGGCCCGCATTACAGTCTGGGCGCATTGGTTGCACGGAAATAATAAGGTGCATAGGAACAACGTTGTAACACAAAACTGGTACCTCCCCCCACAGCCCCAACTTTTTGGTCGAAGGGCGGATGAGAATTAGGAAAGAGAGCCTTGTCATTTTCACATGACTTAGGCCGCGCATCCAGGCCTGTTCTCCCTTCCCCTTTTTCCTGTCTTCTTGCCTTTGCCTGCGGGCACAACGGACATTCCAGCGACGCGCGATAAACTGGAGTCCCTGGCACGCCGCTTATCACTCCGCGGTTCAAGTGAAATTGGATCGGTTCGAACAGTAGGCACCTGCTGGACGCGTGCCTCGCACCTGCCTTCCCCTGTCCCCTGTCCCCCGCCTGCAGTTGGGCCCGCCTCTGCTGCGCCCTCAGTCGACCCGCCTCAACGCTTCGACATGGACGTGCTCCTGCAGACCGTCTTCCTCCTCCTCGCCGCCCTCTCGGTGGTCTTGGCCTTGCGCCTTGCCCGCCACCAACGACGACCCTGCTCTCTACCGGACCTGTACCTGGATAAGGCAATATTGGCGCTGGGAAATCCACCCTGGCCACCGGACTCCAGCGAACGGGCAAGTACACCGTCTACAAAGAGCCCGTGCGCGCCTGGCAAGACGTAGAAGGCCATAATCTCCTGGCCCTCCTCGGACAAGACTGCGCGGCCTGGAGCTTCACGTTCCAAGCCCTCGTTCTGGCCACGTTGCATGTTCGCGCCCTCACTCGGTCCTCTCTGTTGCAAGTTTTCGAACGCTCTATGGAATGTTCGCTGTACGTCTTCGCAAGGGCGCACTTGCAAGACGGAAACCTGCTCCCGGCCCACATGGCCGTGCTGCGCTCCCTCTTCGGCGCCCTCCGAGACTCCAGCCGCCGCCACGTCTACGTCTACGTCCGCACTTCCCCAGAGGAAGCACACCGGAGAATGACGCTCCGCTGACGCCCGGAGGAGACTGCACTCCCCCTGGACTACTTGCGCCGCCTGCATGAACTTTCTGATCAGTGGCTCCTGGTGGAGGAGACCGACCGCGTGTTCGTGGTCAACGGGCATCTCTCCCCGGAGGAAATTCTGCGCCAAGTGATTGTTTTCCTTGATCAGGTTGCCGCGGGCCGCTGACCAAGCCCGTGTCCTTCTTCACCTCGGCTGCAGTGCCCTGACCCTTGCAGCCGCGCGGCCGCCGCCGCTGACGGCGCCCTGGCCGTCCCCTCCCGCAGCGCCCGCTGCTAGCGCCGCCTCTTCGGCTGGTGCGGCCGGCAGTCGCACTGCCGCCTCCCCCTCACCTCCCCGGACGGCACACTGCCGCCGTTGTCACCCGAGTCGCGCGGACGGCCTTGTTGGCCGTGCCCGCCCGCTGTCCGCCAGTTCCGGACCACCCACGCGGAAGCCAAGACCCAGTACCAGCAGCTCTCTGAGAGCACACGGCCCGCCCATCCGAGGCCGTTCGGACTAACCAAAGACATTTGACGGACAGTCCGTAGCTGCTCGCGACGGCCCCGAGCCGTAACTGAAGTTTAACACGGTAAAGAGGCCGACTCTCTCGTCGAGAATGGTCTCCTCGTGAATGGAGTGTCGGACAGGTTTTTCCCCCGGCGCTCGGGTTTCCCTGCTCCTTAGGCACCGAATGGTGGACACGCTCATTCACGCTCCGCAAACCCGGAGGGGGATGAAGTGCAGTATTAGCAATTGAGCCAGTGTGCTATTGTTACCAGCTCTGGCCTTTCCCCCCTCTCGCGGGCGCTATTGTCGTGGTCAGAGTGGTAGTCGTGGTCAGAGTTTCTGTTTTTTTTTCCCCCCGTTTCATGAGTCTCAAATCCTCCACCTCGGTTTTGGAGGTCCTTGTCGTGGGGATCTTGGGGCTTCTTGCCGAGGAGCCGCTGGGCTAGATGCCTGGCTAGCCGTGGGGCTAGGCCCACTAAGCCGCAGGGCTTGCAGTGCTGGGGCATCTGCTGGGGCATCTGCTGGGGCATCCGCTGGGGCTGGGGCTTCTGTTGCAGTTTGGTAACTAGAGGAGGGAGTTGGTGCGGGTGTAGGCTCAGGTGTGTAGACGAACTCAGCCGTGACGCCGACTTCACGCACTCTCTGGTAGGACGGTGGGCATGGCCGGGGCTCGTAAGACGCACCCCCACCAGAATGCCCCTCCGGTTACGTTGGTGCTGGGCCAATGACCGACAATCGATCTCGCGCACCAGCGTCCGGATTTGGTCGTCTTCCTCGCGGCGACGTCGCCTGCCGAAGAGGTTTAGCTGAAGACCTTCCGCCTGCTTGGCCAAGCAGTGTGACATGGGTTGTGGGATTGTTCCGTTCGCCCCTGGGAGATTTGAACTCGACCTGGAGAACAAGTCTGGCAGTCACGTGATCATCCAGTTGATCTAACTCGGTCTCGGACTGAAGAAGAGCACGCTCAAGTTGAAAGATAGAACCAGAGGACTTTATTGGACAAGCGCCGCTCACAGACTGAGTCCCGCACAGGACTGTTGTAGCAACCGCGGGGCGCCGCGATGCGTTGTTGGCGAGGGGGTCCCAACTTCGTAAAGTCTTTGTACAAGGCCGAAAAAGTCACAAAAAAGTCACGGAAAGTCAAACAAAGTCAAAAAAGTCGGAAAAGTCAAAATCAGTAAAAAAAAAGTAAAAAAAGTACAAAAAAATCAAACAAATGTAAAAAAAGGCGACTAAAGTCTGCAAAAGTAATTAAAAGTCGAAAAAGTCAAAAAAAGTCACAAAAGTCACCATCAGTCAAACAAGTCAAATATAGTCCAAAAAAATCGAACAAACGTCAAAAAAGTCGACAAAAGTCAATAGCGGTCGGAACAGTCGCTAAAATAAATAGAAGTCGAAAGTTAAAGAAAAAGAAGGAAAATTCAGTCATGAGCACGAGAGCTGTCACTTTTATAGCGTTATTTGAGCATACTCCGATGAGAGCACAGTTGTCTCCTTTTCCACATTTCAATTTTCGCGCGCCTCTAGTTCGAGGGTTGGTAGCGCGCGCCGAAGTCTCGCGCGCCAGTAGTTGGCACACCGAGCCAACGCTTGGCAACTCGGCAACGCCGCAACGCACCGGGCGGACGACAACAATAACTAACGCGACCGGCAGCGCAGCGACGGTGACCGTTCCTTCAGCCGTGCGGGGAAGAAAGACAAGAACTGGCGGTTATTGTTTGCAATTGTTGTTTTCCGTTGCTGAAGAATCTTCCGTCTTCCGTTGATCGGTAAGTCGTACGAGAGTGGATGTCGTTAGTCCTTTCGTTTTTTTGCAGGCCTCCTTTCATTTATTTTATTTCCGATCAGCACCTGGAAAAGAAAGGCGTGGGCTGGACGATTTGAGGCGACTTGAGGACAGACTCGACTTCGTGAGTGCGAACGTGGTCTGAACCTAATCGGGAAAGTTGGTTTTAGTTAAGCTGTTAGTATGGTGTGTGGGATAGGGTACTCCAGCGGTACTTCAAAACGGAACTGTGAAGACGTAGCATGATTTCTAGCGGGTGAGGAACAGGTGAGGAAAATGATATGGGGAATACTCTCCGCTAGCCCATCGCCTGAGTCCTAGCCCAGCCCCTTTGTTCTTCCCGTTTTCGTTTCACGATCTCGTTGGAATCCCGACCGTCGCAGACTGCGTCCGCGCACACCGACGCAACGCAATCACAAACGTAATGTCAGGATAGTGCAGGTGAAGTGCAGGTCAGAAAGTGACGATGTTATAGAGTATTCCGGTGAACACCAGAACGGAAGTAAGAAGATGGCAAAAAGTACTAAAGGATGGGCGAGGGGGAACATGTTGGACGGAACTTTTTGTCTTCTTCCTACTTACGTTCTGGAGTTCAGCGGAATACCCTATTTGAACACGGGTTTCTGCCTCCCTCCCCCTCCGCCTGTCCATCTCCACTGGACTGTTCAGAAGTGAGGAAGGGAGAAAGGTAGAAACGATGGGACGTACTATATCTGCTGCTTGAGAAATATGCATTTTTCTACGATTTGCGGTCTGCAGGTGTTACGCGGATCGGCGAAGTGGACTTTAGTTGTTTGCTGTGCGGTTCAGCCGGGTACGGTGCGGCACCTTACGTGGTTCTACGCGCGGGTCCACTGCGTCAACATCTACGTGTCGTCTACGTGCATCAACGTCTCCGATTCGCGGGGAAAATATGGAGGTAAGTACGACGTCGTGTTCCCATTCTGTTTTCCCCCTCTGGCCTGCGGCCACATCTTCGCGTCGTGTCGTTGCGTCTGGGGCCGCCGCGGCAGTGGTCGGTGACGGCGTGACGGCGGGTGACCGGGGCGAGCTGTCCACCGTGCAAGGAGCATTTCGGTATTTGAACCCAAGGTGGGTGGTATCCGGTGGTATCGGTATTCGAGCCCATCTGTACTGCTCACTGCTCCGCCTGGCTAATGGCGGGCAGCTCGATGCTCGGCTCCCACTGCTCATCGGCCACGGCCGCGACCCGGATGTCGACGGTGCCAGGCGCGGATCCAGGAACGACCTAGGGAGGGGCAATAGATAGCACCACCTTCTGCCTACTTACAGGCGGAAAAGCTTCGCCGATTGCCTTCCTTTCAGATATCTGGCCCGAAAGAGGGGGGGGAATCATATTGCCCTCCCCCCCTCTCCCTCTCTCTGGATCCGCGCCTGCCAGGGTTTCGGGTTCGGTCCCGGTATCCGGGGGGCGAGGGGGGGGGGGGGGGGGGAGGGCGGATGTCCGCGGGGGACCCCGGGGCGCCCGGTGGCTGCGAGGTGCGAGGGGGGGCGTTTTCCCGGGTGTACGCGGGGGACCCCGGGGGCTGTGAGGGTTCCCGGGTGTCCGCGGGGGACTGGAAGGGGGGGGGGGGGCTTGGTCCCGGCCCCTGCCGGACCTGTCACCAAGGGATGTCAATGAAATCACAGGCTAGTTAACAAATAGTTTTGGGGGGATAGGTCAGAATGGACTCCATTTTTTCACCTAATTTCTGTTAAATTGTTTTGTGTTTCGTTTTTGTAATGATGGCTTCCACGTTTCAGGACCCAGGCGTGCGTCCCGGATCTTCAATGTGGCCAATTCTGGAGTCAGCAATTCAGACACCACTGCCATCTCATCTGAAGCGCCTGCTGGAACTCAGAGGATTTGACAACTTCATATCCCTGAAAGAATTTGATGACAAAGATATGTTAAAATTGACAACTTATGTTAACAGTGGATCTTTGGTCAAGAAAGTAGGGGCAGCTCATGTTCACCTGTATGTGCCTGATGGTGATACAGAAAATTTTGAAATTCTTCCTGGAGAGGAGAAGCTTATTTTTAAAGTCATTGATTTTGTCAAAAAGAATCACCAGGTATCTGATAAGAGTCTTACTACCAAGAAAGTATTTTCGTCACTTTCCAGTTCTAGTCAGTTCTCAAGCCTAGCTTTAGATAGTGGTGATAGTGCTGAGAAAAATGTGACTGATAGTAGCAGTGAGAGAAATGTATCTAGTAAGGATAGTGACATAAAATTAGTACTCTCATGTGACAATCTTAAAGAAATCCGAGATGTTCGGAGATTGATTACAGCCTATTGCAAAAGTAGACAGGAACTCAAAGTAGGTATTAGAATCGAAAGCTAAACTGTTGGAGGTAAAGGTGTCTGTGGCCCATAGTGCTTTAGCTATGCCATACCTGTCTGCTAAGGTTAAATGTCCCCTGTGTGGAAAATTGCAGACTGCACTGCGGGAGCAGACATAAACATGGAACATATCCAATGTTACCAGGCATTTAAAGCTCCATATCAAAAAGGGGTTTTGGCGGGAAAGCAAGTGTTACTAATATGATTCAGACTGTGGCGTCAAGTGGTGCTGACAATGGGGATGTCTCGGTGAAAATAGTCTTGACCCTGATAGTGAGTTGGATTGTGTGGAGATTAGCTCTGACCATGATGATTTTGATTTGGAAAATGGTAAACCTAGTAATGAAATTTCTCCTACTTCTGATAGCTTAGGAGAGAAGTCTGTGCCTTCAGGTGCAGACTTGGAACTACAGTCAGAGTCTGAGAATACTGGTAATGGCAATGTTACAGGGAGGGATTTTTAAAATGGGGTGGGTACTTAATTGGGTCAGGTACCACCCCTATAGCCAATGATAAGAGGAATTCTGAATACTTCTCTCGTGATCAGAGGAACAAGCGTGCATTACAGCATCATATTCCAGGCCAGACCCTCATCACTAACTTTGTCGAACTTTCACTTTCCATTGATGCAATAATTGCGCAGAAAGACGATGTAATTGCTTCCTTGTCAGACTATTGCAAAGAGTTACTTCAAGAAAAGTTTGAAGCTGAAACTAAAATGACAGAAAATCTTTCTCATTTGTTAAAAATACTCATTGCTGCTGCACAAAAGAATTGTGGGCGTGACAAAAGAGGTCATAAGTTTCAGGATGAAATTAAATCGTTTGCAGCTTATACATTTATTGCAGCAGGGAGAAAATTTTATGAAATTGTCCAAAAAAATATGTCTGATTCACTTACTTGTCCATCAACAGTAGAATCCTTTATAGCACATACAGCTACTCCTATTAAACAGGGTGAATACCGTTTTCAGGAACTTGTTGGCTATTTGAAATCTCGCAACTATCCAATGAAAGTGTTTATTGGTGAAGATGGGACAAGGATAAAATCTGTTTTTCAATATGACTTTGCTACTAATCAGATTGTAGGTCCTGTTCTACCCCTCTCAGATGTTGATGGTACTCCATGTGTAAATTCATTCCCAGCAACATCAGCTGCAATGATTGCTAAACACTTTGTTCATGGTGAGCCTGCTTCAACAGCATATGTTATCATGGCCCAGCCACTATGTGAATGTGAAGGTGCGCCTCCATTTCTTTTATCCATGCATGGCACAAATAATTCTTTCAAAGCAGAAGATGTCACAAAGAGACATAAGTTTATTACAAATGAACTGGAGAGATGTGGGGTGCAGGTGATAGGATACGCTGCTGATGGTGATCCAAAGTTACTCAAGTCAATGCGAGCCCACATGTTTCCAGCCAATGCAGTTGTACCAAATATTTTCAAAGATCTGTTGCATTGTGATTTTTCTAAAAAGGAAACTATGATACAGGATACGATTCATGTTCTGTATAGGTTCAAAACTAGACTACTTAAATCTTCCGTTGTTTTACCAATGGGTAATTATATTGCATCTGTTTCCCACCTCAAGATTATCATTAACTGTGCTAGTAAAGCTGAACATGGGCTGACTGAATATGATTTGACTAAGTCTGACAAAATGAATTTCAATGCAACAATGAAAATGTGTTCTAAAAGAGTTGTGTTGAGTATGGAGCAGAATGTCATTGGATGTGATGCCACAATATTGTACTTAAAACTCATGAAAAATGTTGAACATGCCTTTCTTGACAAATCATTAGCTCCACTGCAAAAGATTTATAATATGTGGTTTGTTGTGTTCTTCTTGAGAATATGGAGACAGTGGATAAAGTCATCATCAGTGTATACTATGGAAAATTTCATCACATTGAATATGTACATTGGAATGAAAATCAATGCCCATGGTATTATAAAACTGTGTAGACATCTTCGTGACATGAAAGCTGATGATTTGTTTTTGACTGATAAGTGTTCCAGTCAGTTTGTTGAAAAGTACTTTGGGAAAGCCAGGTCAATGACTACCACTGAATCAACAGTGATCAATTTTACCATGTGTGAATTTTTGCAGAAAGCAAAAAGAATTGAATTTCTGATTGATGTTACTTCTAAATTGGACAATTTTGTGTTTCCAAGGGATGACAGGAAAAGGTTACTGGAGATTCAGCATGCTTCTACCTCATGGTCAAAAGAACCTCTGCCTTGGGACCAGGAAATAAAGGAAACACTTAACAAAGCTCTTGTTGATGCTAAGAATGCAGCATCTAAATTAGGAATGGAAGCCTCAGCTGCAGTGTGTACCGAGTTAGGGGCTGACCTTGATTTATGTGATGATTTTTATGATGATCCTGATGATTTGGGTGTTCCTGTTCCTGTTGTGAGCGATTCTATTGATTTTGTAGGTGATGATGAAGACGATATTCCTTTAGATATTTTAGCCACTTTCCCCTCTGATGTGACAAACTCTGTAGATTTATTGTCTGATGATGTTGATAGTACTCCCCTTCCACCTACCAGTAAGTTTGTTAATTTTAAAAGTAAAGGTAAACTTCTATGTTTGCGGAAGACTACTCTTTGCTGGTTATTGAGGACTGAGGGGCCATCTATCAGTAGTGATAGATTGTTGAGAGTAAAGGCTAATGTCTTGAAATCATTTACATTTAAGAAAATTGGAGTTGGTGATGGAAGAAAAGAAAGTGGACTTTATGGAGTATGTGGAAAGAGTGTGAAAGCAGAGTGTTCAGTGAAATGGAAGAGGAGATAAGCAAGCTGGAGTCAGTGATAGGAGAAGATAAGAGGAAGAACGTGATATGTATGTGGAAGGACAGCTGGAGGAAGAGGAGGATGTAGATTTTGAGACATTATTGAGGCAAGTGGAGGAGAAGACCAGAGAAAGCTTGGCTGTGTCGCAGCAAATACAAGAAGCATAGGAAGTGATTGATTTAGAGTGTGAGAGCAAAGTGTTGGAAGCAGAAGTAGAAGCAGAAGTTAGCATGAAAGTGGAAGAGTGTGGAGAGGTTGTGAATGCAGTGGAGATGGACGTTTAAAGGTGTGTGGAAGTTGTGGAGTTAGTAATGAAACCTGTGGGGAAGAAATCTGTTAAGTACGTAGAGTATGTCCCAACAAGGATAGAAGGTAAAATCAACAAGAGATGCAGGAGCTGTTTGGGCAGAGGACACGCTCCGTCTAATTGTACCAATTTAGGAGTTAATTTAGAAAGGAGATTCAAGGCCATAGTAGAAGGGCAAATGGCAGGCGTTTTTGTAGTAACTGAAGCAGAGGATAAGCAAATAAAGAGATGTGATTTTTCAAAAAGATTGAACCCAGAAGTAGAGAAAGTAGTTAGGGAGTTACAGCGTGGATATGGGATTGAAATGTACAATCCTGAAGAACCAAAAATGTGGTGTTTACTAGTTTTAAGTTTGAGCTGGAAAATTGTTAAATGCATTGTGTTGTTATGGTCTGATGTAATTAAAAAAGGTAAACATAACCCATTCTGGTCACTGGCATGCAAGCCGCCATCTTCCTAAGGACTCACTCCGACCATACTCTCTCATACTCTTATTCTAAACACTGTAGAGACTTCCCGAGCCGGTTACCAAGGAGGCCTCCTGGCCTCAGTCTGTTGTGGACCTTGCTAGAGTGCACTCACAATAAATCACGATCCTCAGAACGTCTCCTCTATTCCAATCCCCACACGCACATAACAGTATTGTCATTGTTATAGTTATTTCAGGAGAATTGTTAGTAAGTTGTGCGTTTAAGCACACACACACATATATATATATTTACTAAAGCTCAAAGTTACCTTATGGCATAATAAAACCTGTGTATATCCTTGGTTAAAACGTCTCCTAGTTCAAAGCTATTCCAAAGTCCCTGAAACAGTATGGCCACATTGCCAGCAAGTACAGCAATGTTCCTGATGCCAGTTCTTTCACAGCAATGCATCAGTGGCATGAAAAGGAGGGGAGAAAGTGCACTACTAAAAGAAAGAAAAGAAAGTTGCCAATTAGTTTAATAATGCGGAATAAACCGTTGTGGAAATAAGCCATCAAGTTCGGACCACTAGGTAGGGAGCTGAGAATAAAAACGAACAAGTTTCAGCCTCCAAATAAGCCGTTAGGGTGCCGGTATGGAATAAAGTAAACATAGAAAGGAGTTTAAAAGCGGCATAAAAAAAAACCTTAAAAGTATAAGCCGCGGTGGTCTTCGGAGAGCTCAGGGTCTACGTTGTCATCTAGGATCACCTAAAAAAAAAAAAAATTCAATCCCTATTTAAATAGGAAGCAGCTGATACCAACACTTAATGTCGTCCAGTTTCTTAAGGGTTTAGGAAGGTTTAAAATAAAGTTGAAATGAAAGCAGAACTTATTGTTTGTTGTATTATGAGGGAGAGCCGAAGATATTTGAAAGAGAAGAACATCTCCTGAGGCAAATTTTGTAACCGGATAGTTAATTTTCGGTTTCGGTAGAGGCCCTTGGCCAAGCGAGCGAAGGCGAGGCCATAGCTGAGTGCAGGCGGAGCCGAGTCGGCGGCGTTCTGGACAACAATGGGTATGCGCGACACCAACACCGACGCGACGGCAGAACGCGGCCCCCCCGTGCGGTATACTTCTGCGTGCTCGCCTCCTGCCTCTGCATGAGAGTACAAGCCGCTGATACATTATCTTTATATTAATGTTATTATTATCTTTATATTATTTTATTATTATCTTTATATTATTGTTATTATTATAGTTGATAGATGTATCATCTGCTAAAAAGGGTCAGGAAGCTTCACAACTACGAAGGGGGTGCCGTCGTGTACATATGAGGAGGATACTCATGAAGCAGTGTTCCAGACAGTCGGGTGACTGAGCAAAGCATCGAAGGCGCCTATGAGTATACAGATAGGCGTAGGAAAATACACGGATGGTGTTCAGGCACCAGTCGCCGGGCATTACTAGTCCATCAAAAGGAAAGTGCTGGCGGGGACGAGCACACATGCGGCACAGCTAAATTCATTTAAATAATAATAATAATAATACTACTAGCATTGTAAAAAAAAAAAAAAAAAAAAAAACTACATTCACCAGCATAGGATAGCCAGGAATGCTGGTGGGAAATGCCAATACTAGGACTCGCACGGCGGGGCGAACTGCGCGCCGGGGTAAGACACGCAGAGGGGGAGGAGGCTGATGGAACCGCCTCACCCTGGGTAAGCCACCATGACCCACCCTGGGTAAACTTCGGTGAAGCTGGGCGTCGTCGGTGGTCGGGGACGCGCTGCAGAGGCCGGGCCACCAGGTCAATGAGATTCACCGGGGCAATATCTTCTAGGTCTATCACCTCGGGAAAGTCCCCTGCTAATACTCTAAAACCTTCCATAGCAAGTCACTAGTTCACGGATAGGCAGGTGTGCGCACGGAAAAACACTTTTCCCACTAGTGGAAACGGAAAGGGGACACAACCGTCGGGTGTCTACGCTCGAGCTAGGCCGAACGGACGGGTAGCAGACGGACAGACAGGGGTAGGTCCTAAAGTCGAAAGGACCCCGTAGACAGAACCGATTTTAGATTTTAAAAGAGAAATGGTCAGGCCAAAAGTTAAACTAAATTGGCCGAACGGAGTGCGAAAATGTTACGTAATTTCTGGAGACCTAAACGCAATATAAGGGAGTTCCCGAACGGGAAACGGATATGACCACATTAGTCAGTTGAGTGTCTGCTAATAAAGTTTCGTGTACACATAAGTTTCTCATACTGAAGGTGTCGAATATGGAGCCAAAAGTTCAAAAGGCTCACTGCAAACGGAGAATTTAGCGTTTGGGTGTTAAAACAAGCAGGAGTGCAAGAATTTTGGCGAAATAGCTCGATAAAAATTAGTGACAAGCGTTGGAAGTTTCTTTTAAAAAAGGACAAACAACCATAAAAAAAAATTGACGAGGGGTAGCAAATTAGAGTTTTGACATGCTGGTACAAAAAGGGTGATCAGGGATATAAGTAGCGTTGCTACCCTTAGCAACGGCTACCCTTGGTCGCATCTTGACCAGCGAAGTTGGCGACATAGTGTAATTGCGACGGCAATGTCACCCTAGTTGCCCATAACGGTATCAGTTTCGACCATCCAATGCGAAACGAATCCACTTCGGGAGGCGCATCAACCGCATAACAACAACAGTAATTGTGATATTCGGGAGTGCATCAACTGTGTAACAACAAAGTGGACCTGTGGACTTTCCCCACGGGGTCCCAAGGCCGAGATCACCGGGACCAGCCGGGAATCGAACCAAGGAACCCGGTCTCCCCGAGCTGTCGCTGGACCACTTACTCCGTGGACAGCTGCCCGAGATACAACTCATCGACCAGCCTATGCAAGGGCGTCAGAACATCGACGCTGGCAACGCTCACACAGCAGACGACACACAGTCAACTCTACGGAGATGCAGGCCTTTCAATTTGGAGGAGAGGAAAGCGATATAAGTTAAGTAGCGTCGATAATTGAAAAACTTTTCGGTAAAAAAAACTTTAAGCTAGTTTCAAAGGTGCCTTAGAATAATTTAGTGTGTAAGTTGGTCTGTAAGCAATTAGGTCAGAATAGTGGGTGATAGGTCAGCATGGCACCAAGGTGTAGGCATAATAACCTGGAAACAGGTTAGGTAATATATGTAAACAAAAATACTGTGCAGACATGTTTGTGTTTCAGTTCATGGGAATGGCAGTCAATCTTTCTTGCATCACAGCAGGATTGCATCGTTTCTTCATGAGCTTCGAAATCAACGCAAAACATCTTTAACACTAATTCCCAATTTGATTGAATCTATGAGAGTGACTTCTGCGGCGAAGTAGCATAGGCAACCTTCGACTGTAGGAGAGTTAGTCATGTGAAAAGCGTGTTACTAGCCATAACACGCGCGTCGTATAGATTTCAACTCGGCACACAGTGTGTCAAGGATTCAGTCAACTTCTTTATGGTTATTTTTGTTTGAACATGGAGGCTTTGAGGTTTGGGATTGGACACCCTAAACCAGCACGTAGTCGTGTCAAAGTGGAAATGGGATTATTTCAGGATCATTGAATATGATTTAGCAAATGTTAGGCAGATTTTTAATAGAGATCGGTTTGATTTGTTGTAACGCGTTACTGAAATGGAATCAGTATTTAAAATGAAGTGTAAGATTTTCAAGTTGTAAGGGTCTTAAAAGGAGATGAAGGAGTTTAAAAAGAAGGGTGTGGTGTTCCGTAGAGCAGACTTATTAAAGTCACCTATTCATACCATGGGCTACATAACCCTTTTCTTTGTTTACGTTCCTAGACACCATCTTTATACCGTGTCGCCCTCTGTTGGCTAGTAGCACGACTAGCATTATAAGGTGCCGCCATCTAGCGGCTAGACGCATTGTTGATACGGCTCGACCCCCCACCACCTTTCACTCCTCTTTCATCTTCTCTGGGCCTATAAAAGCAGGCACCGCTCACCGAGCAGTGCCATTCTGTGAGACGCTCTCTTGGAGTCAATACACAGCTAAACCCAAACTCCCCGACTACCTTATTCCGCCTCCTCTACTTAACAGTAAGGTTAGCTTAGGTTAGGTTTTTTCTGTCATAATTCCAATTAATTATAAATAACTATTAATAATTCCGAATAATTTTAAATAATTCAGAATAATCAGGTGAACTCAAGCCAATAATTTTCTAAATATTTAAAAATACCTAGGATTAATCAAGAAACTTTTTAGGTCACCACTAGACCAATCGAGCCCACCTCTGTTTTCAAACAGTTTAGAAAATAAAAGCGGCGAAGACGAATATTGCAGCCTCTTGTTAATGCGTAGACACTCGGCGTCAATGGAGTGATGCTGTGGTGGTGGTACGTTATTGAGGCTATTAAAAATTCTTCTGGAAGTATATGCAGACATTACCTCCGAAGGCGAAGGGTATCGACAGGATGTTTCAGCATGCGACCTCTAGAGGGCGCTGGCTGCGGTGGACAGTTAATTTCCTTTTTTTAGTGATGTAGGTTCGGAGCTACTACTCGTTTCGAATCGGAAGAGGCCAAGTCTTGCAGGTGCAGGTGGACCACGGTCTTTCTTTCGGGACTTCGTGGCTGACATATTGAAATGAAATAATTGACGCGTGAAGACTGTAGCTTTGACAGTCCGAGAAACACGGAAAAGGCGCTCGGCTGGCGGTCATCCGACTTCCTACTCTTATAAATGTGAAAAATTTGAACGTTAAAAGTTGATCTCCGCAGGGTTTAAAAGGACGGCCCGCGCCGAACTCGAAACAGGCCCTTCTTCCGGCAGACAAATCTCGAGTTCTAGTTGACATATGAACAAGCTAGAAGTCGTAGCTTGTAGAGGAAGGACTGGGCTATGTTGTGAATATAACTTCAATTTAGTAAGTACTCGTCCTACATGTGAAAAACTGCTCTATTATCGGGTCATTTTCAAGGGGACAACCTGAAAATCGCAGGGACATGAGAAATATTTCACAACACAGTCAGAGTAAAGAACTATGATAATGCCAAGTTTCATCTCGATATCTATTCCAATTCTTCAGATTTGTGTGACGAAACATGAAAGAAGAACGAAGGTTTGAACGTCTCTAGTTCAAGAACTAGAAGACTCAGAGTGTTCAGACACATCATTAGAATCAGCGTGTTCTGAACTATCGATTATTGTGAAATAATGAAATAAAAAAAGATCTTACGGGAATCAGTGCTTTTACGGCTGCTAGTTGGCACCGGGCCACTGCTCTAGAACCGAGGGGGAAACGACGGACGAATTCTGTGTCAGCCGGATGGGGTTTACCCCGGATTACCTCGGATTACACCGGATTACTCCGGGATTACTCCCGGATTACTCTCAGTAAAATTAATTAGGGGTACACAAAAAAACGTAAACATTGGCCCGGATTACCCAGGATTACCTCGGATTACCCCGGATTTCCTCGGATTACCCCGGATTTTCTCGGATTACCCCAGATTATCTCGGATTACCCCGGATTACCTCGGATTTCCCCGGATTACTCAGGGATTACTCCCGGACTACTCTCAAAGTTAATGAGGGGTACACAAAAAACGTAAACATTGGCCCGGATTACCTCGGATTACCCCGGATTACCGCGGATTACCCCGGATGAAAAATCGATGTCAGCCGGATTACCTCCGTCGTTTCCCCCTCGTCTAGAATCCGCCACCCGGCACAGATCCGGCAGGATCTCCCGGCAACCCCTAACCCGCGCCACCTGTGGGAGGCCCCCTCCGCATAACAACGGCTTTCGGAGACTGCATACTAATACTGTAGCCTTCAAGCCCCCAGTCTGGTTTGGATTGACCCTTGTGTCTGGACGGTCGACGGCCGCTGCGGGCCGATTTTTAGTCGTCTTCTAACGATCGCCACAGCCAAACCGTTCAAGATATGGGCTTCAAATTTGGTGGGGAAGCACATGAGGGTTCAATATCGATGGGTGCGATGGCCTTAAAACGGCATTGACATTGCGCCACAACAACTTTCCTCTCCGGACACGAAAAAAATCCCCCATTCAAGTATCTAGAAAACTCTTTCCTCTATCCAGTGATATCTGTCCGAGCTCAGTACGATAAACGGTTTCGCGTCAACAGCTGGAACGCCAAACCTCTGCATGGCGCTATTTGAGCGCTTTCGCAAGTGCGCCAAGGGCAGCTTTGGAATGGAGAAAACCAAGCCACCTCTTGCTCGTTCCTCCCGCACACAGACTAGCCCGGCCGGAGCATCGTGCGTGCCCCCGTGCTGGCCGGGTCGTCCGGCGGGCATGCGCGCAATAAATGGGACGGCTACTGCAAGTTCAACATTTTGAACGAATATTCTGACACCTTCGACCAGTGGTTCATTTTTCTGAGCTTCTCGAAACAAACAGAATGGTGTTAAGCCGGTGGTTGTACCTAATTCAGTTCGCTAGCTATCAAGTTTTGTAAAATATTTTACCGGTACTATGATTTTTCTAATTTATGTACAGATTGTACTAGATATAACTACTAAACGCCACGGCTTTCGCGCCGATCCTATAAAAGCTCAAATAGCGCCGTGCAGAGGTTTGACGTTCCCGCTTTTGACGCCAAACCGTTCACCGCACTGAGCTCGGGCGACTATCGTTGGATAGAGAAAAGAATTGTCTAGAGAACGGTATGGGGGATGTTTTTTGCGTTGCCAGGAAAAAAGTTGTTGTGGCGCAAAGTCGCGGTCGTTTTTAGGCATAACAGAGCGATTCATAATTTTTTTTTAACACGCCGATATTAAGATTGAACTTGCATCTGCTTCCTTACCCAGTTTGAAGTCGATATCTAGAACGATTTGGCTGTGGCGATCGTTTGAAGACAGCACAAAAACCGTCCGCAGAGGCCACCCGGACCCGAGGCCGAGGTCCTCTTTCCTCTTAACCATGGGGCCCTTCCACAGATTTGGGGGCCGTAGGTTCCCCTCGTGCACGGCCGAAGCCGCTGTACTCTACTCGCTACGCTCCGAGTATAGCGGCATTTTCAAACCTGCCAAATTCAGAGGGAGGAAAACAGAAGCTTCGAACCCTAGAAACATCTCCCGAGTCTCCCCGCAGGACTTCTCTCGAGGGGCAGAGCACGCACACGCCTGTGCCTATCTTGCTGTCTCTTTCTAGCCCGTACCTGCATCTCTCTCGACTGCCCACAGGACCCGTCTATTTCATCATGAAATCTTCTACGCCAGCCCCATTACGAACAGAGGATCAATCGCGCCCCTACTAGAGAGCTCCGCAAAGAACAGAAGGTTACCTATGCTGCTGTTCTCCGTGGAGAGCTATTTGGAGGTAAAGAGCACTTTTTTTTTTTTTTTTTTTTTTGGTGTGTGTACCAGCTCAGCCATGCCACGGGAAAGGCAGGCAAGCCCGCCACGCACTAGCTCCATCTCTTTCTGTCCCGAGGTCCTCTTTCCTCTTAACCATGCCCTTCCACAGATTTGGGGGCCGTAGGTTCCCTTCGTGCACGGCCGAAGCCGCTGTACTCTCCTCGCTACGCTCCGAGTATAACGGCATTTCCAAACCTGCCAAATTCAGAGGGAGGAAAACAAGCTTCGAACTCTAGAAACATCTCCCGAGTCTCACCGCTGGGCTTCTCCCACGGGCGTCAAGTTGGCCAACTCAGTTGGGCCAACTGAGAATCAGCCGAGGCCGAAACCGACCGCGCTCCGTGACCGACCCCGCTCCATATATATGGTTACCCATTGAGGCCCGATCGGCCAAGGCCGTTGTCCGGCGGGTCTGCCTACCTCCCAGGGGCAATTTCAACAAAATCGTTTACACGTGACCGCATGGGCCCCCAATGGGACACGATCGATGCAGGCCGTTGTCCGACGGATCTGCCTACCTTCCAGGGGCAGTTTTAACAAAATTGATTATACGTGGCCCCATGGACCCCTAGTGGGGCCCCATCGACCCAAGTCGCTGTCCGACGGGTGTGCCTACCTCTCAGGGGCACTTTCAACAAAATCGTTAACACGTGGCCCCATGGGCCCAATGGGACACGATCGATGCAGGCCACTGTCCGACGGGTCTGCCTACCTCCCCATTTGTACTTTTGGGCCATTTCCTGTCGGCTCAATAGTCCGACCACCCCCTCTGTGAGTGGCGACGAGTGGCGAAAAGTTAGCATGGCTTGCTTTGCTCGGAGTGGCATCTTGTAGCGAGGTGACGAAATTGTTCCCGTTTGAGATTTGCACTTTTTGGCTTATTTCTAGTCGGTTCAATAATCCGACCACTGGCTCTGAGAGTGGCGACGGTTTAAATTGTCGGCAACAATTTTATCACCTACCCCTGAAGTTAGGAAAGGTGTTCGTCAGCATGACTTTGTTCGCTCTGAGCTGCATCTTGATGCTAGGCGAGGTAAAGTGGTAGAGTGTTTGAGGATTGCGTTGGGCATTACTATTTTAATTCATCAAGGCACCACAGTGTACTTTACCGTAGGTTTAAGCTGCCTAACGTTTTGTCGTGTTTTCTTGCTACATCAGCATACATCGCCAGTGTCGTAGCCTGCAAACGCATCAAGTCCTTACGCTTGTCCTTTCAAATAGAGTATTGGCAGAGGACAATGTAGGCAGCTATCGTTGCCAGTCGTGATGACGGTGACGCTCGGGTAAGAAAATATCGCGTGCTCATACGATAGGAAAAATATGGAACAAGATTTGAAAGAAAATCTCTCAACCCCTTCGAAAGAAATGCTGCGATCCGTAAATACGAAAATTTCGTCGGGTTTCAAGGATACAAGCGCATCGTCATGCGGTTTGTTGATCCTGAGGCTGATGCCATCTACGCAAGGTACGCAAAATGAATGGACATTCCAAGTTTCCTCTAACCATCCATTCTAGATCTCCAAAAGAGAAGACAGCCAAAAAAACTAAAAAAAAAAAACTGTTACACTTCGTGAAATTTAAAACTATAACCTTCCTAACGTTTATCACAATATGGTAGGAAGGAAATTTAAAACCCTCTAAGCTAGTGAAACATTTTAGAGAACAGAAATAAAGACAGACGTAGGACTGAATTTGAAGTGGTTAGGCATGCATAACACAGAAAATGAAATACTCAATAACAATACAAAAAAACAGCAGAAACAATACTATCAAATATCTGAGTCAGTAGAGGTGCAATTGAGGGGGACAACACTTAAGAGCCTTTGATTCTTAGATAGGCACTCTTTGGTGAACAATTTGTAAAGACAACTAAGTATACAACACTTAAGAGCCTTTGATTCTTGGATAGGCTCTCTTTGGTGAACAATTTGTAAAAACAAATGTGTTTAACTATCAAAGGCTCTAGTGTGTGGTCCCCGCTAGAACATTCTAGGTGGCATTTTACAATTTTTGGAACCAAGTGGGCCTAATCATCAGTATCAGAGTCAGTGGGCGGAATCAAAAACATCCCATCTGGAATATTTGTAGCACTTTCAGGTAGCTTCCTGATACTCCGCAATTCAATAAGGTACCGCTTAGGTGCATCTATCAGCCATAAACCTATGGCAGAGCCAACCTGATCTGGAGTGGTTGAATAACCAAGTTGTGATCCAGTTTTCTTTACATTATCCTGGTAGCCCTTCAACGCAGCTGGAACAGAAAACATAGCAACATATCAGGACCTCTATTGTCAACAGTAGATTTTCTCTTTTAAATTATAGGTACCACAATCAGCACCAGTAGTTTCATGCATTGTGCTCAGTCCACGCAGATCACAAAGCCAAATTTTTCGGAAATGAGACCAACAATTTCAGTAAATAAATATGTTAACATTACTGACAGTAAAGTACTAACTTAAACACTGCACAGTTAAAGATATGAAATAAATTATTTTAAGAATGACATGGAAGAATTTTCTCACGGGTGAGGAGGGTGTGAAGCTGCAACCTTCAAACTTAGTACCAATTTCGTTTTCAGCACTACGGTACTTGTTGAAGATCTTTTTGTGACAAAATCATACATTCTTAATACTAGTTAAGAGTCAAATAAGTTAACTTCCTAAACCTTACTCTACTGCAGTGATAAAAATGAGTTTTCAGCGTCACTCTAAGATGGAAAATTACTACATTTCAGCTTACAGAATGTTTAATATCTTACGATATGTTATAATCAAATGTTTATCAAATTTCAACACGAAACATTCAAAGCTGCACAACGCCTTGTTCCAAGGAAGCTCGTTTTCTGAAATTAAGCTCATTTTCTGTCCATTCCTCTGTAGTTAAAGGAACTGGCAAGTCTGTTTGAGATCATAAATTTCATCATACTATACCCAGTCAAAAATGCGGAGCGCACCAACGCTACCGCGGAGCAGTAAGAAGGTGTTCCGACAGCGTTTGGATCGCTATACGCAGCCGAGGTGCGTTTTCCGACGCTAGCCTGACGCTCCCCTAACTCCACACGCACACGAAGCGTTACGAATGACTGTCCCATCGCTGCCCTGTTGCTGTCGGGCACCTTTCCCGAACGCTCCCGAAAGACTTCTGAGACACAAGCCTTCGGCGGACGGTGCGAAGCGTTGCCGAACGCCATGCGATCGCCTCTCGCACGCTAGTCGGGAGCGTGGCGGTAGCGATCCAGATGGCCTCCCGAACTCTACCCGCGGCGGCCGGCAGACAGCGTTCCCGAACACTTCACGGTCGCCTCCCGTGCGCTAGTCGGGGAGCGCGGCTGAAGCGATCCCAAAGCCTCCCGAACACTCCGGGGCGGGGGTATCCACGGACGCTACGCATTCGCCTCCCGCATGCGTGGCAGTAGCATTCCGCATTGCTTCGCGGACACCATCCTGCGCGAGGCGTTGGCAAACGCTACTTGGGCACCACGCTGACGCTAGTCGGAAGCTTTCCTACGGCGATCTCAGCCGCTACTGCTGGAAGGACGGGACTTAAAAAAATCGCGCTCAGTTCGGAGATGTCACGTGACTCGGCGGCTCTCCTTGATTGGTCGACACCTCACACCGCGCAGAAGAGTGGGAGGAGGCTCGCTGAAGGAGGGAGTCCACCGCGCGGCTCGCCCTCAAGGCAAGTCGGTAATAACGGGGCAGCGTTCGCGCTCTCGGACTATTGAGCGAAAAAGCATGGGTTCAACTCCCGGCAAAGGTGTCGGCCGGAAGACCGTTTCCGTTGAATGATTCCGATGTCAATCGGCGTCAGGAAATAAGAAACGCAGCAATAAAAAATTAATTTTCTTTTCCTTATTTTCACTTTCAAAAACTAAATAGCTAACTAAATTAACAGCCTTGCTGCATTTGCTTGTACCTCTTCTGCGATAGTGAGACCTGAGCAGGCCGTCCGTCCGCCGCCCCGTCGCTACCCTCCGCCGCAGCGCGCGCAAGCGATCCTCCCGCCAGCCGAACGCCTCCTGCGCACTTCGATGCGGAGGCGCTGCAGCACCACCCCAACGCTTCCCGTGCGCTCCGGACAGCGTTCAAGGCGGCAATAACACTCTAGCCGGCCGCTAGTAAGTACTATATAGCGAGTGGCACCTTACCTGTGGTGGCAGAAATTTGAGGTCAGGGCGGTCATCCGCTCCATTCCGCGCCGCCACAGCATTTCATTCCCGTTTGCTTCTTTGCCGCCGAGAACTCGCACGTGAAAAACGTAGCTCAAGTCATCGGCATGGCCTGGGACTGCAAAAGTAGCGATCGTAGGGAAGGGAAAGGAATGTTCCGAAAACCATCGTGCCAGAAAACTCATTTTCAGTTTCCAGCCTGTAAAAAGAAAGCTATAATTTCTTCCGGACACGATGAGAATCATTGAACCAGGGTCATTCCTCGCCAACTTTACATGTCACAAACCGTGAAAGACACGAATTATAATCTCTACATTTCATGGTTTGCCTCTCATATGGTAGGGGTTCGGAACCATTTTGAAGGTTCACTCCGGGGTGTCAGTGCGGCGCGTGCAAAGTTCGGTTGTAATTGTGAGACAAGATTTTTCAGAAGCGATTTTCCCCGTTAATACACGTCTCACGGCAAATCGGAGGTCACTATGAGATGAACTGATTTATAGCAGATGATGCTTCAGCTTCAGCTAGCTTTGACTCTCGCTAGGTAAGCAGTTCAAATCTGTGGCAAAGGATGCGAAACATGGTTCATGCTTCTGCCGCTTCCGAGAAGACATTCTCGGCATGAATATCTGTTCAGAGAAGTTCAAAACAGGTTTACTCAGGACTAAGAGGTGTAACACAATTTAGGAAGTATCACATAGGCTTCGACATGCATAAACCGAGCGATTTGTTAATATTTGAGTAAAAATAAAAAAAAATCGTTGTCGTACCTTATATCGAGTCACACACCATTTACAATATTTGAGTTGAAACCCGCCTTCTCTGATGGGTAGAAAACGCGATTTGTTTACGATCACGGCCAGCTGCCACGCTCCGCCACTGCGCGGCGATACCTCAGAGCGCCAGGTCTGAGCCGCGCGGCTGCCGCCGCTAGCGCTCCGTGCGGCAGCGCCTCTAGGCAATCCGAACGGCGGTCGCGGTCACGGCGGGCCGCCGCCTTTAGGGAGCGTCCTTAAATTACGTAAGGGGTTTTGGGGTAGGGGGGGGGGTCTGGCAAATCTTATGTTGCCCTTACGTGGGGGGGTGGGATCAAAGGCAAACATTACGTTAGATTTATTGTGGGCGCACATGGGTCCAAACGTGTCTCCGCGCGCCTCGCCGCGCGCTAAGCATTGAACACATCTCTCCTGTACAGGAGTGGCTGAGAAGCCCTTGGGCTGAGGCTCTATAAATTTTAAAGGCCAAGAATTTTTGTTTCTCTTTTACAACTTGTTATTTTATAACATTTATTTATTTATTTTTTATTTCTGGACTGGACAGTACAAATAATTAAACCAGTTGTACCTTTAATTCAGTCTGCTTCTTTAAATACCTAACTCTCAACATTTCTCCTATACCGGTAAGCAAAAAATAACAAAAAACACTCATTCATTTATTTACGTTTTTTTTCAATTTTGGGCAAATTTGACAAAATCTTACGTAAGGAGGGGGGGGGGGGGGTCTCGAAGCCTTATATGGGGGGGGGGGGGGGGGGGGTTAAAAACATCCCAAAACACCCTTACGTAATTTAAGGACGCTCCCTTAACACGTCGCGCTCGCCATACGTGGCCGATTCTGACCGAAGTAAGGATAAGTAGGCATTCTGTAAACATTTCTCGTTCCATCGAGCCCAACTACGCAACGAAATTCGAAAGAGGGCCGGAGGAGATTGCTCTAGAAAGGACGCATGCGGAAGTCGGGGCGCCTGAAGACGCCACTCCAGTAACAAGTTCTAGTCTCATGTTCCGCCTCATACAACCTCATATGATTTTGATCGTAGCGACCAGCTCTACTCGGAGCGCTTATCAGATTTTCCCACAGGTATTACATTTCTTGCAACATGGTTTTTTCTAAAGAACACAATTTGTGTCAGCAACTACATTTTATTAATTTGTTGCAGAAACTGCTGACCAAGCTGTTTAGTCATGTGATAAAGAAAAAAAAGAAGGCATTGGACGCATGGAAGAGCATCAACACCTTTGTGAGGGATGGTTTAATGGACAGGCCAGAGGTCTTTGTATCAGCAGTAGAGAAATTTTCTAAAGCTTTTGAATTAATGAAAGGTCTGTCTGAGAACATGCTTCTGTCTGCCATGCATACCTTTGGCAGCGGATGTATGGGATACAAAGTAAAATCCCGTGGCAGATACATCAAAGTAAACACTGCAGCCACTGTAAGGAGGAAATATGTAGCACTGAGTGGCAGGAAATGCATGCGTCAGGGAAGGCCCCCAAAATCGACATTTACATCTGAGCATGGATATGCAACCGGCAACGTAACGAACGCAGCATGGGATAGGGTTGTACAGAGGCGCAGTGCCCTGCCTCATAAGTTGAGCCAACGCATTGAGCGACAGTCCCAACAGCAAAGGAAATGCAATGGCAATAAGTGAATGTATTTGAAATTGTACATATTTTTTTTTGTAATTTTCTTACAATATTACCCATTTAAAAATATAAATATAGATGAGATGTAAAAAGTATTGACATTTTATCAGATCCTTCTCAATCACTATCATCAATCTATTTCTTCTGTGAACAAATGATGCGTGCCTGGAAAAGAGACAAATCAACTTATAAGCATAACAGTTTTGAAGCCTTGCAACTCTAAATAAAAGGTGGGGCTGTTATATACCTGTGACTTCTGTTGGCTTGGGGCTCCTCCCTGTAAAACAAGGTAGGCGTGCGCGCGTACGCCAGACCGCGTCGGGGCGTAAGAGACTTCGCTCACCGCGAACCACTCTTCCGCCCCTCCACGCCTGGCGTACACCTACCTTGGCCTGCCGGCGGCTGTCACCGGGCGAGTGGGACCCTGCGGGGCTAATCAGTCTGTACGGCGCCCTGCTTGTCTTACGGCGCGGTGTTCGCTGCGCTTCCCACCTAACCGCTGGACGTACCTACTCCCACCGTATTTGGGGATTCTCTGCCGTATTTAATTGTGCTCAAATCTAACCTTTTCTACCCTACTCTCACCTAACCCACTCTAACCTAACCTAGACTAACCTACTCATTGAAGACTTCTCTTCACCATTCAATGCTGCTCTAACCTAACCTACCTAGGCCTAACCAGTTTCAGTCCAAGGAAGCCGTGCTTCGACCACTGGCACCTGCAGCAGCACCTATGGGGTCTTTTTCGGCATTGTAATTGAGGTCTTCAGTATATGTTTAGCGGGGTCGGTTCCCATCGTTAAGTTTAAATTACTACCTCCTTAGCAGTTTTCCTATTCGTTCCAGTACCAGCAGCAGCACCTGGGGTACCCGAGTCGAAATGTAAGCAATACAAAATGGGCACAAGCAATACAAAACACGCATAAGCAATTTTTTTCGTGCCAATCTATTGTTTCGGTATGGGTCGGCCCTGCTCTGGTGGCAATGCTTAGCGATTCTGGAGCCCCGGCCGCACCCGGAATCACTCGCTAAACAATTCTAAGCAATGCTCGGACCGACTGCTGCCCACGCCCCTCTAAACCATGCTAAGCCATACCTGAAGACCCGAGAGCTTAGAAAAATTTTACCTGAGGTCTGTCTACGGTTTTGAAAGTTTAGTTTGGAACAAATCAAAAGTGACAACATAAAGAAGACCAACAATTTCTGATAGCCCTGGGCGGTATTAGGATTTCGGTATCGCGATACGATAGGATTTGATTATCGATAAGTCCCGGTATCGATATATCCTACCGCGACGCTGCGACGATATTTATCGTGTTATCGTTGGCAATAAATTATCGCAATATCGCGATATTGTGAACGATAAAATATCGTGACGGTAAAATATCGTGACGATAAAATATCGCGATATTGCTGACGATAAAATATCGCAATACTGTGAACGATAAAATAGCGCGATATCGCGAACGGTAGAATTTCACGATATCGTAAGGAAATATCGCAAAATCTCAAAATCGTTAACATATGCGACAAATGTATGATCAAGAAAGGATGATGGGTGAATTTTCTGGTTCGTACCCCGACCCCTGTCGTACTTGAATATCACGGCAGATTAGTGGGAATAGTATTAAATTATACACTATCACTGCTCTGCAGCAATGTGGGAAAACTATTGCTTGGTTTCAAGGTGGCCTTAGTTTTCCCCTTCGCAGGAGAGCAGTGATAGTGTACAATTCAATGCTATTTTGCCGTGAGTATGTAAGAAAGTTCTTCACTCGTTTTCCCTAAAATATTACTGTACTAGAGTAGAATCTTTACTGTAAGTACTGCAACTGTAATTTATTAGAGTAGATGACATGCACATGAAAGTATGAAAGTTCACAAGGCAGATAGATAAGTTAACGAGAAAGGAAAAAGACAGATCACTATCACTTTCTGGGGATGGCAATGTGCTCCTCATTCATGGCCCGAAATATGAGTTGCTCGGCATGCTCTCCAGTCAGACAGCTTCTCTCTGCTGTGAGCAAGTTCCCGGCATAGCTCAACTCCATCTCCGACGAGGTGCTCGAAGCTGGCACGCAAATGTGTTTCATTGCTGCCGTGCACAGCTCGGGGAAAGTCCTCTAGTGGTCGAACCACCACAGAATGACGTTTGTTGAAGTTAATTTTGATTTCGGGACACTACCGACATTTGATGTTGGAGATGTCACGGTGTTTGGTACCGGTACTGCGGTATTTACAATGCTTTCAATATCGCGTTGTTGCCGATATCGCATTATTAACAATATATACACTATCACGTTTATTTCGATATTTCCACTATCACGATATTGTCAATATCATGATATTGACAATATCACGATATTTGGAATATCGCGGTTTTTACGATATTTACGATATATCGATACCGATACAACTTCAATATTGTTATCGCGATATTAATCGATATGTTGCGGTTAATGTCGTCAACCGGGGAATGTCGTCATTAGCCGGTTAATGTCGTCAATTTACTGTTTGTGGCGACATTCGCCGGCTAATGTTGCCAAACGGCTAAAATGACAACATTAACCGCCCAATTTAGGTTAATGACGTCATTCTCCAAAGCGGTCCGGGGAATGTCGTCAATTGATAGGCGAGCGGTCCGGTGAATGTTGACAGCATGTGTATGTGGTGGCTAATGTTGGCAGCATTGAGTGTTGGCAGAAATGAAGCGCTTTTTGACCGAGAATTTAGAATTTATTTGCTTTATTTGCCACGTGCTTCCCTTAAGTAACTATCAGTCTCGCGGGCAGTATTCACTGAGTCACTAAGCAATTGTCCTGCAATAAACAAGGTTCGTAATTGACCAACCATGATATTGCAATTAAATGAATTTGTGTTTCTTACAGAATCATCAGCCTGCCCGCCGTACATCCCGTATCGCAGCCAGTGAAGGCATGAAAATCTCTGAGTGCGACACAGATCTTATTTCCCCACGCGGCTGCAATTGTCCGGAAACTTATGTACCGTTCTGTTGCACCCGAGGAGGAAAGTATCCAAGCCTCTGTTCTGTAACCCTTTGGCGCGTAGTTCAGGGAAATGAGATGAGACCAGGACAACACCACCCAACTTTAAATTCCATATGGAATGTTATATGGAAAATTTCCATATGGAAATACACTTTTTCCATTCTGGGTTTGGAATTCAAAAATCCATCTGGTAATTGGAACAAATCCAGCTGGATTTCATGAATCCACCTGGAAATAGTCCACAGCATAGAATCCAAATCCAGATGGATTTATGAGAATCCGGGATCTGGATTTTGGAATTTCCCATACTGGAAAGTAGCTGGAGATGGAAAACAAAATGCTGTATCTCTGCGAAACTGAGCACTTCCAACATCACCTCAATCACTTCTTGGACGTCAGAACCGAGCCTGTTCCAAATCTGCTGTCAGATTTTCTCTATCTCCTTACGTTCTCGAGATACCCGATTTTAGGTCACCGATTTCGGCGAAATTAAAATGGCCCTAGTAATTTTGTGCGTAGGTGCTACACTTCAACTTTCAATCCATTATTACAAGAACTTTGGATTTTATATGAAGTTGAATTTTGAATGGAATTTGGAATCCAGATGGATTTATCATTTCCAGTATGGAAAATACTGTATGGAATCTCAGCTTTTTCCACACCCCTTTTCCAGATGGAAATATATTTTCCATTGTGGGAAATTATTCCCACTCTGGAAAATTTCCACAATGGAAAAAAGGCCTTGTGGAAACCAAATTTTCCAGATGGAAATCTTTTTCCATTGTGGAAACCATTGAATCCGTCTGGAATTTTCAAAACCCATCTGGAAATGGGAAACCCATCTGGAAAGCAGAAAATCCAGATGGAAATTGCCCAAAATCCATGTGGAATTTAAAGCTGGGCACCTGTGTCTGAGGTCCCGATAATGATGTTTGCAGCTCAGACACTGATGGTGTTGTCCTGCATCAATCACAAGAATAATAGTTCGCAATGTGATTACTTACCAACGATAGAAGTTACAGCGGCTAATAGCACCCTTCTGAATTTCAGGTCGCAGTACCTGACGGAACACCGCTGAAGATTTTTAACATTTTCATTTTTAGGACTTCATGTTTGTATGTTATGTATAAAAATTAAACATGTATTTTTACACACCAGTATACATATAGTATATGTTAATATGTTATGTACACAATTGTACATATATTTATTCACTTGATATGGTAAATCATACTATTACACAATCATACCAGAATTTTAAACATTTTTTTTTCCATTTTAATCCTCAAACCGCTCAGAACATTTCATACCTAGTCGATTTGCAAGTTCAGATGGCCTTTTTCGTAACTTCCGGTAGCCGGAAAATATTAAAGACACCGGAAATGAAATTAAACCAACTAGAAACCACTGAAACGACTACCCGCACGACTATATAGGGATATCTCCTAAATTTTGCCATTTTCAAGCCGCCATTTTCGAAAATGGCGGCCAAATTGCCTCTTCTGGTTCCGGCCGACATTTTTGCACATCACCAATGAGTTTCTAGTGCTCATATTGTCCGAAATCGATACCCACAATGCATATATCCGACATTTTAACTTTTTCCACAGAGGGGGTGGAGGGGGGTAGTTAACCCCCCAAAAGGGGGGTCTGCACGAGATTTTCATTGAACGTTTCGACTCAAATCCAAGAAACATATTAAAGGAACAAGTGTGCCGAAGCGCTTGCTTGTTAGTCGATTTGCAGGTTAGGTTAGGCTATTTGGCGTGTACCGCTAGCACTATGGAGGCGGGGAAGGCGGGGCAGGCTCAGGGACCTCGACAGTCTCCAGCAGCTCGATCAGCTCCTCCTCCGTCCGCAAGGTGCCAAGGGAAGGCACCAATGTTGCCGGAAGGGTGGAGCCCAGCCCTCTCTTCATGGGCCTGCCGAAGACTGCTTCGTAAGGAGACATTTTGATCCCCTCATGGTAGGCCGTGTTCTTCTTCTGCTGAACGAACGGCAGAAGAGTGGCCCAGTGCGTCGTCTGTCTCTCCAGGAGTTCCGTCTCCAAGATACGCTGCACCTGCTTGTTCGCGTTCTCGACGGAGCCCTGGCTCTGACTGTGACGTGGCGTGCCTGAGAAGACACGGCAAAGCAGGGCTAAGCAGTGCACTCTAGGGGATATCGAGAAGCTGTCCGTGGTAGTGAGACTTACCGTGAACGATTTTCAACTCCGGGAAGAGGACGGTCAGGGAGTTGATGATCTGGTTACAAAATTCACGGCCGTTGTCACTTTGAAGCACCGACGGGCAGCCCAACAGCATGAAGACGTCCAGCACGTGATGGGCGACTTCTGCAGCGGTTTTCTGCTTGAGCGGTCTCAGAACGACGAACTTCGTGGCGTGATCTTGATAGTTCAGGATGAACCTGTACTCGCCGTCCGGCTTGGACTGGAAGTCAATGAGGTCGATCTGGACTCGGTCGTTGAGCTGGCTGAACACGAGGGGCTTGACCGTCACCCCCCGCTTCTTCGCCTGGAGCTTCGTGAGACAGACGCCGCACAACTTCAGGAACATCGTGATGGTCTCTTGCGACACATTCACGTACTTCGCGGCCATGGCGGGGACCATCTTGTTCCGGCCCCCGTGCCCCGTTTCGCGGTGGCACTCGACGAGCACGTCGTAGAGGTCTTCATTCTTGACGAAAAACCTCATTCGCGCGTCACCATCAGCCAAGGGAGCAATGAGGTGTTCCTTGCCCTCGATGGTGACCACGGCGTACCGCGCCAGCCGCCGGTAGTCTTCCTTCTTCATCCCCGGAGTCTTCCCCTGCTTGACTTTCGCTAGAATTTCGTCATACTTTTCTGAAGATAGGAAGGCAGAGTTGTCTGCCCTCTTACTCCGTATGATGGGTTCCAAATGTTCATAAAATTTTTGTTTATCGGTAATTTGGAGATCCATGTTGACCGAAAGGGTTGCAGTGCCGAAATGGTTGCGTGCGGAGTGCGGTCTCTTTTATAGCGTTCGAAACAATGCCCGCCTGTTGCTGCCCTAGGTGCCCTACTTTCCCCGCCCCGCCACCGCGCGGGCTGGTTGCCGGTAGCAACGAGAACTGTTTTGAACTGTGTCCCTGAGCATTCAGCATTCAGTGCAGCATTGAAGATGTCAAGTGCAATGGAGCTGCTGTGGCAGGAATGGGGGCTTCCCCTGCCAGGTGGTGAGTCCCCTTCAGTTCCCTTGCCGGCTAGATCCTACCCTTCCCCTGTTCCCTCTGTGCAGTCACGAGAATTGACCGAGTCCCCTTCAGTTCCCTTGCCGGCTAGATCCTACCCTTCCCCTGTTCCCTCTGTGCAGTCACGAGAATTGACCGAGTTGACCTCTACGAGGTCAAGATCGACTTCGAGGGGCCGTCTCCCGACCGGCGGTCGAAGATTACGCTGTGTCTGTGGACCCCGGGACGACTGCTGCCAGCCAGGACGGGGCTCGTCCTCAAGAACGGGCAGCGACCGCAGTTTTACACCTGGTTGCTCCGGGCCTGCCCGGACTGCCAGGATGGGCCCCACGTCTACCGGGGCCCCACAGCATTCGTGACGTACACCGCCGCCGGTCGGGGGTAAAGTGCCCCAGTGTAAATAATGTAAAGAATAATTTTAATTTAAATAATGTAAATAAATAGTCAAAAGTCAAAGATTTCTCATATTGCCACATGCTGCCAACATTAGCCACCACACACACATACTGTCAACATTCACCTATCAATTGACGACATTACCCGGACCGCTCGCCTATCAATTGACGACATTCCCCGGACCGCTTCGGAGAATGACGTCATTAACCTAAATTGAGCGGTTAATGTTGCCATTTGACAACATCAACCGAAATCCGAGGCTAATGTTGACATTGACGACATTAACCGGCTAATGACGACATTCCCCGGTTTGACGACATTAACCGCAACAGATATATCGCCCAGGGCTAATTTCTGAACCTTCTAACATTAAAATGAGGAAAAGTGTCTCTTAATGATTCCCCAAAAATCTCATGATAATACATGATATTGTTTACAATGAAAACCACTATACAGAATTTAGAAGTGATGGTAAAACCTTCTTTCTGTGTCAACAAATTAAGGAAACCATAAGCTTTAGGGGCCCCTAACACAATGGATGTGGGCTGAACCCTCCCAGACCGCTCCTTCTCAAGATAATGTAGACACAAGCGATGTGAAATGTGTTTTACATAAGGGGTGGCCTTTGGGCAGAAGGTTGTAAATGGCAGAGAGCCAATAGACCCGCACCATGAGTTGAAGATGTCTTGCTGATTCTATCAAGACCATATTGAACTTGATAGCGGTATTACTTCAGACTTGGCATTTTCATAAGTGCAGTTTTCCGTCGCTGGTAGTGCTGATAAAAGGTCTGCTATTGAAGATTTTAAAAATTAGTCATAAGAATATTTCTTTTTTATGCAAGAGAAGAGCCATTAATTTCTGACTCTATTGACACCAAATTGTAAACTATTTCCTCATTGCTGTGTCCCGCGGCAGCCAGAGCGCAGGCAACATCTCTGCCTGACAGCGCGCCTGCCGCGCATGCGCACGGCCCGAGCCCAGGCGGCGGGCTGGAGCGAGGGAAGGGCCGTCACTTACCTACCGGGCCGGCTCCATCACGGAGCTCCCGGTTCGGTGACAACCCCACTGGCACCCTTGTGAAACTACCTCACCGACGACGACAACCCAGCGAGACTCCGGACCAGAGATCGGACGGCTACTGTACCAGACCAGCGGTAGACGACTTGGTATGGTACCCAGTACTTGTGTAATAAACCTTGTGATGTGCTAAACTCCTGTGTCTCAATCCGACATCCCACTGGTCCCTAACACGGGCATAACAGTGGCGACGAGGAACGAGTAAACGAACTCACGGGTCTGTGGAGAGTTTTACCACACAGCCCAAACTCGGCACGAAACACAAACAGCCGGCGGCTGATTTGTTGTTGTTTTAAGTCCAGGAGACCAGTGCGAGCGTGACCGGCCGTATAACGATTTTAACTGTTTTTTTTTTTTTAACCAACGTGAGCCGCAGGCGACTCGCATTTTACTAACTGACGCCAGGCCGGACACTTGATTCTACTACTACGCGAGGGATGTGTGTCGGGATCACCACGAGTGAAACGCCGTCTTCGTAGGAAATAGCGCGCATGTAAACAAACCGGCAGTCAGCCGCCGCCCCCGTCCGGTGTGCATAGCCACGGACAAGACGCGGAGCGTACAAACCACGCGTCGACAAACCGGCAACGGAGAGTAACGACCACGTTGACCGACGCCAGTAAAACGGAGGTATCACAATACGGCGTGGAGAGTTTTGACCACACGCCGGACTTCCAGAAAGGGGCCACATGGCGAATAGGAGGTTCCGGTTCGACTCATTCGAACCAGGAACGGAAAGATGGGCGAACTACGAAGCCCGCCTCCGGTTTTCACTGAATGCTCAAGGGTTCCAAGACGACGGGCTCAAAGACGCATTAATTCCGATCTGCTCGGGACAGGTCTATGAAGCCATTGCCACCGCCATATATCCGGCACACGTAGGCCACCCAGACGTGACGTTTGATAACATAATGAATGCGTTGAAAGACCGTTATTCTACTTCTGATCCGTCACCAGCAATGGCAGAACACGACTTCTTGCAGCGCGTTCAACGTCCAAACGAGCCATTCGCGGTTTGGTTAGGGGAACTGCGTCGGCTGGCCGCATTTTGCAATTTTCAGAATACCCTAAACGGCCGACTGAAAGCCCAACTAATCAGGGGAACGAATGATAGGCAAGCGAAAGCTAAGCTGCTCCGCAAGGAAAACTATAACCTAGAACAAGTCATCCAGACTCTGCAAGCTTATGAACGTAGCTCAAGGGCAAGGTGGATTAATGGGAGGTGGCGGCACAGCCGCGCGGAACGGGTCCGAGAAGCTGTCCCCGCGGCGCGCCGCAGCCGGCAGCCCTGCGTTGCCTACCTTCCAGGGGGTCCGGCCGACCGGCCGCCGGCGGCTTATAGCCGGAACCCCTTTTCTCGCTGTTCTCTCGCTTCCTACGACTGAAATACAAAATGTAATCATTGTGAATGGGCCCAGGGGCCCTAATAATGTTGTCTGCTCACTGAAACATCCAAAAATATAGCAATTTCTAGTATAAATAATGCGAAATACGGTGGGGACCCGTGCGGCAGGCGCGTCGCCGGCTCCATTTCGGCTCCTAGCTCTGTCGCTTTTAACTTTAGATGGTGGGTGTAAGTGTACCGATTGAAGGGTAAGGTCTAAGCTTTAATTTGAGACCTCGCTCGATCCGATCAGATAATTATACCGGGAATTATGGCGGAAAACGTTACCGCCTCCGTTGGCTCGGGAGCGTCACCGGCTCTATTTTGGCTCCTAGCTCCGCCACTTTTAATTTTAGACAGTGGGTATGAGTGTACCGATTGAAGAGTAAGGTCTAAGCATTAATTTGAGACCTCGCCCGACCCGATCCGACAACTCTACCGGGACTAACGGCGGAAAATGTTGACATCCACTTCCCGCTCGTTGTCGTCTGCTACCATGATAGCACGACGGGTGACGCCGGGAGTGTTTGGTGCGATTGATTACTGAATATTAATGCAAATAATAGTTTCGTGATCCTTGAAGTTGAAATGTTTTACACGATAATACGAGTAAATAAGCCAGACAAAATGTGGTCTTCGAATTGGTTGCTACTCAGTAACTGGAATAAACAACTGCGAATGAGTCTCCGGTGTACGCCCACTCACGCCACGCCCACCTCATCCTTGTCCATTCCTATGCCAATAAATGACCGATCCTCTGTCCTGGGTAATTTAGGAAGGGCTCTACTCGGCTCTACTGCTAAAACGCGGCAAAAAGTCCTTCGTCCTGACAGTTCCCTAACCTGTGTTCTAAACCACACTGAAGCACACAAGTACATGCCAAAATGCCTGACAGATGTGTTGTGTACAACTGCAGCAGTGGCTACGATGCTGACAGGAGATACAGGAAAGAAAATAATCTACCAAATCCTTCTCAGTTTAGACCAAAGGTATGCCATTTACTTTGAGCCATAGTTTTACATACTCTGCGCTGAACAAGCGAGACAAAGAAGTACAGACTAGAACCCTTGGTACACTATTATCTCATTTCTTTCTTCATTGCAAAATGCTGGATGCATACCATGCCACCATGGCTTTTAAACTGAGTGAGATAAGAAATATCAATGGCAAACCAAAGCAAAGAAACGACTAATGCCAATTGAAACGGGCCACAGTACACAAAATCTTACTGTGCCTGAAATTTCTCTAATATTTTTAAGACAGATAATGTATTCAACATAATGAACAATATTTTCCTAAATTCATGGACAAACAATAATCGGCTTAAAAATAAATTGCAGATGCATAACAGTGCATTCTGGAAGTTAATGCAAGTTCAACTTTAAACAGTGATGCTCTTTGGCTTTTGTAACTTTCACACACAAACTTTTCAAAGAGGATCACAGCTGAAATTAGGAAGAGATTCAGTAAGGAAAGCAAAAAGGATCATATTTAGGGTTTTGCAACTAAGGCTGCTCCTAAACTATGAACTAAAGAGAAAATGTTATTTCTTGAGAATTCTCTCCTCACTGCTTCTTCCAATTGAGGCTTAGTTGAACTTGCACTGACATCTCGAAACGCATTTTTCAATCCACGCAGTTTGGCTGTTAGTTGGTAAGTAGTATAACATTGCAGTCTTGTGGTAATATCTGGAACGAGAAAAGGTAAGCAATCCAAGAAACTCAGAAATACCATGTGTGTAGAGAAACAAAAGCAGAGTACAATCTCCAGATTCATAAGATAATTCACACTGCATAAGAAAAGGAACTGAACACTTTGAAATGTCTCTTACAGAAAGACATGCTTCAAGAATGGGAGAAAAGAATTTCCAGAGGTGCTAGCTGGAAGATGAAACCAACAGATACTGTCTGTGAGCTACATTTTGAAAAAAAAATTATAAAAGAGAAACATCTGGATAAATTATTTGTTGGAAACATGGAACTCTCTCACAAGCGAGAAAAGAAAACCCTCACCGATGATGCAGTTCCCTCAATTTTTGAAGGATACCCTTCCGACAAAAATTACAAGACAACAAAAAGAAAAGCTCCAACTCACAGAAGTACCACTGTACCACACACAAGTAAAAAGAACAAGAATGAATTAGATGATGATTTAGAATACAGGTAACTCAAACTTCATTTAAAATTTCATGCTTTATCCATTGTCAAAAAGAGTTCAACCACAGTGATTCTGTCCACAGGGTACCAATAAATACACCAGAGGGAGTTGAGCAAATGGCAGAGCAAGAACATAAAAATTTCCAGGAAGTTTTTGAAGAGATTTTATGTACCAACCCCATTACTTTAGGTGAAACATTCTTCTTGGAGCCAAACTTGATCAAAAGGCCAAATGCAAACTGGCACATACACAAAGGGCCTGACTTTGTGTCATTTGTTTGCATTGATTCCTCTGGCACCCAAATTGACCGCTTTGTCAAGTTCTCTAGGGATCAAAATGGGATGCAAATTTCATTGTTGCAAAAACAGATCTTGGCTGATGCAGTGGTTGGAAGTATCGAGGAAATGTCTACCTTGCTTGAAAGGGTTGACCAATTGATTCCATGTCCAGGAGTTGGAACTGATGGCAGGTCTGATAAATGTTGTGTGTTCGTGGAAATTGGGGGTACGAAGAAAAGAAATCCACCTCGCTGTTTCAAATGTGCTGAAAAGAAAAAAAACATAGCAAAAGGCATAAGAAGAGATTTGGCAAGAAAATACAATCAAGCACGGAAAAAAACAAGAAAAAACAATGAAATGAGGTCCCTAGCAAAGCAAGTAATCACTAGAAACAAAAAGGTATGGCCTATGAAGGTACTCTGCTTTAGTTTCAGTAATTTTGGTAAAGTGTTAAAAATTCATTGCCTTCTCTATCTTTTTGCAGATTACTAAATTAAAGGAAGCAGTTGAGGATTTGCAAGCAAAATGTGCTGCATTGGAAAAAGAAAAAGTTAAGGATTACATTAAGAACATGCCCACCTGCTGGCAAAATGCAATTCTGGCATGTGCACAGGCCTCAAAAGTTACTTCCAGCAAAGGGAGGAGATACACCACAAACTGGATTTATGAGTGTCAGCTGTTGCGCATCAAATCACTTGGATGTTACAAAAAAATGTTGCGTGACAATTTCCTTCCATTGCCATCCTTGAGAACATTGCAGCGGTACATGAAGAAGCTTGCCCCTGCCTATGGATTTCAAATAAATACATTTGAAATGTTGAAAGAAAAGGCTCCACTGATGATAGAGGCTCAGAGACATGGTCAGTGCACCCATAAGGGTGGAATGAAAAATAATTACTTTTAATTGTACTGGATGAAATTTACATTACCTGCATTCATGTTTATTTTTACAGGATCTATATTGGTCGATGAAATCAAGCTGTCTGAAGGGCTTTGGTTTGACAAGCATTCCCTTAAACTCCTGGGCTTTGTAAATTTAGACCAATTCACTCCAAAAGGTCAAAAAGATGTGCTAGCTGATCATGCATTAGTTATAATGTTTCAAGGATTTCAGGGGCAGTACTTCCAGTCAGTTTCAGCACATCTTTCCAGAGGAGCAGTCAAAGGCGGGGAACTTGCTAAATTAATACTGGAGGCCATCCGTCTCACTGAAGAGTCTGGTTTCTTTGTTGATGCTGTTGTAGCTGATGCTGCACCCTGGAACAGAAACATGTGGGCACAGTTTGGTTTAAAAAAGCAGAGACATGAGAAGGAAAATTCAAAAAAAACTTACCATGTTGATGATGTAGACAATGATGAGGATTTTGATGAAAATTTTGACTATGAATTGGTGCATGCAAATGCAACTTTCAAAAACACATCCCAAGGAAGCAGAGCGCCAAAGAAGAAAAGACCACAAAGAAAAAGAGGAAAAGGCACTCAAGAACCAGATGACGATGAAGGTTGCTCTGAATCATCTTGTGTACATCCAGTTGACAACAAACGAAGACTGTGGTTTGTTTCTGATTTCCCCCACCTGGTAAAATCAATGAAACAAAGAATAATAAATGCTGAAGAATTGGAGGTAAATAAATATTTTGTTAAAAGGTCACTGTTAAGTAAAAAAAAAGTTTGTAAAAGTTATGTACTCACATTTTAATATGGTTGCAGACTCCAGATGGGAAAGTGAAATTAAACCACTGGATTATAGTTGTTAAAGAGGATGAGTCAAGAGGTATAAAAGTGGCACCAAAGCTCTCCATAGAACACTTCCAAACTGAGTCTTATGCAGCCATGAGTGTAGGAAAGTCATTCTCTGTAAGTATAATGAAACAAAAACCCTTTATTATGAGTAAAAACTTGCAATAGAAGCAGAAATGACACCATTATTATTTTACAACAGTTCTCCAGTGAGGAAAGTGCAACTGCAATGGAACACTACAAGAGAATGGGGATTCGGGGTATGGAAGATAGTGATGCAACTGTGAAGTTCATTAGAAGAGTAAATGTGCTCATAGATGCTCTAAATTCATACACAAGGAGTGGGGGCCTGAAAGCTGCTAATGATGAGGACTTGGTTGTTGTGGAACCCCCAGTGTGCCCTGCATGCAACACCACGCATGCGGAGAATACCTCACAGAGAAAACAATCAGCTCGAGAGGTTAGTGGAACATTCTGATAATGCTATGCAAAATAATCGGGACAATTTTATTTCTCATTTATCAACCAAACTTACTTGTATGCTCAGGTACTGAAAGATTTTCTCTGGTATCTTAAGAAATGGGAAACATCTGGTGTGACCCGAGAAAAGAGGCTGACAGCCAGTGCAGCATATGGTCTGCGTATCACAATAAACACTGCCCTGGAACTAAGCCTCTACCTTATTAATGATTTAGGCTATGAGTACTTCATGACTCGTAGAATCAACCAAGATAAGTTAGAGGTAATGCACTTACTATATTTTCAATTGTACATCTAATATAGCTGGGAAAGATACTGCATACCAACCTTTCTTGCAGCATTTCTTTGGTGAGATCCGACAGGGATGTGGAGCGCATGGCCATCCAGACCCTGCTCAATTCATCCAAATCTATCGCCTAATGTGTTTTAAAACTCTGGTGAAACCTCCACGGGGCAGTAATGTGACTGGTGGTGATATGCTTCAATCTCTGCTCTCACTCCCTGATCACAGAACAATTGAAAATAAAAAGAGGCAAATAGAATTAGAAAAGGAACTGGATGAGGCACTGGACACTGGAGAAGAAATTGCTGGTCCCTTCTCAGACCATACGTACTATGAGTCCCAGACTGTGGATCCTGGTGCCATGAAGATGTTCGGGGGCTATGTGGCTAGGAGAGCCAGGCGCATTTCATATGCAAAGCACTGTGAGCAATGCTTCGAAAGCCTCAAAGCACCAGAAGACCAGCCATTTCGTGAAGAGGACGACATAATTCACAGCAGGTCTCAGGGATATCTCTTGACTCCCTCAGATCCCTTGATGGAAATCCTTAATAAATTAGAGATTAGTGTCTTGGAAGTGTTTCAGACAAGCCACTTGCATACTGACATGGTATTTGAAGGTATGTACCTACTTTTGATGGTTGTAAAGCAGTAGGTATTTCCTCATATGCACAAGGTAATCTCTTTTTCTTCCAATTTCAGTGACAAGCCAAGTAAAAACTAAGGCTTTCACAGAAATAGGGTGTGAAGACCACAAAAGGAAGCTGACAAAAGCAATTATATCCTTTTACTTATGTACGAGATTGATCTTTGCCTGTGAAGAGTACAACAAAAGGCTATCAGCAAATGCTAAAAAGAAACAAAAAGCAAAGCAGCAGATAAAAATGTTTAGACTCACCTGTTGAACAGTGTTTATATAAGTTCCTAAAATTGTGATTTATTATTATTATCTTTAGTTTCCAATAAGCAGTACAAATTTATTGTTTCCAAGTGTGATCAAATGATGATGCTCGAGTAGCTATCTACTCGGTTTTGTATAGTAATTAACAACATTTTGTATAAGAGGTTAATGTTAAATTGTCACAGCTAGTCACAGGACACACTGCAATTCATTATTCATTTAATAAGTTTGCTAGTCCTGTAGCTATTTGACTTTGTATAAACATACTTACAGTTTTAGTTTACTGATGAGTACTATCAATAGTTGATAATATCGAAATTAACATGAAAAACAGTGATTTCCTGTCCTATTCATGCACACCACTTCTTACTGCGTAGTAAGTCGTTCAGCGGTCGGGTAGGTCGAGTCGGTCAGCTGACCGCATCAGCTGGAAGTCGCTCTCTGCCAAAGGCGCAGTCGATTTTGGTAGAACATTTCCCGTCGTAAGTCCCGGTAGAGTTGTCGGATCGGGTCGGGCGAGGTCTCAAATTAATGCTTAGACCTTACTCTTCAATCGGTACACTCATACCCACTGTCTAAAATTAAAAGTGGCGGAGCTAGGAGTCAAAATAGAGCCGGTGACGCTCCCGAGCCAACGGAGGCGGTAACGTTTTCCGCCATAATTTGTCACGAACCCGTGTCAGAGGAGCGGGGAATCCAAACGGCGCGCCGCCGCGCGGGCAGCCACCGTCAGCTCGATCGGAGCGCGCACGCCACGCCACCTACCGGCAAGGACCCGAACCAACTAGTGGCAGGCCGGTCGAGCCCAGCGGACGGTGCGACGGCGTAAACAGAAAGGTCGAGAGCCGGACTGACGGACTGACGGGTTAACGAAAACCGGAAAACACGTTGACTAGTGGATCACGTGTTCGTGTAACGCTACCGCACGGACGCGACGACGGACACCTGCAGCTGCCGTCGCTAACTCCACCATGATTCCTGAGAAAAGCCAACCAGCCCGAAAGGTGTGTGCATTGCTAGTCAGCTGCTGCGGCGATGCCGTCCGTCAGAACGAAATAGTGAGAATTGTTTTGCAGGGCACGCAGGCCAGGAGGCCAGGTTTGTCGTCCCATCACCAGACCATCATGAGGGGCTAGGCGCCCACGCCGCCGCCCCGGCCATGGCAACTGGTGCCCACCGAGACCGAGACCGAGACCGATGTGACGCCGGCCACCCTTCCCGTCGCCGGACCTGACCAGGGTCAACCGTACCCTAACCTGCATGGCTGGAGTTCAAAATTGTTCTTGATGATTGTGAAGTGATTGTGAAGTGTTAGTGAAGTGTTAGTGAAGTGTCCAGCAGTGTTTCTTTTGATTCACTTGACTGTTTCAAATTAGCCATGGCTTGTAATGCCATTAAATGTTTATTAATTATGTGGTGTGTGTGAGTGTGAGGGTGTAAGCTGGCCAGCAGTGTGTGTGGAGTAGGATTAACCTTCTTCATTCAACCCGTCAATTGGTGAGTTGACAAATTAAATTATATTTTCCGTTGGGCCCACGGTATTTGTCTTTGTTTGAACTCTGTAACTCTGTACGGTACATATAAGTATTCAAATTAGACTAGTGTGTCTAATTATTCTATTTCCTGCACGTTGTATGTGCTATATGGGAAATTATATTAACCCTCAGTGACTCTTATTTGAGTGCTAATTATCGCCACTTGGAAGTGGCTTTACACAGGGTTAATTATTGACTTTACCGTTTCGGTTGTATGAAATCTAATTGCCTCGAGCACTTTGTGTAGTGTATTTCTGCGCTGGTAATTGCATAGTCAGTGTGATTAGTTTAATTACATTCATCGAACCACATCTATTTCTCATATATTTTGCGTTTTGAGACTTTGTTAATTATTCCAGCACTGCTATAGGCTATATTTCTCTATCTGTACCTGAGTTCAATTTATTGTAATAAAATCTTGTTTACTAAAATTTCTATTAATATTAAGTATAGAGTCAGTCCTTTCACTCTTGCGTTAATTCTTATTTACAACATAATTAACTTGAGTCATTAGTTCATTTAGTGGACTGTGAAGGCTCCTTGGGTTTTCATTCAAAAAAAACAATTAATACTACTGCTGCTGCACCTTAGAACCCGGTAGGCAACACTTTTGTCAGGGCCTGCAGCTATTTATAAGCAGTCGTGTTACAATTTGGGGGTCCGTCCGGGATTGTTGCAATAATATTGTGGTTGTAATAATTTGTCTCTTTGTGTAATTGTCTCATTGTTTTCCTATATTCTTCTATGTTTCTATATTGTTTTTCTTCACAGATGTGTACTGGTTCTCAATGTTAATTGTTAAGGTTTTGGGTATTGTTTGTACTTGTAATTGTCTTAATCAAAGGTCAACTTCAAACTTCAACGATCTTCACATCACTTCAACGCCATCAACTTCAAGAATGTTTCATCACCTCCAGCCTGATGGGAGTTACGTGTGCAGGGGATACTTTGTCTTGGTGGACATCATTGCTGTGTAGCTGGGGCATGGGCAATCTGTGCATCTGTGCTTATATCTTAATTTTCATAAACTTTAGTGCTTGAGAGGGAGACTAGAACTTTGTGCTATTACTGCACCCACCTTTGTTGGTGTCCTTATTGCTTGTGTTTGTGGATTTTCTACTTGCTAAATTCTGTGAGGTAGCTTTGGTGAACTGGGAACTTAGAACTAAGGGAAATTCTTTCCTTTATATTTTGTAAGGATCTAGACGTTGTCAAAGCGTCACTGACTCTCATCATGGCTCCTAAGGTGAATGCGGTGTTGAGAGACCCTGCGACCATGGATCCATCCACCTTGCATCGTGACGAACTTGTACATGAGTTGTTCATCAGAGGCGTTGATGTGCAGGATGATGACCATATAGTCAACTTGGTTACCAATGCGGACAAGTACAAGAATACTACTGTTTTGGAGGGAAGACTCAGTCGATTGAAGGTTGAAGAAGAATATGATACTATCCGTTCTAAATTAATGGAGCTGGACACACTGATAGCTGAAGTTCAGTCTATTGGAGTTATTGTGGACCGTCCGTACAGACTTGTCAGCCTCTACGTCCACTGTGTATACAGAGTCCGAAGAGTCATGTATAGAGCTACTAGCAGGCTATTTGATCGCTTCATTGTGTTGGCACACAGATTGAACGACCACTACAGAGCTCTAGCCGTTCATAGCCCGCTGCTAGTTTTTCCTAGCCTGCACATCCCCAAGACAGAAGAATTAGACGAAGAATTGTCGCGTTTACACCTGGAGTCTTCAACCAAGAGCCAAGGGCCAAAGGGGGACAGAGCTTCAGGAGGATCTTCTAGAACAACTTCGAGTGGTCACAAATCCGGAGAGACTTCAGGATCTGACACGGACAATAGCAAGAGCTCACGGACCACTGCTGCCTCTAGTGTGTCTAGGCGATCTGGGGAACACTCAAGAAGGTCGACCAGCTCACCTGGTAACCAATCCAAGCTGAACCTTGTCTCCAAATTTCCCAAGGATGTGAGATTCGACGCCAAGGATGACTTAGCAGAATTTCTGGAAGAAGTTGAGAATCTTGCTGACACCCATTCTGTCAGAGACTCTGACCTTCTCCGTGGGTTTGATTGTTTGCTGGTCGGAAGTGCCAAGACGTGGTACCGTTGTAACAAAATTTACATAAATTCGTGGGAAGAATGCAAAGCTCAGATGCGTTCCGCCTTCGCCCCTGCAGACAACGACGAGAGCGTCTTAGAGAAGATAACAGCCTTAAGTCAAAGAAGTGACGAGACGTATGTTGTGTACGAGGCGCGTGCCAACCAACTGTTCGGTCGCTTGGTTGAAACCTTGAGCGAGACTCAGAAGATTAAGAAGCTTTTAAAAGGCCTCCACATCTACTACCGGTCACGAGTCCGGTCTGCTGACATGAGAACCCTCAGAGATTTGAGACTGGCGTGTTCCGCACTAGAAGCCGACAAGCCAGCCATCGTCAAGGCTGAGAAGAAAGAAGAACGGAAGAGAGAAGAAAGGAAGAAAGAAGAGAAGAGGCGGGTTCACGCCCATGCTATCAAGATCAGTGACCCTGATACTGATCCGGACGAAGTTGAGGTAGCCGCGGTAACTGCCCATGCTAGTACTGCCCCTGCTGCTACATCGTCGTCTAGGCCGCCTCGATCGCTGGGCCTTGTCTGCTGGCGATGTGGCCGGATTGGACACTATTCCATCGACTGCACGGAAGAAATTTTCTGCGTCGGCTGTGGAAAGAAGAATGTCATCGCCGAACGCTGTGAAAATTGCGCCGAAGCCTCTGCCAAGGGATTGTGGTCTAGGAAGGGAGAGAAACCGGAAAACCAAAAAGGGGATGCGACGAGGGGAAATCCATCCTCTGCAGTACCATTCCCCCCGCCTCTGAATCAGCACCCAGACTCAGTCATCAGGGCAAGCCGGGGCCGACCACACCATTCAACCCCAAAAAAGTAGAGAGTCGAGAAGGAAGGGACGTCAAGGTAATCCTACCCGTCACCCTAGGGACTGACTTGAGAGGATACATCGATGTAAATATTTTAAATCTCCCACTACGAGGATTACTGGACAGTGGAGCCAGTAGGACACTGGTGAACACCGAGGGGTGGAAGGTGCTTAAGGCATGTGGACTGGTACGCCGACAGTGTCGATTTTCGCACGTGAGCGTAGCTGATAAGGGACTCGTCGAGGTCCAAGGGCAAGTGTCCGTCCCCTTTGAGATTGGAGGGAAGTGCCGAGTTATTAGTGTCCTCGTAGTGCCTCTCCTTAGTTACAAATTGATCCTTGGAGTAGATTTTTGGCGACGTTTTCATTTGGTTCCCGACCTTGTCTCTGGAACTTGTGAGGTGAAGATTGCTGAGATAAGTCTGCTACAAAAACCACCTGACCTTGAGAACTCTCCGCGTTTGAATAAAGCACAACGACAGCAATTAGAGGATCTTGTCAACCGCTTCCGCCCGCACTTGCAGCCAGGGAAGATCGGGTGTGTGCGCGGAGTGACCCATCATATCGAGACTGGAGATGCGAAACCGTTTCGGTTTCGATATGACAACCTGAATCCTGCCATCCTTGCCGACGTGCACGCCGAGCTCGACCGCAGACTGGAAGAAGATATTGTTGAACCATCAGACTCGCCGTGGCAGTCGCCCTTACTGATAGTACCTAAAAAGGACCGTGGTTTTCGTTGGGTAGCGGATTTCAGAAAATTAAATGAACTAATACAAGTACCTGACTCGAGCTATCCGTTGCCTCGAATCAACCCTTTACTCTCCAACTTGGGTGGAGCCACCATCTTGTCTACCATCGATATTTCAGATGCCTACTTACAAATTATGCTGTCCCCCGAGTCACGCGCCAAGACCGCCTTTTACGTCCCAGGGCGTGGGCTTTATCAATTCAAAAGGATGCCAGCTGGGCTAAAGGATGCAGCCAGTAAGTGGCAGAAGACCATTGAGCATATCCTGGAAGAAGTAGTAAGGAGTGATCCTCATGTTGTCGTTTACATGGACGACATTTTGGTGTGGTCTCCAAACGGCGATTGGAACCATCATATTGAGTTGCTGCGAAAAATATTCTTCAAGTTGGCTGAAGCCGGAGTTACCGTAAATTTCGACAAGAGCGAATTCGGCAGGGAGAGTGTGAAGTATCTTGGTCATATTGTTGATCATTTCGGCACCCGCCCTGACCCAGCCAAGGTTTCTGCTGTGGTGAACTTCCCCACGCCACGAACCCAACGGCAGGTGCGCCAATTCGTCGGTCTAGCCAATTGGATGCGCAAATACATACCCCGGTTTTCGTCCATTGCAAAACCCTTGTACGACTTGCTGAAGAAGAGCAAGGACTCAGCGATCCTCTGGAGTCCGGAAGCTGAAATCGCTTTCGTCAAGCTGAAGGAGTTACTATGTAGCAATCCCGTGCTTAGAAGCCCCGACTTCAGTCGTCCTTTCAAGGTATACACCGATGCAGCCTCTGTCGGCACCGGTGGTATCTTGGTCCAAGACTATGAAGACGGAGAACATGCTGTTGCCTACACCAGTCAGATACTGAGAGGAAGACAGTGTCACTTTTCTGCCACTGAGCTGGAGTGTTTAGCTGTAGTACATGCTTTAGAAGCCTTCAAGCCATATCTTCTGGGCTACCACTTCACCATTGTCACCGACCATCACAGCCTCTTGTGGCTGTATAAACTGAAAAATCCATCTGGAAGACTGGCCCGTTGGGCTATGTATACCCAACAGTTCGACTTCAAGATTGTTCACCGTAAGGGTGCTACCATGCAGGCGCCTGACGCGCTAAGTCGTAACCCCGAAGAAAAACCTGAACCTGACGATCAGCATTCTATCGACGTGTGTCTCCTCGACGTCGGGGAGCCACAGGACAAGTGGTATGCCAATTTAATCAAGAAGGTGCAAGAAAACCCCGTTGCTTATGAGAAATTTTCCATGAAGGACGGACTGCTGTTTAAGCTTATCTCCGTCGGGCCTAACGAACCTTTAAAATGGGTTCAGGTCCTGCCGGCTGAGAAACAAGAAGCGGCGCTAAACCAAAGCCATGACCATCCCACCAGCGGTCACGGAGGGTTTTTCCGCACATTCAAGAGGTTGCAACGCTCACATTACTGGCCGGGTATGAAGAATACCGTGAAGAAGTATGTTGCTTCGTGTAAGGTCTGCCAGGAGGTAAAGATGGAGCGCCGGCGACGGCCAGGGCTCATGGGCTCGCGAAGAGTCGTCAGCGAACCGATCGAAGTAGTGTCTACCGACCTCATCGGCCCCCTTCCTCGATCCAAGCTGGGAAACACCCATCTCTCCGTCATCACCGACGCCTTCTCTAAATACGTCCTGCTGCGCCCTCTCCGTGTCGCCACTGCCAACACCGTCGTCAAGCACGTCAAGGAAGACCTGATCCTTCGTCATGGCGCACCAAGGGTTCTGCTTTGTGACAATGGGAAACAGTATGACAGCAAGAAATTTAGAGAACTGTGCCTAGATTACAAGATCAAAATCAGATTCAATATCCCTTATAATCCGAGAGCAAACCCAACGGAGAGATATAACCAAACAATCGAGACTGTAATTTGCAGTTACATACGTGAAGACCATCGTATGTGGGACCACTTCATGCCCGAGATTCAGTGTGCTGTGAATTCGTCAACAAGTCATGTCACCGGGTACAGTCCACACTTCGTCCTGTTCAATTCTGACCTCGTTTTGGACGGAAGAGAGAGAACTTTCGATGGCCAAACGGAAGAAATCGAGGTTCAAGACGCCGAAGAAAATATCGAACAACAAGATCTACGCAAAAAAAGAATTGAAGAAATTAAGGGGAGATTGAAAGAGGCTCAATCGAGAAACCAGGAACGCTACAACCTTAGAAGAAGAGAATTTCAGCTGTGCCCCGGTTCTATGGTGATGCGACGAAATTTTGTTAAATCTAAAAAAGCAAATAACTTCTCGAAGAAACTAGCCAAAAACTGGATAGGTCCCTTTAAGGTCAAAGAAAAAATCGGAAGGGTCTCGTACATGCTAACGAACGAAGACGGGAAGCACGAAGGGCCGTGGCACATTGAACAACTGAAACTCATCACAGCAAATAGATAGAAAAAAAAATTAAGAATAATTTTTTTTTGCGAAGACGGGGGGAGATGTCACGAACCCGTGTCAGAGGAGCGGGGAATCCAAACGGCGCGCCGCCGCGCGGGCAGCCACCGTCAGCTCGATCGGAGCGCGCACGCCACGCCACCTACCGGCAAGGACCCGAACCAACTAGTGGCAGGCCGGTCGAGCCCAGCGGACGGTGCGACGGCGTAAACAGAAAGGTCGAGAGCCGGACTGACGGACTGACGGGTTAACGAAAACCGGAAAACACGTTGACTAGTGGATCACGTGTTCGTGTAACGCTACCGCACGGACGCGACGACGGACACCTGCAGCTGCCGTCGCTAACTCCACCATGATTCCTGAGAAAAGCCAACCAGCCCGAAAGGTGTGTGCATTGCTAGTCAGCTGCTGCGGCGATGCCGTCCGTCAGAACGAAATAGTGAGAATTGTTTTGCAGGGCACGCAGGCCAGGAGGCCAGGTTTGTCGTCCCATCACCAGACCATCATGAGGGGCTAGGCGCCCACGCCGCCGCCCCGGCCATGGCAACTGGTGCCCACCGAGACCGAGACCGAGACCGATGTGACGCCGGCCACCCTTCCCGTCGCCGGACCTGACCAGGGTCAACCGTACCCTAACCTGCATGGCTGGAGTTCAAAATTGTTCTTGATGATTGTGAAGTGATTGTGAAGTGTTAGTGAAGTGTTAGTGAAGTGTCCAGCAGTGTTTCTTTTGATTCACTTGACTGTTTCAAATTAGCCATGGCTTGTAATGCCATTAAATGTTTATTAATTATGTGGTGTGTGTGAGTGTGAGGGTGTAAGCTGGCCAGCAGTGTGTGTGGAAGGATTAACCTTCTTCATTCAACCCGTCAATTGGTGAGTTGACAAATTAAATTATATTTTCCGTTGGGCCCACGGTATTTGTCTTTGTTTGAACTCTGTAACTCTGTACGGTACATATAAGTATTCAAATTAGACTAGTGTGTCTAATTATTCTATTTCCTGCACGTTGTATGTGCTATATGGGAAATTATATTAACCCTCAGTGACTCTTATTTGAGTGCTAATTATCGCCACTTGGAAGTGGCTTTACACAGGGTTAATTATTGACTTTACCGTTTCGGTTGTATGAAATCTAATTGCCTCGAGCACTTTGTGTAGTGTATTTCTGCGCTGGTAATTGCATAGTCAGTGTGATTAGTTTAATTACATTCATCGAACCACATCTATTTCTCATATATTTTGCGTTTTGAGACTTTGTTAATTATTCCAGCACTGCTATAGGCTATATTTCTCTATCTGTACCTGAGTTCAATTTATTGTAATAAAATCTTGTTTACTAAAATTTCTATTAATATTAAGTATAGAGTCAGTCCTTTCACTCTTGCGTTAATTCTTATTTACAACATAATTAACTTGAGTCATTAGTTCATTTAGTGGACTGTGAAGGCTCCTTGGGTTTTCATTCAAAAAAAACAATTAATACTACTGCTGCTGCACCTTAGAACCCGGTAGGCAACACTTTTGTCAGGGCCTGCAGCTATTTATAAGCAGTCGTGTTACAAATTCCCGGTATAATTATCTGATCGGATCGAGCGAGGTCTCAAATTAAAGCTTAGACCTTACCCTTCAATCGGTACACTTACACCCACCATCTAAAGTTAAAAGCGACAGAGCTAGGAGCCGAAATGGAGCCGGCGACGCGCCTGCCGCACGGGTCCCCACCGTATTTCGCATTATTTATACTAGAAATTGCTATATTTTTGGATGTTTCAGTGAGCAGACAACATTATTAGGGCCCCTGGGCCCATTCACAATGATTACATTTTGTATTTCAGTCGTAGGAAGCGAGAGAACAGCGAGAAAAGGGGTTCCGGCCATAAGCCGCCGGCGGCCGGTCGGCCGGACCCCCTGGAAGGTAGGCAACGCAGGGCTGCCGGCTGCGGCGCGCCGCGGGGACAGCTTCTCGGACCCGTTCCGCGCGGCTGTGCCGCCACCTCCCATTAATCCACCTTGCTCAAGGGATTGTGCGGCACCGGCCACAGCGTACCAGACTGTAAACATGGCAGACTGTGCCGCCGCGCGATACGCACACAAACACCGGCGGAGACTGGGACACTGACAACCACGATGGGGGCCAGTCGATCCCGGACCCCGCGGAGTACGGGCCGGAGTGGGAAGACGATGTCGAGATTTTCGCACGGCAGTGGCGCCGGCAGAGAGGGCCGGCCACGCCCTGCCCAGGCTGCGGAGCACGACACGACCGAGCTCGGTGCCCGTTCCGGAACACCCTATGCTGTGCCTGCGATGAGAAGGGCCACATCGCTAAAGTGTGCCGGAAACGGCGGCACGAGGCACGGCGTGACCTGAGAGAGCACAACTTCGTCAGCGCGCAAGTACTCGAAACCGCGAGACTGGACAGTAGCTGTAACTACGCCCTCGCTGGAGAGCAACACGCCACAGCATGGAAATCCGAAGGACGGGCTGGAGAGTTTTGGACCACAGCCCGACCCGGACCACACACCGCGGGGGGTCACGAGCCCACAGGGGAGGGCGCGGCCGCTACCACTATGCCACAGTGGCCGGCGCGACCGGCCCGGGGACAAGTAGTGCTGGCGCAAGGCAGCCTGCCCCTGCCTGGCACGGCAGAGACCTGTGGGACGACGACTTCCTTTTTCAAGTTAGCGCCATCACTGGGGGCGAGAGAATCCGGCACGAACAGCACGAGAATGTTAACCAGATTGCAGCAAAGGCGGCGCCAGCCACGCTACCCGCACCGCTCGTGCGGCCGATGCTACCAGCTTAAAGTTTGTTTTCTGTTTCGGTTTTCGAGGCCGAGTCCAGCAGAGGCCCTTGGCCAAGCGAGCGAAGGCGAGGCCAGCCGAGTGCAGGCGGAGCCGAGCCGGCGGCGTTCTGGACAACAATGCGACCCGAGCAGTGCGCGACGATCTCACGGCCAGCCAGCGGCCGCACGGGTCCCCCTAGTACCGGCCTACCTTATATTATTAGTTTCCGCACTCCCTACGTCTTTTCGGCTTTCTTGTCGGGAGTAAAAGCTAGCTGACACCTCAACTTTAATTTAGTTTTGATTTTTAGCTTTAATTTTAGTGTTTTGCGGTATCATCTGCAGAAAACTATTATCCAGGCAGTAGTTTCAACCGGTTTCAACCTTCTTTTGTGTGTAAACGAAGTTTGGTCACTTTCTTTTGTTCCGGTCACGGCGCGGGCGCGCGCTATGTTCGAGGGGACAGGGGGAAGTGGTGCGTTTTCCGCGCTCTGCCGCTCCCAGGGACATTTCAAGCATCGATCGATGACGTGATGGCGGGCTCAAGTTCGATAGCTTTTGGTTTTGAATTCTCTTGACTTTTCCTTCTTGAATCTGACTTAAAACTCAACGCACGTATGCCTTACAATTCAAATGTTGAATAGGGAATCCTTGAGAATACCTGGGAATACCCGGGAATACCGAGAATACTAGAGAATACTAAGGAATACTAGGGAATACATGGGGAATACTTTATAGGTGTACGAGGAATACCTAAGTTGTGGACCCCTCGGGAACCTCACCGCACCTGAGACCTGGATTGGTCATTTTCCAAACAGGATTGTTACGTGGACGCGCTGCTCCGATCGGTGTACGAGGGGGCGACGACGCGGGTCTCGGTGAACGGGGTCCTGACCGCGGCCATTGTCCTGACTTCAAAAAGAAAGAAAGAGGAACATATGATTTCCGAGTGAAAGGTGACGTGATTGTTACAAAGTGGAAAGACAACGATGTTGTCCATGTTGCTTCCACTATGGCTGGCGTTACCCCTACAGGTGTAGCCAAACGGTAAATAATTTTTGTTTCGCTTTATTTACTGTGATGATTGTTTTCTACATATCTTTCCTTTTCTCTCAGGTATTCTAGGCAGACTAAAGAATTCACTGATGTGCCAATTCCACGCTGCATTCAACTGTACAACAAGAACATGGGCGGTGTTCATCTTAGTGATATGCTTGTCCAAATTAATCGACTTCCCACCAAATCCAAGAGATGGTATTTTCCCGTAATTGGTTATATGGTTGATCTGAGTTTATGTAATGCGTGGATCCTCTACAAACGTCATGTAGATCAGATGCCATCAGCACTTAAGATAAAACCAATGTCATCTAAGGACTTCAGAATTTCAGTCAGCAAAACCTTGCGCAATTGTAATCTGGAGGTTTCTTTCACCACCCCCTGTATCAAGAACTTGATTCTGTTCCCTCGTGGTGCCAGACCTGACGATGAGTCAAGACATGATAAACTTGGCCACTGGCCTCATTTTACAGGGTCCCAAGGGCGTTGCAAATATTGTTCGGGTGGCTTCACCACGATCGAATGCTCTAAATGCAACATCAAGCTTTGTCTGACTTCCAAGAGAAATTGTTTTCATAAATTCCATACAGAGTAAAACTTTCACCCACAGTGGATCTCACTGTATTGTTTTGAGCATCTCTTGATCTATGTTTATTTATCTATCTATTTATTTTATTCTGATAAGACTAATTTTTGTGATAATTTGCTTCAGTTCCTAAGTAATAACATAAGAAGTTTGCACATAATTTGTGTAATGCTTAGTCACGCACTTGAAAGACTTGAAATGTGCTTCAGCTTTCTAGAAGCTTTTAAGAAGTTGCATGAAATTTGTGTGTTCTTATGAACTTGAAAAGACTGACGTTTGTGATTTATGCTTCAGCACTTAGTAGCATAAGACGTTTGAATGAAATTTTTGTATAGCGCTTTAATTGCACTTACACGTTTATGTCTTATAGCCAGTACGTTTATGATATGACATGTATGTCTGTTTCGCTGTGACTTGTTATGTTCTTTGGTAGTTCAAATGAAATGCTTGTAATTTGTCAAATAATTTTACTTGAAATCTGTGTAATTTCTGTTGTAGATATTTACTCTTAGTTCCTACCGCATTATGCAATCGCTGTTCTTTCTTTGTGTGTGTGTTTTTTTTTTTTTTTGGCAGATCTGAGGGGGGAGGGTACTGCAATGATTATTACATTTTATGATCTTTAGTAAATAAATAAAAAGATTTTATTGACTCCATTTTGAGATATAATTATGTCAAGGGCCTGAAGGGGCTGCTTTTCCGTCCAATCCACATTGCGTCCCACACTGCAACAGTAAAAATCAAAACACACGTTAGTATCAGTACCCTCGTAATAGCAATTGTAAGCTTTCCTTGTGTAGCTAAGGGTACTCACATCTGTGGCTGTCCTGGCGTCAGTCAGTTGCATCAATAGGTGGAGTGTTTCCCGCTGTCGCTCAGCTATCACTTCCACTGCCAGTGTGAGGTTGTTCACCTGCACCCTCAACTCCGAGACCTGTGAGGCCATTGCTGCCTCTGTCATCTCTTCTACTGCAACAGTAAGATGCTGCACCTGGTCCCGCATCCCAGAGACTTGGCAGGCAAGCGAGGCCAGCCCTGCCTGCTGCACGGGCATCGCCAGCTGAATCTCTTGCAGGCTCGGCGGCTTGGGCCCCGTCCTTCCGACGCAGCACCAAAAATCCCTGCAAGACCACAGTGTCACAAAACAATTGGTCAGGGAAGTGCCACAGGGGGGGAGATAGTGTCCCTCAACCACCTCCCAATATCAAAGGAGTTGAACTTTAGTGACAGCGCTTGGCGGCAGAGCGCGGTGGCGCAGCGGTGGCGTGCTCGCCTCCGTTACGCAGGCGCGTAAAAAGCGGGGGGGGGCGCCCCCTGAAGGTAGGCAACCCGTAAAGCTTTGCCCCTGAAGGTAGGCAATATGTAAAGCATCGCCCCTCCCTTTTTCGGTTCGTTTTTACGCCCCTGCCGTAACGGGCAGCCGTGGTTCGAATCCCAGTGGCCAAACCGTCTAATTTTGATACAAAATTACAGAAAGCCCCTTTTTGTAATTAACCTTTTACCCAACCGAGGACTGAAGTCAGGTTCGGTTTTCAAGTATCAAGTAAGCCCTCATGACCAAGATTTACTTTAGCACAGGGGCCGCGCGGCACAGCGCACGAACGGACCACCCACACTGTGCAAGCGCGTGTCGGATAGGTTGCCTACGCAGACGGCGTTGTGCGCCCACCCTTGGGAAGTGCAGCCGTCAGAGCGATAGGCAGGGGTTCAGCACGAGCTCGTACTCACAGAAACCGGTGACTGAGTCGAGGAGGCACCGCCGGCACCACCACCGGCAGTGCGCAGGAACCCGGGCTTGCAGTCAAAGGAGTCGTGGTCGGGGGTGCGGTCGAAGACCGTGCCGCCGAAACGGCAAGGCTGGTTGACGGCGTCGGGGCTGCTGGTGGAGGCGGTGTTGGCTCCGAGGAGGGCGTCGAGGCATCCAGCGAGGAGGTAGAACAGTTCATGACCGGGTGATAGCGGGGTGCGGCCCTCCTTACAGATGTCACAAACGCGCGGTACAAACGGGTTATCGGCGCGAGAGTCCGCATTGTCGCTAGGAGACCGTCTATAATAGGGCCTCGTCGGGCCAACCTCTGAGTGCGAAAAATTTGACTGTCGACCGAAAGAACACAGGTGGCGTGATGAGAGCGGCTCCCTGACCCACCTGCCGGCAGCTGGAGCCGACTGGGCAGGCAGCAAGTGCGCGTGACCCGTAGCGCAGAGGCAGCGCGCCTGCTCCGAGATGTATAGTTCGTGGTTCGACTCCCGACTGTGCGTCCAGTTTTGGAGGCCGATCTCGGATTTACGGACGGTCCCCGGACGAGAAATTTAACGACAGGCCCTTTGCAGCACTGACGTCACGCAGTTCACCCCCGCTGACGGACTCTTCCCCCCGCCCTCTCCCCTTCAAAATTCGTTCACTGTCGCTGTCTTTGTCTTTTCCACCGCGTCGACTGCAAAACCACGTACGGAGGAATAAGCACAAGGTATCGAGAAAGTGACAGTTCGTACGGCCCGTTGTTGTTTCAGTACAACGTTCAACTTCTTTGACTTTCCGTTGTTGCTGTTAGTTCTCCAGTTCCCGAAAACACACACACACACCTATACGTGTTTGTAGCACTAAATCTATGGTGCCGGATACTTGGCCGGCTCGTGCGGTTGCTTCCTCGATCATTCACAACTCTGCAAAAACGGTGGCTGGACATTTGTACTTGCCCTATTCATTAATGCGAGTATATTTTGGTGTGTAGGCCGTAAGTGTATGCTCGGCGGATGTATAACATTTCGTTCTTTCGTTATTTGAACACAATTGTATTATCAGCTGCTCAGGCCGCATGCGGTCAAGCCTGAGTGCAACCCAAGGTAAGTGGTGAGGACCATCAGTAACTTTCTGTTCTGCTGTGGGAGTTAACGCTAGATTGCGGCGAGGTGTGTTTATAGTGCGAAGTCACTACATCCACGGTGTTTTACGCTAAAACAGTTGGGTCTTTAAGACATCACAACCCGAGTACAGTAAAAGAAATCAATGGGACTGCTGCTTCCATTAATGGTGGTTACTACCTCATTTCGTTTAAAGTTTAAGAAAAATTCGTCGCACGTGATACTGATTCTAAGATATCGTCAATTCCTGAACGCAGTGGGCCAGAAGAAAAGGGCGAACATCACTTTGTTCATCCCGTCGTGTACAAAAACGGGCCCACTCCGCACGGGTCACTGTGAAAGAAAACCCAAAATCGCGCTGTGCAAAGCTTGCATCTGGTCATCCCCACACTGCGCGGTGCGAGGACTCGCATTTACGAGGACTCGTTTTACAAACTGTTCATCGCACTGAACGTGAATCTAGGTGCCTGAACAGAGGAAGGTTGTCGCTACAACACCTAGTCGCTCGATTTTTTTGCCGTTGCGTCGGAAAAAAGTTATTGTGGCACACACATGTCCTTAGGTGAAACTGAACTGTTCAAACTTTGTTTTGAAATCATCGATACTAAGAAGATTAGTATGAAAATGTGTTAACACAATGTTTGCTGTTCGCGAAGCCCTACACACACAACACATCAACCTTGGACTTGTAGTGAATAAATGCAAACAATGACTGAATTTCAATTGTATGTATGTGTTTATTTATCTTTCTTTAGAAGCTCCTCAATTACTGAGATGCGACCGGTTACATCTTCGATGGCGCGAAGTGCCAGCTTCCCCCTACTCGGCCTTTGGGGCAAGCAGAACAGCCGGCTGGGACAAACAAAAAAATTCATGAAATTATGCTTAAGATGTGCAATAATGTGACGTACGCGACGGACTGTCCCGGGTGGACAGGCCGAGAATAGTGTTCTGCATCGGGCGGACATGGCACGGCAAGGCTATGACCGAGCGTCGTCTGTCTCTTTCGCACTGACTAGGTTCTTAGGGTAGAGAGACAGAAGATTTAGGTTATGGGCCATGACCGAGCCAAGCCCGGCTATATGCCCCCCCGGTGCAGAACACTAGCTGAGAACTCCCAGCCGGACCGAACAATGTGAAGGGGGAGGGGGGAGGCGCTTCTACAGCACCTGAATATGACGATAGAAAGTAGGTTATCAATGCTACACCAACGCTAAAAAAAAACTGAAAGAAGCAACTGGCCAGCACCCAGGCGGCAAAAACCAAGCCCCTGTGGGCCATGTATACCATTTGAGCCCCGACCCGCCTCTGCACGTACCGGAAGAACTGACTGCCGCTTGGAGTAGAGGGGCGCTGGTACGACGCGCAGGTCGGCGGCCACGGACCGGCCGGCGCCCGGCTGCACGGTGCGCCGTGGAGGCAGCACCCAGTCCAAGGCGGCACGACCTGAAGGTGCGTGCAGCCAGGCGCCGGGGGCCGAGCCGCCGCCGCGGACAGGGGCAGCACGGCCGCCGCTGACGGGGGCAGGGGCAGCACAGCCGGCGCTGCCGGGGGCGGGGGCAGCACAGCCGGCGCTGACGGGGGCAGGGGCAGCACAGCCGGCGCTGACGGGGGCGGGGGCAGCACAGCCGGTGCTGACGGGGGTGGGGGCAGCACAGCCGGCGCTGACGGAGGCGGGGGCAGCACAGCCGGCGCTGACGGGGGCGGGGGCAGCACAGCCGGCGCTGACGGGGGCGGGGGCAGCACGGCCGCCGCTGACGGGGGCAGCACGGCCGCCGCTGACGGGGGCAGCACGGCCGCCGCTGACGGGGGCGGCACGGCCGCCGCTGACGGGGGCAGCACCGCCGCCGCAGACGGGGGCAGCACAGGCGCCGCTGTCGGGGGCGCGGACCGCGACTTTCGACGCCTTATCCTCTGGATTTTGAACCGCACAATTAGACAATAGTTAACTTCCTGATAGGGTATTCCACTGAACCCCAGAACGGAAGAAAGAACAAGGAGAAATGGTCATCAAAAGGGTTTGATGAAAGTGTAGACCCGTTCTTTACCAGTGTACATATATATATGGTAAGAAGAATTTGAGTACAGAAGTGTGGGAGGGGTAGGATGTGGCAGTTTGTTATTTTAAAATGGAAAAGTAATAAATGGTTTGGAAAAGTATTTATTTGTTGAGTTGTCATGCGTGACAGTTGAAACTCTGCTGAAGTGGATAGGTGAAGTTGAGCACTTGCTGATGTTTCTGAAAAAAAAGGAAGGAAATTAGTTTTAATACTGGTTAGATTGTAGGAGTTGGAAGGAAAGTTGGGGTGTGAGGATTGGTGGTTGGTGGAAATTTAGGAGGAAATGTTTTTATTAACATGAGTGAATTTGCTGATATAACATAAAAATATGGAATGTTTGCAAGGTACATGGAGTGGAAAAAAAAGGAAGAGGAAAAAGAAGCAGAAGGGAAAGGAAGTTAGATGAGTGAATAAAATAAAATAGTAAATTAAACAATTGAAGTAGGTGTAAGAGAAGATGAATGATCTAGGCCCATTCATATTCCACCATGTCAAATGTTCCTACGCCTCCAGGGCGGGTTTTCTGGGTGATCTTCCTGACGATGTAGAATGGGTTTTTCCCATTTTTGATGTTCTTTCTGAGACTTTTCAGTGTCTTTGAAGGCATGTTGGCAATTGGTTTTGGCATTGTGACTTGAAGGATGTTTGATCTTTTGTAGTCCATCAATTCGCAGACACATTTTTTGTATGTTGTTGATTGAAAGCCTACTTCTTCGGTAATTTCAATACTCATTAGTTTGTACTTTTTGTGCAACTTCAAATCTGCACTTGTTAGAACCTGCTGATTTAATTTTTTGAGGAGATCATTGTCCTCATCCTGGAAAGTGCAATGTTTTTTATTTTTGATTTGTAAACATTTTGTGTAAAAATGTTTGATTATGATGTGATACTTACAGTCTTGTCGTCAGAGTCTGAGTTAAAGTTTTTCATTTCCAATGGAATTATATTTGATGAAATTTGGAAAAATAAGTCTCACATTATCACTGTCTGAATTTTCTGAATTTGTTGTTGGTTTGGGTTTCGTGGTTGGTTTTGCTTTTGGTTTCTTGCATTTCTGAAAAGTTTGAAAAAAGGTTAGTGCTGAATGGCATTCGGTTCTGTCATTTGTGTCTCTTACTTTTTCAATCAGTTGTTGAAGCTTGGCACGTAATTGTTTAATTTGAGTGTCTGAATCAGAATCAGAATGAGAATCAGAATCGGAGATTTCATATTTCTGTAGCTTTATCTGGAAAAAAAGGGTGAGGTGTGATTTGAATTCAAATTAATTCAATTGAAAAATCAGTGTTTTTTTTTTCTTTTTTTTTCTTACCTTGCTTTTTTGGTAGTGGTTTTTTTTCAGTGTCAGTGGAGGATGAGTCAGACTGGAGCTTCCGTTTGGTGGTTTTCTTGGTAGTTCGAGCTTGTTGTGGGAGCTCGAACTCAGAATCAGTACCAGATGACTGGTGTTTCATTTTCTGAAAGAAAAAGAGTTAAACAAGGCATGTTGTGTGGAATGTAGGAGAAAAATTTGATGTTGTCTTACAGGTTTTTGTTGAGTTTTTTTGTTTGTCAGTGTGTTGGCTGATTTCTGTGATAAAGATTTTTTGACATTTATGAACTTGGAGACTTTGGATGTGCTTGGCTGCAAGTGTTGTTGCTGAAAAGATGTTGATTATGGTTAGTGAATGTGAAGTAAATCTAGTCTATCATTGAACTGGAAAGAATGGTACTTTGCTCAGCATTGTTTTCAGTTTCTCAATTTCCAACTGCATTTCAATAAATTTTTGTTGCTGGATAAAAGCAGGATCGTCCATGTCAGGACTGGTTTCAATTTTCTTGTGCTTCTCAAAGTAATCACTAAAGTCCGAAATGGAGTCTTCATGTTTAGGGCTTTTAACAATTTCATTGGTGGGAAGTTGTTCTATGTCTGTATCAGTGTTGTAGTCTGACACAAGATTCACCAAGCCAAAAGTGGAATTTTGTTGTGAATGGTCAGTGTCAGAATCAGAAATTTTGATTGCGTCTTGTCTCTTAGTGATTTGTGGTTTTTCTGGATTCATTTTTTTCTGTGGGAAGAGGGTGCGATTAGAAACAGTTAATGAAGAAATAGTTGGAAAAGTTATTAGTATACCTTAATGGTTTGCAGCTCGCCATCTATCATTTTTTTGTAATTTTGCTTCTTTCCTCTTGTTTTCATTTCACTGCAAAGAAGAAGACAAATGTATTTATTAATAGGGTTGCATTAAAAAAAAAAAAAATTCTGTTTTGTGTCTGGTTTGTGTTAGAAAGGAACGTGCCTTTTGCAACCATATAGGATGATGGTAACTAAAAAAAGAAAGGTAAGTTCCAAAGAGGACAGTAGTATTTGAAACAATCCAATCGAGACATGTGTTTCCAAAAGTTGTTGTTTCACTTTTGTTATGTAACTTTAAGTTGAATTGATTGAAGTAAGGCTCCATTGTATTCAACATTTGTGTGTTTTTGGAGTCAATGTTGAAATCTCCAATGATGATTATTTTATGGTCTTTGAAATTATGGGCAAATTGAAAAAGTTGTCCAAAAAGGGTGTGGTGTGTTTTTGGCAATAGCTATTTGTTTTTATTTGAGTCTTTTAAGACGACTTAACTTATCCTGTCCTTCCTTCCCCTCGCAAAATGGCTGCTGCTGCTGCTGTTGACCGAAGTCTGCCCGATGTCTGCCCGATGTTGTCGTGATGATTTCTCGTTGGAAACTCCATGATTTCACGGCCTCCTTGATGAATCCTTGTGTTCTCGGAAATTTCTTGAGCTGAAATCTCTAATTCTCCTGTCGGAGTCCTAGCATTTCTATTTTTGGTTTCCAAACTTGAGACGTCAATTTGACTCACTTTTCGTCTCAGTTTTAGATCTCTTATTTATCTTAAAGATTTTGCCGAACTCCGAATTTCAACGATTCATTTTTATTTTTTTTTTATTTAATTTCTATTTTATTCAAGCATCCATTTGCCCGAATTTCTATTTTTAAATTTTGAATCGCCTACGTTCGTTTTCCGTGCGCGATCTTCATTTGTTCATTTTGGGTACACGAACTGTGAAATGCCGCCAAAAACTACAAGACTTGACCCGACTTGACTCACGTATTTTAACTCGCTCTTTTGCTTATGGCTTATTTTATTGACCAAGATATCTTTGTAAAATCTTAACTCTGCGTTCGAGATTTTATCACTCAAGACTTGTTCGGAACGTTTTAATTTTTATCCGAAGACTGAAACTACATCGGTTGTGGTTGCTACCCAAGTGACTTCTGCGTTCTGATTGGCTATCGAGCCGCCGGTTGTGTTCTGCGCATGCGCGAAAAGTTCCCCGCGACCGTGACGCCTACCCGTCTCGCCCACTTGGCGTCAGTTGTCGTTAGCGTCCTGTGTAGAAGGTTGTGTGGTGCATCAACTCCGTTTTAGAAAATGAATCCTCGCAAAGTGTGGGTTGAATATGGGTCGGTGTTCGTGCACTTCATAAATGACCGCTGCCGTGCTGTCGAGGACATCCCAGTTGTGGATTTAGAGCCCGAACCTGAACGCCCTGAAGCTGAGCCCGAACGTGAGCCTGAAGCTGACGCCTTCGTAGGCTTCGTGGGTGTTCCTGATTACCCTGAGAATGTGGCTGTGTTCATCCATGTCTACCAGGCCATGGACCCTCTCACTAATGCCCCGACCAAAGTAAGTCTTAACCCCTGTTTATTTTAAAACTTTAAAGTAGTACGTTTTGTGTGCTTACTTTTACTTGTTCGTTCCAGATTTGTCCCACTTGCTACGCTTTACGGCCCCCTATGGCCGAGCCTACAGTGCTTCTCCTGCCCGTGGGCTTCAAAATAATGGCCCCGAAAGTATTTTCATCTGTTTACCTGTATGGTGAAGGGGCCTGTGATCTGCTGTGTGCCATTTGCGGCGGTGGCGAGGGCTATACCTATGTAAGTTTCATAAGTTCCGTACTTATTTGTTTTTAACCCTGCTTGCCCTGGCTACATCCTTCCCATTTTTTATTTTTTTTTAGACTGTTCTTAACCATCACGCTGGTTATGGGCCCACAGACGATCCTTTCTTCGACCTTTTTATCTGATTTGATTTATTATTCCGTGGCTGTTCATTATGTTACCATGCATTTATTTATTTTTCAATTTTAAGGCTTTTAATTTATCTTCATTGTTAACTTTGCCTTGTCTTTACTATTTGACGTAAATAAATTTATCTTTTCCTTGTCGGCTTATATTCCTGTGTACTTCTGTTATCCTTTACCTTGACCATAGCACGCAGTTCCAACCATTCGGAAACAGGTGCATTGATTCAAGTTTCACGACGTCTGTATGAAACTTCACTTGTTTTCTTTATCAAACATTTATTTCAATGGGTACAATATTTTGCTAGCTTTCAAACTTTAATAACAAAACAATGCTAGCAGTACTTGACAATTAACATAGTGACTTAATTTACACATTTGGCTGGCTTAAATGCTCGCAATAATCAGAAAAGACAAGACTACTTTGAACGTAATACAATCTTTATGAATAGTTCCGCTAGGTTAAATATGAAAACAAATGCAATCAGACTTCAGAGTTTGGCGGACTTAAAACGCTTACGTAATCCTACTTTAACACATTCTGAGGTTTTATGGTCCCTTGCTCCACAATGCTTGCACCTCTGTTTATTCTTACCTTCTTCTCCTATTACTTTATCTTGCTTACCTAAACTATATTCCTCTACATCTACACAGTTAACAAGCACTTCCAAACTATTTGTGGCTTCCTCCAAGCTTTCTTCCTTCTCACCTCCTTCCGTCACTACACACTCCTGCGACCAGTACTCCGCTATCATCTTGTCCATTCTTTCTATCTCGTCGTTAACTATCACTGCCTCTTGCTGCTTCCCTTCCATTTGCTTAATTAAATTGTCGAGGTCCAGACACAGTTCTTCATTGCTCACCTCTTCTGGTTCTTCTGCCGCTGCTTCTTGCTTCTTTAGTTCCTGTATTTCTTCCTCTTTCTTCTCTATCAGTCTTTCAATCTTCTCTAGTTCTTCTTCCATCTCACTCCTTCCTTTGAACTTCAATTCCCTCTCTAACTCATCCACCGACCACAACTCTTCTCCATTCCACTGTCCTTCCATTTTCTTCCACTTACTACTTTCTCTTTCTTGAACTGTTTCTATGCTTCTTCTCTTTCTTGCTTCTTCCTTCCTTAGCCTGTCTCTGGCTAAACACTTAAAAACGGTCTTCTTCACTTCCTCTAACGAAGCACTTTTTCTACCGTACACTTTCTTATTTTCACTTTCCTTGATGCTGCTTTCGACGGCTGGAAACTCCTTTTTCAGCTTTTCTGCAATGGTGGTCGGTCTTCCCTTCGTCGCCGTCGCTACTCCTTGCTCTGCTGGTGCTGTGGCTTCTGGCTTCGTCGCTGTGATCAGTTTGGCGTCTTCTGCAACTCTGGACACTCGCTTCCGTGGTGCCATGGCGCTGGTTGAAGCTGGACTGATCCGCTTCGATCGGCTTTGGTCCCGTTTTATCGGGATTAAACCAGATCTAGCCGGTTAAAGGGTTGACTATCGTCAATACGCCCTGCTGGACCGATCTGCTTCGTTTGAATCTCGCGGCACTCGTAGTGGGCGGTGTCGCTTATATCCAGGTGGCCGTGACTGCCCATAGAATCAACGTTGTTTACACAAACGTTAACCAGGCAGCTCCGAAGAAATCCTCTTCTTCCGCATTTTGCGGTGTATATGCAGCCAATTTATCGATGTGGACGATCAGTTTCTTGTGCGGTGGATCTTCTTGTTGAATTTGGGCGTTGCAATCGTTGATAATGTCCAAAATTTCATATGGTCCATGCCAAGGTGAGGTTAACTTCCTCATTTGTCCTGTCTTGGTGACTTTCTGATACAAGTACACTCTATCTCCTATCTTAAATGGTGCTAGCATTGCTGTTCTGTCATAATATTGTTTCATTTTGATTGCAGACTGTTTCTTGAAATCTCTGACTAAATCATGAATCTTACTCAAAGCTTCTCTTACAAACAATGGATATTTATCCTTCTTGTTTGACCAGTCTTCTTGAGACGGAGGTGCTTCTCTTTCAAATTGTAAAGGAGTCCTCATGGGAGCTCCGAACATTATTTCATATGGAGAGCACTTGGTTATTTCATTTGGAAGATTCCGATAAGCTTGAGCAATGAAAGGTAAATATTCTGGCCATTTTAGCTGGTCTGTCTCTACTAGCATTATAAGTTGTTGTTTTAAGGTTCTAATCCACCTTTCAACTTTTCCATTGGATTCTGGATGTTTCACTGATATCTTATATTTCTTTATGTGATACAGGTATGCTATTTCTGCCATGGTATTGGATTCAAATTCTTTCCCTTGATCCATCATTACTGAGATGGGTGCCCCAAAGATGGAAAACACATGAGTGATTAAAGCCCTTGCTACTTCTGAAGATGACTTGCCATACAAAGGAACTACTACTGGCCATGCAGAAAATGACTCTACTGTAGAGGTGTGCGAACAGCCCTTGTTCAGATTCAAGCGAACACGAACATTTTAATCAAAATTCGAACCGAACCGAACAAAATCAGTTTTGCTCGAAACCGAACCGAACAAGTGGCTGTTCGACTCGGATCTGAACACATCCGAACAAAATTCCGTCTCTTTTGTACATTAAATGCAAAGAAAAACTGAAAACTTCTTTTGGACCGCGATTTGTGTTCGACGGCGAACGCACATTTTCAAAGTTTTCGAACAGCTCGCGTCCGAACACCAGTTGTTCGCCCCCGATCGAACAAATTTTCTGTTCGGTTCGTTCGTGTTCGCTCGGATTCGGACATGTTCGCACATCTCTACTCTACTGCAATCATGATGTGAGTATAACCCTCTTGACTTTTATTAAATGGCCCCACTAAATCTACATGCCATCTCCCATGCAAACTCCGCGGGCGGCGGCCGGCCGGCCACTCCACACACATTATGTGAGGACCTTCCCCCACCATTTCCTTCGCCGACGGCCCGCTGCCCTATAAAAGCAACCCCGCGAGCCCTCTCGGCATCAGTCTGACTCCGCAGGTCGACGAGTGACACTGCCACGCTCTCCGCGATGTCTCAGCCCAGGGCCAGCCGCAGAGCTCAGCAGAAACACTTTCAAGGTACGTAGCCCACGAAGCGAGGAAGTCGTCGGTGAACCGTGAGCCGCACAGCGCGCCTCCTTCCCTACGTGGAAGTGGTCGGCGAGCTGTGAGCTGCACAGCGCGCCTCCTTCCCCTACGTGGAAGTGGTCGGCGAGCTGTGAGCTGCACAGCGCGCCTCCTTCCCTACGTGGAAGTGGTCGGCGAGCTGTGAGCTGCACAGCGCGCCTCCTTCCCCTACGTGGAAGTGGTCGGCGAGCTGTGAGCTGCACAGCGCGCCTCCTTCCCCTACGTGGAAGTGGTCGGCGAGCTGTGAGCTGCACAGCGCGCCTCCTTCCCCTACGTGGAAGTGGTCGGCGAGCTGTGAGCTGCACAGCGCGCCTCCTTCCCCTACGTGGAAGTGGTCGGCGAGCTGTGAGCCGCACAGCGCGCCTCCTTCCCTACGTGGAAGTGGTCGGCGAGCTGTGAGCTTCCCAGTACATTTCGAATTCGTACGTGTGTGCTAACCTTTCTATCTCTCTCTGTGCAGCTCCCGAAATTCGGCACCTAGTGCGTTTTCTACGAGACAACACACGGGTGATTAACAAGGATTCGAATGTACGGAACACGGCGTCCGGAAAGACCATTGGTCTATGGCTACCAGAATTTCGCTGGTACGAAGTGGAAGTTCTGAAAACGGGCTGTAAGTATATTCTCCCAAATCTTTCACAATATAATTGTTATGCTCCTCCTATAAACGTCTTTAACGTGTCGCTTGTAACAGGTTTTGCGAGCAATCACAAAACCTGGGAGGCGAGAAATCGTCTGACGCACACAATACCTTGAATTTTAAAACTTGTGAAACCTCTATTTTCAGCCCAAGCCGAGTTGGAGGCCCTTCTACAATCAATGGAGAATGAATCTCACGGGCAATCCACTGTTCGACTGACTAGCGACATGTCAGCGCCAGCGCAGGGCCAAACGTCGGAGACTGCTCTCCCCGGTACTCCGACGGAGCACCTGGATCAGCCAACGGCGTCGACAGAGACCGCTCTCCAGGACGCATCGCAAGCAGGCTGTGATCTCAGAGCGTGTGCGTTCCAGCATCCAGAAGATCTGAAAGGTAAGAAATGAAAAAATAAAATTAATGTACTGGAATCCTTTTCCTTAACATCAGCGCGCGGAGATCTAGAATTAAAGTTTCCACATTTAATCATTGAAGTAATTGGCCAACACTGAAATCAGACCTCAGCATAAAACGTACGAATTCCTTAAAACAACTTCATTAATTTTCTTAAAATTAAAATAAATATCAGAAAAGGCGCGTATTATATTCACCACTTAAATAGCCAAGTAAACTCCACTAGACCAGACAGACACGACTTAAATATAAGGAAGTGGTCGGCGAGCTGTGAGCTGCACAGCGCGCCTCCTTCCCCTACGCGAAGTGGTCGGCGAGCTGTGAGCCGCACAACGCCCCTCCTTCCGAAGTACTTCGGTTTTCCAAAATTACCTCACTGAAAAACGACGAAGTTTGTTTCAGGTCAACCGCTGCCAGTCAGTCCTGCGGCTACAGTACCGGCCCCAAAATTACCTCACTGAAAAACGACGAATTTGGTTTCAGGTCAACCGCTGCCAGTCCCTGCGGCTACAGAGACCGCCCTCGAGCCCCCTCAAGAGACCGCACATGAGCCCCCTCAAGAGACCGCCCTCGAGCACCCTCCAGAGACCGCCCTCGAGCACCCTCAAGAGACCGCCCTCGAGCACCCTCCAGAGACCGCCCTCGAGCACCCTCCAGAGACCGCCCTCGAGCACCCTCAAGAGACAGCCCTCCAGTCCCCTCAAGAGACCGCCCTCCAGTCCCCTCAAGAGACCGGCCTCGAGCCCCCTCCAGAGACCGCCCTCGAGTTTCCTTCAGAGACCGCCATCGAGTTCCCTCTAGAGACCGCCCTCGAGCCCCTTCAAGAGACAGGCCTCGAGCCCCTACAAGAGCAACCTCGAGCCCCTTCAAGAGACAGGCCTCGAGCCCCCTCAAGAGACCGCCCTCTCAAAGAATGAAAGTAGCCCGAGCACCGATTCTTCTTCAGTATACAACCTTCTGGAAAATGATGAAACTCCTAAGGAAGGCCCATTGCGGAAGCGATCCAAGATTTGTTACAATGAGCAGGAGAGTGAAGATGAAGACGAGAATAACTGCTATCAGGTGGAGAGCTGCGACGAATACAGCCCGGACACTGACGTATCGGATGAAGATGAGGCAGAGGATCTAGATGTGGAAGAAGCGGAGGAGGTCATGATACCGACAGAAGAGCCCCACCCAGATGTGGAACAAGAGGTGAAGGTCCCGTCACCGGCAAAAGAGCCCCAAGTCTCTCCAAGTACGCCTGACGGCAAGGAACAGAGAGAGCTGCGGCTTTCGTGCGCCTCCAAAAAGGATGGGAAACGTGTGTGGGACAAGAAGTATCCCTGCAAGTTCTGTGGGAAGCTGTATCCAAAATTGCCCCGCCACTTCGAACACGCTCACGCAGAAGTGAGTGAAGTCGCTAAATTTTTAGCTCTGCCAAAACACTCGAAGAGTAGAAAAGCTCTAATCGACACTCTGCGGAGCGATGGAGAAAGAATTCACAATTTTCGGCTCTTCGGGAGCAAGAACCCCGATGGGAAATTGATGCTCAAGAAGAGACCCACGGCTGACTCGGAAAACGCCACTCCGGGACATTATTTGCCATGCGAGCACTGCGGACGCCTCCTTAAGCACACGTACCTCGCGCGTCACGTGGGCAGATATACGTCCCAAAATTTGGTGAGCACCGGCGACGTGCACCCCACGGACAGACACCCCCTGAGAGGCGTGCAGGCCAGATGTGCCCTGCTCTTGCCGACCGCTCCTGATGTGCCAGCCCAATTTAAGAAGAAAGTGCTGCTGGCTATGAAGTATGACGAAATCTACAATGTAATAATTAAAGACAAGTTGATCATGGCATTTGGCCAGAAGCTCTACGACAGGCTGAAAAAGAAACCCACCAGGCAACGATTGGTTAAAGACAGGATGCGGGAGCTGGGGCGATTGCTTCATGAAGCGATGCAAATTTCCGACACAAAGAGCTTGGAGGATCTAATTAATGTCACCAAGTTCAAAGTCATACTATCGGCCACAAGAAGAGCAGCGGGTTATGACGAGGAAACTGGGGACTACAAAATCCCCAGTTTTGCTCTAAAGGTGGGCCAAAGCCTCAGGAAGTGTGCAACCGTTTTCAAAGGGCTATGTCAAGACCATGAAGATACACTGCATATGGTCACAAGAATAGAGCAGTTTGAGCAAAGACTAGAAAACAACTGGACAGACGAAGTGGCGAGTGATGCCCACAAAACCCTCTACGAAAGAAAATGGAACTCACCGCAACGTCTCCCCGTGGCTCAAGATGTCAGGTGCCTCAATAAGTACCTGGTTGACAAAGAACAGACGCTGAAAGCAGCACTAACAGAAAGTGTATCACCTGAAGACTACAGGAAGCTCACCGAAGTAGTCTTATGTAGGGTGATGCTCCTGAATCGCCGCCGGGTAGGAGAGACGCAGCTAATGCAACTGAAGGACTATGAGCGGTCCAAACATCAAGACAGTTCCGACCCCGATCTTTACGAGGGACTGACAGAGATTGAGAAGATCTTGGTGAAGACACTTCATCGGGTGGAGATCAGGGGAAAGAAGGGACGGATGGTTCCAGTTATCCTCACGCAGAGCCTGCAAGAAGTAGTAGAATTGCTCATCAAAATGAGACCTATGGTGGGTGTTCCTCAAGACAATATCTATCTGTTCCCCTGCATGTCCTCCGCCACTGGGTACTTCCGAGCAGATGTGATCCTCAGGTCCATGGCGGAGGCATGCGGGGCAAAATCTCCCGAGACTCTTCGAGCCACTCAACTTCGAAAGCATGTCGCTACGATGACGCAGCTCCTAAACCTGCGGGATAACGAGCTGGATGCAGTTGACAGGGCTAAGATTTTCGATTCAGACCTTTACAACACCATCTTGGACCTTTACCATGTAAAGAAGCGACGGACGACTGCCAGACATCCTTCTGCAAATGGCAAAGCAGAAAGGTGGGTCCGAACGCTCAAGACACAGCTCAAGCGATTATGTAATACAGCTGGCAATGATTGGGTTAAATGGTTACCTTTCATAACCCAGGCTTGCAGAAATTTGCCGAGCTCTGTCCATGGATTTTCACCCTATGAGATCCTGTTTGGTGCCCCAATGAGGACACCTTTGTGCGGAGAAAGGGAGGCTCCACCTGTCCAACCAGACATGGAAGCCTACCCGTATCAGGTCCGTGACATCCTTCGGGAAATTCATGACCAAGTCCGCACAATGAATGGAGCAGCTGCAAGAAAAATGAAAAAGCAGTATGACTTAACTGCCAGTCTTGCACCATTTAAACCAGGAGATCAAGTCGTCCTTTTTAACGACGCCCGGAAAAAGGGACAGTCTAAGGCGTTACTGAAAATATGGACTGGCCCATATACGGTAACCGTAATTGCTAACGATTGCAACGCCTTAATAAAGGACGACAACACCCAGAAGTCCCAGTTTGTCCACATAAACCGTTTGGCACCATACCCAACAAGTCCAAAAACGGACCATGTCGGCGCCTGGCTGAACTGGGTCGATGTGGAGGTGGTAGAAATCGATTGAGACCATCTCCCATCAACACTACCGATTATCGACAAGTGTCTACCCCGCGTCAAGATGGCGCCCAGGCAAGGGGTATAGCCTGGCGGCCGCCATTACCCCGTGCACAGGTGGCACTGTTGAGGGTGGCGCCGTCACCCTGGATTCCTACAACAACAGGGAACAAAAAGAGAAAACTGAGACATAGAAAAATGAACTCAGGCAAGGACGAGATAAAAAGGAAACTTCTGCAATCGGCGGAAAAGGCAAAGGCAAAATGGCAAACAGATCAACGCCAAAAGGAACGTGATAGGGCTCAACGACTAAGAAGGCAAATGAGTGAGCAGGCTGCAGAGGGAATTGAAGCCCGACAAACTCTTCAATTTGATTTCTTGAATAAACCAATTGATCAAGAAATGGACAAAGAAGAAATCAATCGCGAGGTCGCCGAAATTGACGACGCCTTAGAAATGATGAGTTTTGTCCAGCAGTCAAGACTCACCAACATGTCGTGGGTTGATATGGTGGAAGCAGAGCAGCCCTCCAGTAATTTGCCGGATGAGGACATCTTGCAGCTAGAAGTCTCAGAAGCTGATCTGGACCTCGACGGAGCGCCCAAGAAACCACCGCCAGAGGCAGCGACAGTGGCAGTCGAGACAACTGTCACAGCAGCCCAAAAGCCACCAGCCAAACGACGGGGCTCTAACTGCGGTGGTAGGGGCCACACGATCGAGGACTGCAAGAGGCCCTCCAAACGGCAGATGAAGGCTGCAGCAACAGCGGCCCAGCAGCGTCTCTACCTGAAAACACCCAAGAAAGGTGAGAAGCTGCCGCTAGTACTTCAAGCTGCGAGAGAGGCGGCTGCCTTTCTGCCAGAACCCCCGAAGCCGTTCACGTTCCTGGAGGACTACTAGCACCAATGACTGTTAAGTGCTAATTGCCCCATTGCCTAATGCCACGATTTTTCCTTTAAGGTTAAGAGTGAAAGTTAATAAAAGCCTTAACCACAAACCTGTGTTACTGTTGATACCTGAAATCCTCTTTTGAAATATTGAATACTGAACCAATTGGCTTGTCAGACGGCTGTGCCAGGTTTCCGATAACCTAACTGCAGTACTCAATAAGCCTGTTTGGGGACCAACCTCACTCTGTGCTGAAGTACTTGTTAAACCTAAAACAAAACAAATGGTCACACATAATACCTTTTTCGAAGGAAGGAAGAGAGACGATTATTATTTAAATGAACTTGACTGTTTATGGTAAAAGGAAAGCAATCGATAAAGGAGAAATATTACTCACCACTTTTGATACACTAACACTCCGCGTACCGACGCTAACATAGCTGACCAATCGGAAACGAGAGAAGCTAAACGACCACTGGAGTAAGAATAACTCAGACTGATTAAGTCAAAATAAATCCTGGAGACGTCAGAGACGGCCTCGGTGCTTCAAGAGGAAAACACGTCACTTCGTCCCTCACAACCACCTGTGGCCTGGTTGGTAGGAGTGTCGCGTCGGGTGAGGAATGTAGCCGGTTTAACTCCCAGTCATGGATCAATTATTCCAGTGATGACTGATTTAAAAAAATCAGTCGTTTGACTAACATCTGGGAACTCTTCTTCAAAGAAGTTTGAACTAAGCTCCCAATAGACCACGGACCCCTACATAGAGCAAAGCTCCCCGCCAACTCCCATTCCAAGGCGGAAGGTGGTAACCCTTTTGCCGTATGGCGCGAAAACAATTGAATTATGAACTCGAACGCGGATAAGCTGACCGCGTACGAAAGCTAAAGCAAACGACTCTCAACCTAAGAAACGGTTGTCAAGAACAACGGATGACAACAAACCATAATCCGTCCACCTTCTGAATCCAAACAGAATTTCCTGAAATCAATTTCTCCTAAAAGAAAGCGAAGAAAAATGAATGCTGGTCCAGGAAACGAATGGGGACTCCCCGTGGACGACAGTGAGTTTTAAAACATGGCACGTCCATCATAAATACCCTCCTGCTATGTTTACTAGTATCCTCCACCCCCTTGTGCTCCCTATGCAGTCATCGAGAGGGTAGATGTTGCTGAAGTAAAAGCGGGCGATACCGGCCCCCCTCCAGAGAGACGTTCGCTTTACGTCGTGTCCTGCTGGGCACCAGGTGCGGCGAGACCCAAACGTTATGCGTTTGTGGTGAAGAATAAACAACGGCCCCAGTTTTATACATGGCTGTTCACAGTAATGCCGGATTGTAAAGAAGATACCCCCGAGACAAGTGGCAACGCATGCCAAACTTCCTATTGGGCGTGACTGAATTACAATAAAAATACTGATGATATGGTAACTACTTATTTTGAAAACAAGCATGCGACAGCAGACTTGAAGAGAATGCAGCTAAGCACAAACAAGTCTTTTCAGCATCCCAGTTCCCAGCTCCTAAACACTTCCTTTTAGAAAACTTCAGCAACTACGCAGAGGTCCGAACTACTGACTACTGAGACGACGGTGTCCCAGATGTCGAGCTACTGCAGTCCACAAGCAGTTGAGCGGTTTTAAAAGTTAAGTTAAATGAAAACTGGTGCTAGGGATCCTTAGCAGTAAGAGATTAGGAGTGATGCCATTAGGTAGGCTTAGATTAAAATTTGGACTAGGATGGCATCGAGGCATTCCCTATAATAGTTAGAGGGATGAGGACAAGCCACCCCAAGGATCGGGTAGGCGCTGGTGAAAGTAAATACTGTGGGAGATGTGTGTTGTGTGTTTCAGGTGAAATCATCTCCATTCCAGGAATACTAACCCTTTTCTTAGTTGATCCTACCCCTCACGTCTCGACAGAGTATCTGAAAGGCTACACCCACACTGTGGTGGAAGTGGGCCCGAAGAGAAAATGTTGTTGACAATACGCTGAAGTATTGAGGTGTAGAATAGTACTGGATTCCCTGTCAAGGGTTGGACGCCTTGGACAAGCCGTTGTAGGTGGGAGTCTGGTACTTAGGGTTTTCACAGGTCTACACTTCTAGAACTTCCAGAACTTCAAAGAAAATGCAGTATAAAAGTCAATTATTGTAAGGCCGGGAAGTTTACTTTTCTTTTTAGGAGGGAGTGATGTTATGGTCTGATGCAATTAAAAAGTAAACATAACCCATTCTGGTCACTGGCATGCAAGCCGCCATCTTCCTAAGGACTCACTCCGACCATACTCTCTCATACTCTTATTCTAAACACTGTAGAGACTTCCCGAGCCGGTTACCAAGGAGGCCTCCTGGCCTCAGTCTGTTGTGAACCTTGCTAGAGTGCACTCACAATAAATCACGATCCTCAGAACGTCTCCTCTATTCCAATTCCCACACGCACATAACAATACATATATATATATATATCTTCATCATATCTTTGGATATCCAAAGGTTAGGTTATGTTAGGATAGGATAAGTTTTAGTTAGGTTAGGGTAGGCTAGGTTAAGTTAGGCTAGGTTAGGTAGGCTAGGTTAGGATAGGATTAGTTTTAGTTAGGCTAGATTAGGTTAAGTTAGGCTAGGTTAGGTAAGGAAAGTATAGTGTAGGTTTTGGTTAGGCTAGATTTGGTAAGGTAGGTTAGGTAGGTAAGGTAGGTTGGGCTAGGTTAGGTTAGGTTAGGTAAGGATAGGATAAGTTTTGGTTAGGCTAGATTAGGTCAGGTTAGGTTAGTTAGGCTAGGTTAAGTGCTTAACATACAATTACTGTAAAGGATTCAAAATGTGCAGCCGCATATCTAACAGCACATGTCTGTCCCTCTTTTATCTGGCTGCAGCAGCGAGCGCAGCATTTGGCCCGGCGGGCCCTGGCTAGTATGTGGACGGCCCGCAACGGCGACGCCCGCACAATTCATCTTGTCAACTTACTTGCAGTTTGGTAACTAGAGGAGGGAGTTGGTGCGGGTGTAGGCTCAGGTGTGTAGACGAACTCTGAAAAAAATGGTACGTAAAAGAAGGTCCATTAGTGCACGAGAACTAGCAAGCTGACAGTCACCTTCGTCCCTACCGTTGAAGTCCCGCCCGGATTTAAATAGGGTATTTCCGTGGATCCTGGGCCGGACGGGAGAAGAATAAAAGTAAGCCCCAGACCGGAACCAGTAGGCGGGAGTGGGGGGTTCGGGCGGGCTCGGGCCCGCGACGAGCCGAGCCAGCGCTGCGCGGTCGGCTCGTCGCTGGGCCCGAGCCCGAGCCCGCCCGCCCGACACTCGCCCCAACCCCCACTCCCTCCTACTGGTTCCGGTCTGGGGCTTTTGTTCTTTTCCCGTCCGGCCCAGGATCCGCGGAAATACCCTATTCCGGCTGTAAATGGCATTGTGGTATCGTGGCAGTTGGCAATGCGCTAGTTCCAGGACCGGCCACCGGGTGGCGCCACAGGTGGCACCCCCGCGAGGCCGGGACGAGCGGAACTAGCGGCATTGCTTCACGAGCCGCGGGGACGGAAGTTCGAGTGAATCCCGCATCAACCCCCTAACCGTGAGTCTATGTGATTTCAATCCTTACCCGAACCCAAACACCGGTGGGAAATTTTGAAAGTTACCATTTTCCTTACCCTCGGTGCCCTAAGAACCCCATGAGTCAAAGTCCGACGTCTGGGCGAGACCTCGTTCCGTTTTTCAGATAGTCATTTATAAATGACATCGTGGGTTTGGGATTAAACACAGTGGTAAGTTTAGAAAATAAAAAAGTTGAAACGTTTTTTTGACACACACACTGAAAAACATTTCACTGAATACCTCCAACGATAAAAACTTCAAAAAATTTGTCAAAATTTGCGAAAGGGAGACAACTTAATGCTCGAAATAACGCAATTGTTTTAGGGAGAGGGTGAGGACACGATACATCTCGAAAAGCAGGTATTGGAAGGTGAATAGCAGTAGTCAACACCCTAAACAACGCTATTTTACGTGCATACATACATTTTTCTGAAAACTCATGTCTCCTACAGCAGACTCTGTAAGTGTCATTCATAAATGACATTGTGATTTTCAAGCAAAAAGTCAAATATCGAGATGGCCCTCTGCTTGCGTACACCCTACGAAACCAACATACGGGATCATCCCTCGGGAATTACGAGGGTAGGAGAATAGTTTTCTTTGTTTTGTAATGTCATTTATAACTGACAGTGTGCTTTCCAGGAGGAAAGGTGCAGTTTACGAAGGCGAAAGGCCTGCTGGCGTTCACCCTCCGAAACAATCACCGTGTACCGCCTGCCAACAGTAAAGAAGTCGAGATTACAACTGCCTACACTAAATGCTAAATATTTAGAAGGGAATACTTGTCTGAAAATTGGACATATGCTCTAAGTGCTACTGATCCTAGACACGTCTAATTTACATTGCACAATGTGCAGTCTATCTATCCCTGAGTTTCGAAAGATCCCCGCATGATTTTGAAGTCTCCCTGACTGCCTGTCCATGGTTTTGGAGTGTCATTTATAACTGACATCGTGCTTTTCGCCCTAAGGTGCAGTCCTTGATAGTGTGAGTACGCCAGGGCACGATGGACAGGCTCGCCCCGATGCACGGTCTGGGGGAATCCCCCCCCCTTCCCCCTACGCACACACGCACTCAAATTACGCACACGACTAGCTGGTCTTCCTTTCCCTCGCCACGAAAATAAAGGGACGGCAGAGATGGAAAGCGTTGTAATTCGGTATTTCGGCATTTCCCTCCGCCTGGCAAACAATGGGAGCGAGCGTTGCGTGGTAACGATGATACCGACGGTCTCAAGACTTTTCCAAGCGTTCAAGAAGAAAATGTCAGCTGAGAAAGAAAGTGAGTAGTGACCGTGGTGGTGACTGACTAACCGAGTGGGAGAGAAAGAGATAGACAGCCAAGTCTGCTGGGAGCGGTCGAGAGCCTACAGCACGGACGAAGCGACATACTCTTTCTCTCCCACATGGCGATTCACAGAAAACGTGTGCGCCCCCTGGGCGTGAACGTGGCTAAGCAGGTCACCACTGGAATCTATGGATCGCCAATGAAGTCGAGCCCTTCGCGCGTTCGACGCTGAGTTTATGGCGCGGAGGCTGTTTGACGCGCCTCTTCAAGTTGCCGCGGATCTTTTTGTTTTGCAGAGTGCAGCAAGTGTGGTCGAAGTTTGGCCTCTAAGTGGTGCTGCGTCGCACGGCGCTGCATTTCGAGCCCGTTCAGACGTCACCCCTGGCAGACCGGTAAGATAACTTCTGTAATTTTGGCAAACTGGCCCTCAAGTAATTGGTATCGGTAACAAGGTTTTGTAGATGGTCACTACACAGAAATCACGCCGCTTACCACACGGCAGGTATTCGAACCTAATTCACACTGCGATCGAATAGTCGATCTTTCCATCTTTATCTACATTACTTTGTTGCGGGTTCGAATACCGAGTGTTCCAGACATTTACTCTAAATACGCATGCATGTCGAATGGGTTGCCTGCCAACCCGGCGCTCAACAGCGGTAGGCGACAGGGGTGCAAAAGGGGGGGGGGGGGCATCGAGCGGGGGGAATGGGGACGATCGCTACACGCATGACCGGCCGCCAGCCGAGCCGCCAGCCGCCAGCCCTCAATATCCTGAGGCCGGCCTAAAGATATATGGATAGGCTTGCCTGGACCCGTCAATAGCGGCTGGCCAACTGACGATCACCTTTGTTCTGAGGTGTCCCCCGCTCTTCCTCCCCCCCCTCCCCCTGCAGCCCTGCCTACCACTTCTCACGAGTGCCGGGTGGACAGGCAACCCATCCGACAAACCTGTATGTATGAAATGCCTTTTACACTGTGTTTTGCTCTTGCTAGTGCCGCCTCTAACACTGATTTGCGTTTTCTGTGCAGCAGCAGCCGAGGTGACAGCTGCAACTGGGCCGGCAGCTCAAGCACCGGCACCTGAGCCAGCGCCCCTGCCCGCTGCTGGAGTTCCAGCTGCCACGCCCCAGCCCGCTTCTGTAGTTCCAGCTGTCACGCCCCAGCCCGCTGCTGTAGTTCCAGCTAGGGCTGTGCGGTTATTGAAATTGTAACTGGTTCTTCGGGTATTAGAATAACCGGTTTTTGGGGTAGTTAATCGATTAATCGATTAACCGGCAAATAAGTAGTTAACTGGACAAAATGTTTCACTTTATTAGCCGGTTATTCCTAAAAACCGTTAGTTAATCGTCAGATAACCGTCAATTAACCGTCATTACCGGTTCCTCGATTAATCGGTTATTTTGTAAATCAGTAACTACCCTACTAGTTAATGCAATAACCGAAACCGATAACTAGTTAATCGGTTAACCGCACAGCCCTAGTTCCAGCTGCCACGCCCCCGCCCGCTGCTGTAGTTCCAGCTGCCACGCCCCAGCCCGCTGCTATAGTTCCAGCTGCCACGCCCCAGCCCGCTTCTGGAGTTCCAGCTGCCACGCCCCAGCCCGCCGCTGGAGTTCCAGCTGCCACGTCCCAGCCCGCCGCTGGAGTTCCAGTTCCCACGCCCCAGCCCGCGGGAGTAGCTGCTCCAGCTCCGCCACCAGATGTTCGAAAACCAGAGAGAGACAAAGCCTGCCAGACGGATAGCACCGAGACTATTTCTAGGGCTGCAACTGACACGTGGCCTAGATCAGAAGAGTTTCTCATGGACAGAAGGCTCGCCAATGTTGAGGTAAGGATTTGAACCCTCCCTCTCCCCCTTCCACCCGTGTTCCTTTTGTTGAGAAATCTCACATAGTAATTATTCATCTTACAAACGCTGCTGTGGTGGTAAAAGAACTTTGAACTCTGGAGTGCCTTTGTACGTATGATTGCAGGGAGCGCTTGAGAATGTGCTGCAGCAAATGAAGCTGCTAACTGATGCAGCAGAATGGAACAGGACCTCATCGAATGATAACAAATAAGGCAGCAACATGTATATATGTTAATATATTTTATCAGTAAACTAAGCTCAATTCACAAGTATAAATATTGAAGCAGGTAACTAAATTGAAAACAGATATTTCATAAGTAGAGAGAGATCAATTCATTCACACTTATCGAAGGATGACAAATATTGATAAGGCAGCAATGTAAATATATGCCAAAATATTTTTCAATAAACAAACATCGAAGATGACACAATATCAAACAGTTTATAGGAATAGAAGATGAATCTAATAAAACTACTTTTGATAACACATAGGCTCAAGTCATAAGTATAAATTTAAAAGCACTTGACTAATTGAAAAACAGATATTTCGTAAGTCACTTAATTTGAAGCATTGACAATTCTGAGCCAACTAAGTAACGCATATTATATAAGAAAGTCAAGAATAACAAGTATTATCACATAAAATTTGTAACATTGTGCTCGTTCATTTCTCACATGTTGGTAACATAGAAATACTAAATATATACTAAGTATATATGTAGTATTCAGTCAGGGTCTTAAAAATAATGTTTAAAAACTTCATATTATTGCACACTCAAAAATTCTAAATATACTCTATCACAGACGGTACAGAATTAATTATTCCTCCTCTTCCGATTCAATATCTGCTTCTTCCTGCGCTGCTGTAAAGTATAAATAAGTTTGTATTACTCTATAATACTCTATATTAATAAATAAAGACAATTCATAATAAACCATGTAGTAGTAATTTGACTCCAACATACCAGTGGTCAGACTTTGATGGTAATTCAGAAAGCAGTTGCGCCCTGGCACCAAGCAAAGATGGATTTTGCACTTCAAACACTGCACTCCAGTCTGTCCATTTTTGCAATTTCGGCACCTTTGCTGTTTGTCAGCATAACTGGCCCAGTCACAAAAGCCATCGCCTGCCACTGAAGGCTCAGGTCGAAAGGTTTTCGGAGTCTTTATCAAATTCTGTGCTCTTGGGAAGTTACATTTTTCAGGTGAAGTCCCTTGACCAGCCAAGGATCTACATACTGAAATCTTGAAATCTTTGGAGCTTAGAATTTTTGGTTTCTTAGCAGGTGGTGTAGGTGGAGGAAGGGAGGCACCATGGCGCTTGTACAGCAACCATGAATTCACGATCGATAAGTCCAGCATGTATCCAACTTTGTTGGAGTTCTGTACAATTCAACAAGCATATCATTAAGATCCACTCCTCCCATACTTGAATTGTAAAGTTGGATGGTCCTCAGAATAGGGCCCTATTCTGGCTCTATGCACTTTGTCGAACCTGTAGACACAAACACACACACAAATCCATTGTTTACACATGTCAATCATAAAGAATGTTATCAAGTACTCAACCATATATTTACCGTTTTGCTTCACCAATAGGGTTTACTCTAGCTATAGTGGATATAAGGTAGACAGGTTTGCTGTCATACCACTTGACTATAACCACACCGTTCTTAGATTTGTAATCATAGGTGCCACGTCCTGTTTTGGCCATTGCCTTATCTGCCTCCAATGGGCAGTGGTCAATACGGTCCGAGCGAATAGTGCCAGTTGCCAGAATATTATACGTGGTCTTCAGGTAGCGGACAAGGTGATAACTGCTAAAGTAGTTATCAAAAAAAATTAAAGAATCCACAGGATTGTCAATGATACGGCCCAAATGGATTACCACCTGTGCCCCCACTCCCATTTTCTTCTCCACTTCTGAAAACTTGCAATTTCGAAATGTGGTAGCTCCAGCACAAATAAGAAAATCATAAACTATGCCGGACACACCAGCAATAGAAAAAATTTTAAAACCAAATTTATGTGGCTTTTTTGCCATGTACTGGCGCAGTAGCCCAGCGAATTTTCCTTTATATGGGACCATTGTCTCATCTACAGAGAATCTATTTTCCTAGACCAAATCATTGCATTTCTTTTTTATGTGGTTCAGAAATACTGACACTTTCGCATACCGATCATCTGGATCAAGCGATTGCTCTTCAGCTTTGTCATAAAAATGCAATGCTGATCTAATAGCTTGAAAGCGGTTGTAAGTCATAACATCTGCCACCTGAGGAACTCTTGAAGAGACTGACCAATAATCTCTAAAACTTGGCAGCTGAATTACACCCATTAACATCCAAATTCCAAGAAACTGTCTCATTTCCAGTGGTGTCACTTTGAGATTCTTTGTACCTTTGCTCTTCCATACACCAAATGCATTAGTACATTTAGTCATTATTTCAATTATGGCATCATCAATGAAATAATCAAAATACTCAATAGGTTCACAAACGTCATCAGCTGGAGGATCAAAATGTGATGTGGGGCGTGTCACTTCTGGAATGTCCTCCTTTTTTCATTCATTTGCCACTTCATCCAGCACCTCTTCTTCAATAAGAACATCAGCTTCATGTGCATCACATTAAGCTGCACCTAGCTTCTTCAACCAAGCGTTGCTCTTTTCAATAGAAACTGTGACGGTAGCGCCAATGACAGAATCATCATCCGATTCTCCTTCAGATTCTGACCAACCAGTTAGAAGCCCTCCTGTATCATTGTTTTTCATTGCCTTTCCCTGCTGCCTTGCCTGAGCAATATCCCATTCTTTATCGCTGTCACCTTCTGAAAATGAGTCGGGAGTCGGATGAACTGCTGGGGGTCTCAACGATATTTGAATGAGCTTGTATCCGTTTTCTCATTTGGTATCGTGAAGGGGCACCAACTGCCAATTCTTTGCTTTGATCTGAGCGTGAACAAACAGGTGTCGAACAGACAAGAGTAGTAGGAAAAGAAGTTTCAGCTGAGCTGGTAAGGAAATCTTCTATGTTGGAATTGTTACGATGAAATATCAAAAAGGAAACACGTCAGTCCCAGCAAATTCATCAGGAAATTATATTTTTAAATGTGAACATACTTACTTCACTTACAACAGTAGACTTTTCTTGGAGCACTTTGTCGGATGCTTCAACAGCATTAGCCACTACATGAGTGTCTGTCCGGGATGACTGAGACATGAAAAGAAAAAAAATATTAGCTAAAGGGAAAGGAATACTTTTTTTCTAAAATATTTTTTTTTTTTTTTTAAATGAACATGATACCTTTGAACCAACAGCTCGACGAACAGGTTTCAAAAAAACAGTCTTTTTTGAAGACACTTTTGCAGATACCAATATTTCTTTTGCATTCCTAGCTACCAAGTCTGGTAATTAGGGATCGAAGTTTTCCGGAAATCTTCAAAATTTCCAAAAATTTCCGGAAAAGTGGAAAATTTCGGAAATTTTCCGGAAATTTTGGCAAAATTAGGTTAAAATGTGACATGCGGACGGAAACTCTATTTTAGATAATTTAGGTGTTTAGATCTTAATGTGCATGACTGGTTGCATGGTGGGAACTGTAAATTACTTAGAATACAAGGATCACATTATCTATTTAGTCAAATAATTGTCGGAGCTTCCATAGTAGCGACAACAATCACAATCTAACAAGAACTAAGTAGAACGAATCAGAATTTAAGTATCACATTAAATCAGTCAAATAATAATGCCTATGCCAGCACTGGTGTAAATTCTATCAGGAAATCAGATATGCTAACAGAAATTTCTCATATGATTTCTGATTACCTGATAGTTTTCCTGATTGCCTGATAGCTCTTCTGATCACCTGTTTGGTTTCCTAATTGTCTGATAGCTTTTCTGATTTTCTGGAAGCATTTTTTGATAGCTTTTCTGGTTTCTGAAAGCAGTTCTGATCTCTAATAGCTTATGCTGATAGCTCTTCTGATATCCTGAAAGCATTTTGCTTTCAGCGTAAACTATCAGAAGTCTGCTTTTGGAGAAAACGCTATTAGGATGTTCTGAAAACGTCGATTTAGAGAGGGCCATAAAACCGAAACTTCTCGGAGTTTCAGGTTGGAATTTAGTATGCGACATCAGTGTGCAAATTTAGGGAGCGTTCAATAATTACGTAAGGGAAATTTTCGGAATATTGGACCCCTCCCTCCCCCATGTAAGGGTCCTAACCTAACCTTCTTATGGAACGAATGCACGCACGTAAGAAATCTCGGACCCCCTCCCAAGGCCCTTACGTAATTAATCAACGCCCCCTTACTATGGCCATTTTAATTTTATCGAAATCCAACACTTTTTTCTTGAGAACCCAGGAAAAAGCAAGTAAAGAAATAATGAAATGTTTTCTTTCTGTTTCCAAGTGTGGTAATTTTTAGATTTATTTTAATTTCATATGTATCTCTGAAGCTTTTCTTTTTAGTGTCTAACGGTGTTTAACTGTTTGGTTTTATGGAAGGTTTTGATAGTTCATTTTTTTAAACTTTTGCAATTTTTGACTTAAGAAAGCCTTACAAGTCAAGCTGGTGTGTGTTTGCTTTCTTTGACACTCGTAATGCCAATTTGTATTGAATGTGTTCCAGCTCTCTGGCATCATTTACAAAAGGAACATCGGCTGAATGCTCTGAGTACTTTCAAATGCGGTGAACAGGGATGCAGGTGAGATCTCATGTTAACTGAGGTGATGAACAAAGTGATTGTGATCCTAATATAGTTTGTAAGGTAGTGGTCTCAGAATGTGATACTAGTGGTATTCGTAGTGGTATTGATACTGATCTGGTCACTGTAACCGAAAACTCAGATGTACCTTTATCAGTTAATGACTCGAGTTTTCAGGATGCTCTTCAAAGTCAATGTGATGCATTTGTTTGCAAATATTATTCTAAGGCTAGCTGACCAAGAAATATAGTTCAAGACATTGTGGATGATGCTCAAGATTTGTTATCTAATGGAGTATTTATAAACATTCTATGAGATAAAGTGATGCAGGCTTTGCAATCTAGTCAAGCAGAACAACCGCTAGTTGGGAAAATTCCTGGTATGTTTAATGCAGTTCAGAACCCATTTGTAGACAAGTCATTGCTCAGAACGAAAACAAACTATGAAAATGACCTTCTAGTAAATGACCAAACCAAGACTGGCATCATTGAAAAGTGTGTGTTCAATGATTTAGATTCTTTTCATATAACAGAAAATTTGGATGGAGATGTGCTGCATGGTTTTGATGAGGGTCTTTGCCACTGTGTTGTAACTTTTGTTTCAACTAAACTCACCACAGCAGTCTCGAAATACTAAACCAGTTTTCTCTTCAGCCACTTTGAATCGTAGAATGCAGTTATTTGATTTTGGTCATGTAATGTATTCAATTTCTGTTTGATGTTAATCTTTAAACAACTGTCACATTATCCGGGGGTGTTGTAAATGTAAATAATTGATTAAGTTTATTAATTGATTAAGTTGGTATACCTGCCATCGTGTAAATAATCCACCAGCTGATTTTATCAAAGAGCCCTGCTACATCAGAATAAATCTCTTGCCTCTGGAACACTCATGCTGTTTGATCTCTCATTTACTTCAACCTATATTAAGTCTTATTAAAAATACATGAAATTTATTCCAGAATCTACACTAAAATACCCAGAACAAAGATACACTGACAGAATAAATGTCACAGTGTTGGAAGAAACACAATCACACACAGAAATAAGCAGATTGTGGATGTCACTCTGATAGAGCTTTTCAAACGTGAAAATATTGTTTGCTTGGTCAACTTCAATTTTTTGGGTGATTTTTCTTTAAAAAAAAAAGATGGAATGAATACACTCCAATACATGAATCTACTGTCATTAGCAAAGAGTAATCCACACAGCAAACGTTTATCCAAAATGAAAGGGTCAGCTAACACGATGAGTGATTTGCCAAAATGGTTCACATTATCACTTTTGCAACATAAATGAATAAGGGAACAGACTATTTGAAAGAACAGAGAAGGCATACAAAAACTATCTACAGTATAAAGTCACGAGATGCACCTGCTGGCCCGGTACCATGAGGGGTGGAATCGAAAATCGATTAAGTCCCGAAAAAATGGCCTTCGCCATCTTTTGATATGTTGTTCCCCGTCACTTAAAACGTCATTTAGACATATAATATAAGGTTTGAATTTTTGGCCAAAAACTCTAGGACTTCTTAAAGTTTTATCTGCATCTGTAAGGTGTGTCCACTCAAAAGCGACAACATGAAGAAGACCTATCTATATCTGATTCTCCTGACATGAAATTGAGAAAAAATGGCCTTTTAGATCCCCAGAAATCTCACCACATATGTGGTAATGAAAATAAGTTAAATTGTTCATTATGAAAACCACCATACAGATATTAGAACTGATATGGTACAGCCTTCTGTTTGATGTCAACAAATTCAGAAAAATGTAAGCTTCAGGAGGCCCCAACACAATGGATGTGTACCTGAATGCCCCAGACAGCTCATTGTCATGGTAATGTTGCAACAAGCAACGTGAAATGTGCAGAAGGTTGTTAATGGCAGAGAGCCAAGAGACTCACACCATAAATTTAAATCTTGATTCTATCAAGACCACAATTAAATTGATAGTATTATTAATTCAGACTTAATAAGACCATAATAAAGCCATTTACAAAAGTGCAAGTTTCCGTCGCTGGTACTGCTTATAAAAGGTCTGCTAATTAAGTTTTCAGAAATTAATCTTGAGAATATTTAATTTGTATGCAAGAAAAAGGCCATCAATTTATAACTCTTTTGACACAAAAGTGAAAAAAAATTCCTCATAGAAGCCAAGAAATTTTACATTGTATGTGGTATTGAGAAAATTAATTTTGAACTCTTCAAAATTAAATTTAGATCTGATTGCTTCACCTTCTTTTTAATGTCCAAAACATCAGAAAAATGTAAGCTTTTAAAAGCACCAACACACTTGTCGTGGACCTTAGCAGTCCCAAATAGCTCATTTTCACCATACTCAAGAAATTAAGCGACGGAAACTGAGTTTTCAAAGAAGGTTTGCTTTTCTGCAAAAGGCTAGGAATGACAGTAAGATAAGAGATTCACACCATAAATAGTAGAACTCTAACTGATTCTAACAAGACCACAATGAAATTATTAGTATGTATTCTTTAAGTATCAAAGGAATTGGCCGGGTCCCTGGTACTGGGCTGAATAGTGAGAGCAGAGAGCCGGACACTGGGCAACTTAACCTCTACAACTTCGGAGCTGGCTGAGCAAAGGGAACATGACGAGTGTATAATGTCCAGTCATATGTACAGTCATCATATCCAGTCATCATGTCCAGACATATGTCCGGTCACAGTAAACTAATAAGTGCGGTCAAAAAGTCCAATCATATGTCCGGTCAAAATGCCCATTCATATGTCCTGTCATAATGTAGTCATGTAGCCGGTCACAATGTCCAGTCAAATGTCTGGTGATAATGTCCAGTCATATATTCGGTCATGATGTCCACTCATATGGCCAGTTACCTAACTAACTTAACCTAACCTATCTAACCTAACCTAACTTTCTTCACCCAAACTATCCACACCTAACCTACCTAGCATAACCTACCTATCCTAATTATCGAACCTTACTTATCCTTACCTTAACCTACGTACGTAACGTTTGTGTAATGCGTGTGTTTCTAGCATTGATGTAATACCGTATCGGTATTGTTGTAAAACTTTGAACATACGTATGTCAATGTGAACATAGTGATAAGTTTTTTTATTCATTAAAAATGAATTGAAATATGTGAAATATATTACAGAGCAGGGTGAATACATAATTACGGCGTGCAGGGTGGGGCTCACTTCTCAAAAAACGCATCCTCATTACATTTTCACCACTAACAGCGGTTTCTTTCGATCAAAAAGTGTTAACTGTGGTTAGTTCAAATGAGCTGTATGCATTGAGCGGATCACCCAAAGATTTTACACTGTTTACGTGTCATTTTCAGCATCAGCGTTTGCCAGAAGTGACATAATTGTTTGACATATATGTGCAGGTTCAAAATAAATTAAATTGAAGCCCATATTTTGAAAATGGCGGCTCAAGGGGCCTAAATGGTGGATCGTAGGGATACGGGGTGTGTTCCATTTAGTTTATCGTCATCGAATTGTGCAGGAACGACACCTAGATCATCTCTGGGCGATAATAATTAGTTTTTGAACACTTTGAACAAAACATTGAACGTTACTAGCTGGTCAGCCTTACAGTTAACAATATTTTAACCGTCATTTTCAACATAAGCGCCATCATTACACGCAGGAAAAACACCCCGTTTGACATATTTGCTCAAGTTTCAAAAAAAGTTACATTTAGGCCCTTATTTTCAAAATGGCGGCTCAAGGGGCGTAAATGGTGGGTCGTACGGATAGAGGGTGTGTTCCATCCGATTTGTCGTCGTCAAATTGTGCGGTAAGGCCACCTAGACCATCTGTGGGCGATAATAATTAGTTTTAGAACATTTTGAACACTTTTAACAAATTATTGAACATATCTCGGCTCCTGTGCGTGCTAGGTGAGTGTGCTGCGGCTCAAATTGAAGCTTAGGACCTAAAGACTCTCTCTGCAAAAATTCACGCTTTTTATATGTTTTGCCGTTTTTTTTCTAGAATTTGCTGTGTACCGCTCCCGCTACTAGTAATCAATGTCCAGGCATATGTCCGGTCATAATGTCTAATCGTATGTCCGGTCATAATGTCCAGTCATATGTCCGGTCATAATGTCCAGTCAAATGTCCGGTCATAATGTCCAGTGATATGGCCAATCATAATGTCTTTAAGTTTCGAGCGAGCGAGCGACGCGAATGATGAACCGCATAAGAAGAACAAAAAAAACTCATCCCAAAACACTTAAACAAAGTCCAATAAAAATTTCCATTGTTCCATTCGCGTCCGCGATGAGCCCTTGGGCAGTCTAGTTTAATAATATTTTTCTTCTCATCTTATTAATTTTAGAGGGGCACACGAGTGAAGAGGAAAATGTTGCTCAGAGAATCTGTGACGACCTTACAAATAAAAAGCTTCTTCCCGTTATCAAAAACAAGGTAAGTTTGTCTGATTTTTTTTCCTGCCTATTTGTGGGGGGTATCACAAGATATCAGTCTTTTTGGTTGTTTCTTGCATACCACTTTTCCGTTCAATTTTTTTCCTCTATGAATTTCAGGTGTATGTCGGCAGTGGTCAGCACATAAATAGCAATCTATGGGCCAAATTGAGGAAGCAAAGGAAAGATACTTTATTTTTAAAAGATGCAGCTCTAGGTGTCTACGGGTTTGAAGGTCTCAAGCAACGCTGCAGCAAAAGGAAGTCACCAGGCCTTAAGGTTGCCACCCCTCGTAAAGTAAAACTTTTGACATGTAAGGGAAACAGACATTTTACTACCTGTGAATTACTTGCTAATAATACCTTCCTCTTATATAATCTTGTCTTTTCAGCAATGGTTGTGGGCAAGATGTGGGCCAAAGGAGAGAAGGGTCCAGCAGAGGTGGCTGTCATGAAGGAGAAAGTCCCTAACTGGCTTGGGGAAAAGATGACAGATTGTCGCAAGGTAAGTGTCGCCATTTTATTGTTCTTTGATCTCCCTGCTAAACTGTTGCTTTAGTACCTACTTACAATTAATTCTAGCCGCTTGCCAGCTCGGCAGATTCCAGCACTGAATCTAAGTCAGACCACGGTCACAGCCATAAGAAGTCTTCTAGCCATAGCAGCCGGAAGCATAATTCAGCTCACAAATCGACCAGCAGCCGCAGCAAGGCCGATTAGGAGTGCAGGAAGGAACCTGGTAAGTGTTATCTTCTGAAGGGATGTTGAAACGAAAGGTCAAATAGATCAGATGTTTTATGGTAATTTTTATGCACTCTTTAAGATGTTTAGACAAGAATGCCATGCAAAATTGAGTAGCTACCTGGCACATCAATTTAAAGTATATTTTTAGAAAATGTCAGGGTAATTGGAATATTAGGTGGGGCATTACTATTTTCATGGAACAATTGATTAAGCTTCAACCTCCCTTGATGAACTCATATTTAATTAATGATCCTGAAAGCGTGCTATATTAATATCCTCTATTTCTTTCTAGCCTACCTGGTCTGTGAAGTTGTAAAGTGAAACAGAAGATTTGGAAAGGATCTTAATCAAAGTTATACTTAATTTGTAATTGAATAAATTCAGTTTTATTTTTGCAGTAATTCTTTCAATTACACTCACTTATGTACCTGAAGTTCATGGTTTGCCGTGGGACAGTTGGAGAGGTTTGGATGCTGCGATAGCCGTGCCTACCCTATTGCTCATCAAAATGGAAACTCACATTTTGGGGAAGAGATACCTCAGCCTTTGGTGGCACAGAGCTCCTGGAAGTTAGGCCCGTCTGTCAGACGTAAGTGCTCGTCGGAATTGACTACCATCGGTTTTACATGAGTTTCGTTGCTGCTGTGCAATTTTGATGCCAGCCAAACGTCTAAACAACGCAAAATAGTGCTTCTGGAGTCATCTTGTGGAACCGCCGAGAGGGTAGATGGGCCTGTCACACACGGGCGCTGAAGGGGTTGCCTACCCTTCAGTTAGCAGGCGCCATATGCCTTCGTTGCTGCTGATTGCTCCCCCTTACGTCTTGTGATCAGCTACTGAGCAAAGGTAACACAATATTTTCAAGCTTTCCACTGAACGGAGCTGGTGTCCGGTTCCCCATGGTGGTCATAGGTAGAAGCATCTTCCAGAGATGTTCCGGCCGTATTGTGTACGTGCGCAGCCGGCTGGAAATCCACATTCCGTTCGGGACTCTCCACTCCGGCCGAGATCACTTCCAGCCGAAATTATATCCCAGCTGGAATTCAAATTCGTCCGGAAATCACATTTCCGTTTAGTTCATCTACGCCCGGAATTAAATCCCGGCTGGAATTCATTTCCGTCCGGAAACGGTCCCAAATTACGGCCGTAGTCTTAGCTGTCCGGCCGGAACTCATTCCGGCCGGAAACGTTTTTCCGGCTGGAACGTGAGCGGAATTTTCGCCTGGGCGCTCTCGCATGCACAGCAGGTGCATGTGATGAGAATGCGGGTGGGGCTTGTCGGGCTGGGGCACCGATGGCCGCAGCCCCCACGCCCACTGCAGCGCCCACCACCTGATTTTTACCTGCCGCGGCAGAGGAGGCGTGCCGCCTACCTCTTCTGAAGGTATGGTATGACAGTACAAGATAATTACAGTAAAGTGGACTTGTTCAGGGTACTTCAGATTTTTCCGTAGTATTTAAAGTGGTTAAATGTTAACTTTTTCAATAGGCGGCACTGCTGTGAACTGCATGACCGCCACGCTGAGGGAGCTGCCAGCGCTGCTCAACTCAAAGGTAGAGGTGGGCTGGAAGCTCTTAGCACGCCGGCGGAGGGCCGGGAGACGATCGGCGCCCAGCTGGAGGAGCTGCAGCGAGGAATCCCTCACTTAGATAAGTCATCGTTGAAGCATGAGAGGACGACCCTTCTCTCATAATTGAAGGCAAATTTTAAAAAAAATGAACTTTTTAGTCACCTCTACTCAAAAAATTCGATCAAATAAAATTAATCAAAAAAGTCAAGTAGTCGGTAAAAGTCGAAGTTTAATCACATTTTTAGTCTTATGATTCACCAGTAGTCACGAAGGTGAAGCCAACTCGACACGTCAAATTATTAAAGATACTCAAAGTAAGGCAAAAGTCTTCAATTATACAGGGTGGTCCAATATTCACGCCGTACGAAATGCATATGTCATCCCAAGAACGGGTGTTCCTAAGTTTTATTACCTTAAATCGTGTTTTAATAGTTAATGTACACATGTTTTGATATGACCTAAAATTGCAGTTCAATTTACAGTTGAATATCTACACTTTTCTTAAGTACAATTGAGTCTTACAACTAGTTACATCACAAGTTTGGCAGTAACATTTTTTTCTTACAATTATATCACATCTCATCACATATTTGGCGGTATGAACACTACAAAGCGTCAGATGGTGGCTGAAGTACGACTGGTACCGCTCCACCCGCACCAGGCGCGGATCCAGGGGGGGGGGGGGGCACGGGGAAAGTGCCCCCCCCCTTCGGGCCTATCGGCGCCCGCAGGGCGCCTGAAAGGTAGGCAACCTGCGAAGCCTCTCCGCCTGTAAGTAGGCAAAAAGCGGTACTTTGCCCCTCCCTTGGACCGCTCCTGGATCCGCGCCTGACCCGCACGCTTGCAGTGTTCGCGAAGACAGCGTCGATGACGGTGGCCTCTCCGTAGTCAGAGTAGGTCGTCACCTCATCGACGCTGTTCTTCATGTCCAGTCCGTGCGCAACCATCATGCAGCATGCTCACTAGAGCGTGCTGCTGGCCTGGCGCCCGCTTGCTCATGTCGATGTTGAAGTCCCCGCAGACGATGGTGGCCACGCCAAGTGGGGCGGGGACTGCCAGCAGCTGGCCGGCGTTGTCCGCCACGGCCTGCGCGGCGAGCTTGCCGTGGCGGTACATGAGGGCGAGGCGGAGGGAGGGGCCTACCTGCACCATGGCGGCCTCGATGTCCGGTTGAGGGGGGCAGGGCACCGCGTCGCACTGCATCCGTGAGGAGATGACGCCCCCCCCCCCCCCCGTCGCACTGCGCGGCCTCGTGCCACTCCGCACCCAGGTCCCCGGCGTCGCCAGGGCTGGGGCGGGTCTCGGCGAGCAGCAGCAGGTCGACAGCCATGTACACCTCGTCGAGCTGGACGTCCTCCTGGTGCGCCACCAGGCTCTGCACGTTGTGGTACAGGCGCTGTCCGCGGACCTCCGCACGCTGTACACGGCCGGGGCCGACGGCGACCTCGGCATGTCCGCCGTGCTGCCGGAGTGCGGCGACGCGCCGGCCCAGCTCACCGCCCCCGTCCCCATCACACCGGTAGGTCCGCCGGTCGCGGGTTCGACACCCACACCGGGAGAAAGGGAAACGTTTGTTGTCTTCAACGCACCTTTTCCTCGACAGCGACGTGCTCGTCTCAGCCCACCTTCGCTTGGGAGCTGTACGACCGAAGTGCCGACCTTGGAGGAGCTGTCGCCAAGGCCGAGTACGACAGGTAGATGAGGTTGGCGGCCGAGCAGACGCAATGCGCCGATGAGGCGCTGTGGGGGTTCGCACACTGACTGACTCTAGTTGTGACCCCGCCAGTGGGCGCAGTTCATGAGTCCGAACAGGATGGACCCCACCGACGAGGTGATCTGGGAGGCGGAGCGGAGCAGACCGCGGACCGCGGTGACTACAGGCTGAAGCCGGACGAGGCTACAAGGTGCCCGCGCACTAAGTGGTCACCACCTTCAGCAAGAACCAGGAGCCGATGCAAGCCTAGAAAGCAGGTCAGAACAGTTCTGGGCCACCACAACTTCTGTAGTTTCTATTTTTTCTTCCTTAAATCGACCCCGACCTAAATGACGGAATCCGTACTGGTATTTGAACCCGGATTGCAGTTCAACGGCGTGCTGGGCTCGTTCAGCGCGGAGGTGCTGTCGCTGCGGCAGCGCGAGGCGCACCTCCAAAACCACATGGCGGAGCAGGAGGATGCAGTGGGAGCTGCCCGCACACCTCCACCTGCAGCCCCCGGAGCCGCCAAACCTGGACTTGGCCACCAAGTATTAGGAGCGGCAGTATACCAGGTAGCCAACGCTCCGGTCCGGCTCCGGTCCTCATAGCCGGAGCCTTCCCTACTCGCTTCCGTCAGCTCTCCGTGGAGGAGATGGAGGCGGAGCCCGACCCGAAGGTCAACAGCCAGGCTATCCGACCGACTCGCCACTTGGAGCAGGAGGGCGGCGCGGGTCCGGGGGCGCACACATTTGGTACTTAGACCACTGTTCACGGCATTTTTATGCGAACAAGATGAGTGCAATATAGATGCGATATTTGGATTTAAATTTGCACGTCGAAGAAGGCCATTTATTATGAGCGACCCCTGTCATTCACGCGCCGAGATCTGGGATGGGACAAAAGGACCCCGGCGGACCCTGGCAGCCGGGTTGAATGGTCTTCAGTGTAAAGTGCACCAGGAATCCCCGGTAAAACTGTAGTTTTTGTAGAGAAAACTACAGAAAAAGTACAGTTATTCCGGACAAACTATAGTTGACTTCGCTGACTTCACTTTAACTGCATTCAAACTGCAGAAAAACTGTAGTTTGAGGAACTACAGTTTGAACACTATAGTTTGTTATGTAGTTATATCACAGATCCTTCCACCCTGCGGCTGAAGACCCACTCAAGTCGTGTGGGAGCTGTGCAACAAGGACAGACGGCGATCGTCTGTCTCTCTCTAATGATGAACCCACTGGCAAAAGATGATTTATCCGTGCATACACGCCAGCCGTGCAAAATTTTCTAGATTTTTTCTGATGACGGGGCAGGGGCGGTCTGAGAGGGCGAGGGCCCCTACGGGAATCGGGAAAAAGGGCCCCCATTTTCTCCCGCGAAAAAACAACAACAAGTAAAAAATGCACATTTATTTGTTTGTCAAGTAAACACAATGTTAATTTTACATTAAAAGATTATGTAATAAAGCAGATGATGCTGCCAGTTCGTCAATAATTTTACTTTTATCCAAATTAAAGGCCAGTTGTCTTTCTACATTCATAAACATAAGTGGCAAGAGAAGCTCTTGCGACAAAGCAGCTCGTAATCTTGTTTTAATAATCTTTAACTTCGAAAACAGCCTCTCACATGAAACCTGTGTAGTCGGAATTGTCAGTGCAAATTTATAGGTACTATACAGGGTTGGATACGAATCTTGTAACACTGGAAATTGAGTGAACTTTATGTGGGCACACCCAATGCACCTTTGGCAAGCCTCACACTTAACTCGCACTTCCTCGTTCTCGTTATCGCCGGTTTCTAGGTCTCCGTCATCATCATCAACGCCCACGCCGTCCATTTCATCAACACCGTAAGAAGATCTACTAGCACTATTTTCACTTTGAACTACAGGCAGTGAATTATAGATTGAAGAAAAGCTTTTAAGTTCAGACAATGCTGTTGAGGCATCAACTTTTGCCAAGCTGGATATTGTAGACAAAGAATTAGAATTACCTACAAAATTAGAACTAAACTCTTTGAGGAGATCTTCATTTGGGTTAAAACGTTCTCTTAGACCTTGAATTGCGAAGTCAAGGACTACGAGAAAGGTTTTACTCTAAATGAATCCCGAGCTTCACATAACAATTGCTCAGTATTAGTATTGGCAGCACTTCCCTGACTCCTGCCTCTGCCGGTAACTGTAGAGGTGCGAGTAACGGCGAAAGTGTTAGAAATATTAATACTGTGATACCCAAGCTCAAAGAGCATTTCATTAGTTGCTTTAACATATTTTTCAGCACGTTCAACAATCGAGTCAAATTCGTCACGCAGGACCTCGAATTCCTTTAGAAGGTTTTGTATCATGTTGAAAGTTACATGGTAATCTATAGACGGAGACTGAAGGGCATTAGAAACTGGCGTAGCACGATCGAACAGTTCTAGCATTATCATGGCAAGCAAAACATTTTCAAATTTGCACCAACTGTTTTGAAGAGCTTCGGCAGAAAAGACAGTTTTGGCGTCAAACACACCGGCTGTTTTAATTTCCTCCATGCAGACGAGGAAATCGACAAGCTTGGTGGTTCCTTCGCCATTCCTGTCAATAATAGACCTAAGTGCACTAGGTTTACTCCACCAACGCGTTTTTCCAATTTTTCCTAGGCGGCGTAGCTTTTGATTTCCAATGTTTCTTGACTCTATAAGCTTAGTCCAAACATCCATTCTCTTGTAAGAATCTGATAGGAAAACTGCTCCAGTAGATACAAGGCCAAACAAGGCCTTTGTAGCCTGACAGCTTTCCGTACAATCTGTTAAAACTAAATTCAAACAATGGCCGGCACAGTGCGTAAATATTAGATCCGGGTTTTCTGACTTCAATCTTGCTTGCAATCCTTTGAATATCCCGCTCATATTGCTGGCTCCATCAAAAGAACATGCAACAATCTTTTTAACATCCAGGCCAAGCTTTTCTAGCTCGCGCTTTAATTGATTAAATAAACCGAGCCCGGTACCGTCATGAGACACAACTAAGGTCAACATGTGCTCGACTGGCCCGGAATCGTCGACATATCTAACAACTATAGCTAACTGATCAATAACGGACACGTCCTGCGTGGAGTCCACTTGCACACTAAAAATGCCGGCCTGTTTCACCTTAGTAGCAGTAATCTGTTGGATGTTACCGCCTATAATACAAACTAACTTATTAATAGTTGTCTTAGACATGAATGTGACAAGGCTACCCCGCCCTTGTTTATTTCCTACACTCACTTTTCTTTGCTTAGCAATTTTTATGCATTGGTCTATATGAGCCTTTAAAACAGGATCGTAGTGAGATAAAAGTAGAGCTGTCTCAAGAAAGTTGCCGTGATTAGAAGCACGGTCGTCTAAAGTCTGAATCCCTTCGTGTCTTTTTCCTCGGAAAGCAATGCCTTGAGTGCCTATGAATATACATATGTCAGTAATTCGTTCCAAAATAGACCGTTTACGTTCTCGTTCTTGTTCTTTCAGAGACATCAAATCTTTATCTAACAGAGTGCCTACGTCTTTGCCACACATAGCTGCAACACAAGATGCCGTTGCTTCCCGATGAGAGACACTGGTTTCATGACGGTTCAAACAGGCATAAATATCTTTTCGTTTTGAAACGTCAACACCCGTCGTCACAAACGGAGATACTGATCTGGGGTCGAAGCACATGCAGGTTGAACAGTAGAAAGATGTTTTCGCTGCAGAGTATGAAACCCACTTTCTCTGTACTGTTTGCAAACCTTGCGTTACGTTGAAAGCTTTCTTGGGATGGAAGAGCAGCTCAGTTGACGAGGACGATGACGGCTGTACTGGGTGGTGCTCAAGGAAGGCCTTCTTAACAAAGATTGGGGCATCATCAGGGGGCGCCAGAAACAGAACGGATTCTTCGTAGCTTGAGCTTGAACCGCAACCGTGGTCGCTAAAACCGCTTCTCCGCATGCTCAGACGTATCCCCTCTATTTAGAATGAGCGTCTGTTCTTTGACTTCCGGTCCAGAGATTCGTTAATTTAGCCCATTGGGGTGATGTTAAAAATAACGAACATGCTGCGATTTATTTTAAATTAAGCATTACGGACTTACCCGCATTGATTGTCGTTCTGATCTCGATCGTCCGCGTCTACAGGAGTTCCGCCACGATTCTTTTCAATTTCTGCGCCCAAATCGTGAAACTGCTCCTGCTCGTCAATCGCCACCGTCGCCGTAGCATTCGGTTCCCTTGGGGTACCTGACTGTACGCTGAAACCGCAACAAATGTAAAACTTAGACATATGACGAGAAACGAAAAAGCATAAAATAACGATAGTGAACGTGACAAAAAATAGTAAATGAGATAAGAAATGCTTACCTAACACAAGCTTCATCAACATCCGAAACAGTAGCTTCAACTTCAGAATTGTTTACTATCGTGTTATCAACAGCGAAAGTGGCAGCAGTGTTTCCAAACTTCAATTTAGTCTGACCAGAACTCCTTCCTACTAAACCGAGCTTTCGTTTGTTGGAGTCTTGCCGCTTCTGAGATCCCGACTTGTAAGTTCTTTTCATTTTGAATAAAAATCAGCTCCCCGTATTGCCGCGCGCTGCGCGACGAAATAGGAAGGACGTTTCAACGCCAAAACAAACGCCTTGCGCCTTGCTAGTGCTGGCTAGAGCCTGCAGCCAGGCAGCCGCTTGCCTGCTTGAACCTGTCGCAACGCTGGACGGACGTTGCGTTTGGCCTCGCCAACAATGCTTGCGCGCGCTGGCGTGCCGCTCGCCGCTCGCGCCAGCGGCTTGCCTGCTTGGACTCGTCGCCCGCGCGAAGCACGGAAGACGGACGGACACCACGCTTGCCGTCGTGCCGTCGCCAACAATGACACTTCCGAGTGACCGCGTCCCTGCGGCATTGGACCTCGGTATTGGGCCATCGTGCGTGATTTGATGATGTGCCATGAAAATCTACATTCGACGTTTAGCGTTTAGTTATTCTAGTATTATGTTATAGGGGCGCCTCGCGCGTGTAGGTCAGCAGCAGTTCGGGACTCGGTACCGCCAAGCCAGTTCACCCACCACAGCAAAGGGGCCCGCTATGGCGGGGCCCTTCGAGATCGGCCCCTGGGCCTGGGCCCCGGGCCCTACGGGCCCGACGGCCCGGCCACGGGGCCCCGAGGGGCCCCGGCCGGCCGGGGGCCCCTACGGGAAACCCCGTAGGCCCGCCCGGGCCAGACCGCCCCTGGTGCAAAAGGCCATAGCTCTTCCTAAGCGGTCGAAGGACCGCTTAAGGGCCTTCGAAATGATCCGCCACAGGGGCAATTACCTGCACAATAAGGAGGTGATTGACATCGGTGAGGGAGAAATCGTGGTCAGCCGAAGAAGCAGCACTAGGGCCGAGGATGTTGAAGCACTCTCTCTCTGCCAACACTGTTTCGGCCTGTTTGGTAGGGCAACTGTACATCGGCACGTGGCACGTTGTCCGAAGAAGATGATCTCAGCAAAGGGAAAGCATTGTGCTAGTCTGGGGGAGATCTCCTCTTGCTTGGTGCTGGTACGGACACAGAGTTCTTCACACACGGTATCCTGCAACCGATGAAAAAAGATGAACTGTACAAATTGATTAAAAAAGAAGAATCAATTATTATGTTTGGCTCTAGACTGGAGCAGAAGCATAGGGGACAAGACCACTTAAGGGACTATTTATCCCAAAAGGTGCGGGAGTTAGCCAGACTGTTAAAGTCTGCCCACACAATAAAGGGGTCTGCTTCTTTGACCATGAGGGGTCTTCTGATGCCCCAGAATTGGGAGCTTCTGATAAAGAGCGTAACTGCAGTGGCGGGGTACAATCCAACCACTGGCAAGTTCGATGTACCACCGCTTGCCCTGAAAATTGGCTTCAGCTTGAGCAAATTATGCAAGTACCTGCAAGTTCAGGCTATCCAGGCAGGGGACCCGGCCAGTGAGAGGTCGTTAGAGCAATTTCGGAAATTAATGGATGCCGACTGGGCCGAAAGAATTTCAGCTAAGGCCTCTCAGACCCTGAATTACGGGAGGTTTAACAAAGCGCCCGGAATCCCAATCACAAAGGATGTGGTGGCCATTAATAATTTTTTGAAAAAACAGATTGCAGCAACAAAAGATGTGTTGGCAAAGTCACCCAGTCCAGCAAGTTGGCTTCAGCTTTGCAAGCTTACAGCGACTTATGTGCTGATTTTCAATCGACGGCGCCCTGGCGAGCTACAACGATTTGAGCGGAGCATTTTCGTGAAAAACCGCTTACAAGGAATTTCTGATGAGTTAACAGAGTCGCTCACGCACTCAGAAAAATTGCTGGCTAAGTCTCAGCTGATTTTCGATATCAGAGGCGAAAGGGGGCGGAAAGTTCCAGTCCTGTTTCCTGCTTTAGCAACATCAGCTGTCGACACCCTGGAAGAATTCAGGAGCCAGTGCTCAGTTCCAGATAGCAATCTGTTTTTATTTGCTCCTCCTGGTGGAAACAAGCACATTCGCCTCTCGGATTCATTGAGGAATTTATCCGTGGAATGTGGAGCTGTCAAACCAGAACTTCTCAGAGCCACCGCTTTCAGGCGACATGTGGCGACATCTTGCCAAGTACTCGACTTAGCTGAGCATCAGCTGGAGTCACTCTGCCAATTCATGGGCCATAATATATCGGTCCACAGAGGGTACTACAGACTGCCTAACCAGGTTGAGAACCTCGTTAAAGTCAGCAAGATATTTACGATGCTGGACAGAGGTACACTGAAAAAGGCCACTGGGCAAAACCTCTACGAACTTCAAGTTGATGTCGATGAAATTGAATTCAGTGACGAAGAGGAAGCCCCTGTTTCCATGAGCAAAATAATGATTTTATAAGAGCATTCAGCTTTAGAAAGTATAATTTCTACTTCATAAAATCACATATTAGCCAGAGAACTAAGCTAAAGAACAATCAGCTCATCATTACATGCTGAAATATCCTGCTTTTAATGAAAACACTGCTTATATGTTGGTGAGTTTTACAGCTCTGAAATTATGCCTTCTTATCCTTTACCAGTCTTTTACTATATTTCTTTCTTTTTTTTCAGTTTGAGATTGATTTCAAAGAGCTTAGACCTGATGTGGAATCACTTGCTTTCTTCACTGAATGGACAACTTTATCTGCTTTGCTTTCATTACTGAACAGGTCCAGAAGACTGATACCACCTTTCTACAGGATCCTACACTGACTGCAGGTTGTTGCTTGCCTTCTTTAACCTCTCGGGGTATCATTCCTATGATATTTTTTTTTCAATATTTTATATTATTCATGAAGTTCTATGTCCAGAGGGCTAGGCCCTGTTATGTTCTAAATTTTACAATTGGGCGGTGACAATGAGTACATGACAAGCACTAAAATAATAGTAGTAATATGCAAGAGATATGTAACCCAAATTTTGTCTGTTCGTGGAAACATGAGCATGATGCACTCTTGCTGTCTTGCTCCAATGCCACTTTTATAAAAAGGTAAATGGTAGAAAATAAGTATTTAAAACAATTAATTCAATAGGTAAACAAAAACAATGCTTCATTTATTGGTAGCTAATCATTTTGTGGTGTGGACATAGGTATGAAAAATTTTGCGGAGGAACGAAGAGCGCGCCGGATTTAAAAGGCAGAGCCTGGATGGCCGATTCGAGGACGAAGCAGCGTCGATTCGAATTTTCGAATATTTCGGTTTCGAAGCGGCTAGTCCGTCAGCGAATCGAATCGAAACCGGGCCGATTCGTTTCGATTTCGATACATTCGCACAGCTCTAGGATGAACCCCCGTCCAGGACCCCTACTGGAGACGCCGGGGCAAGACGGCGGGGCCGGAACGGTGGGGGGACGAGGTCCAGTGGCGTGCACAGGACGTTCTGTCGGGAGAGGCGGTTCGCGCTCAGCGGGGAGGGGGGGGGGTTGCGAACCCAAAAGTCCGTATTTAGTTACTTATATTCATATTTTTTGCTTGAACACATTCCAAACCGCGAGCCCGTTCAGCCGCATTACGCGTGGACAAAGTCAATTTTATCGCAGAAATAGGGATTTTCGCTGATGTTGCACGCCACTGACGCACCCAGAAAAATCACTTCTCAATTTGAGACCGGAGCGAAATGTTCTTGACGGAATTAAGACCATTGGAATTGAGTCAAGAGAATTCTCTTGGCCCAATCCCAATGGTCTCCATTCCGTCAAGAACATTTCGCTCCGGTCTCAAATTGAGAACTGATTTTTCTGGGTGCGTGGTCCGCGCGCGTGCGCCCCGCTCCGCTGCCTGCGTCCCGCTCCGCTGCCTGCGTCCCGCCTCCGGCGCAGCTGATCTTGGTGTCGTCGCTGGGAAGGCATCTCCTGTAACAGTGGTTCCCATTTGTAAGTTTTTGAGCCCTCATTTTCCACCCCGCAGCCCATGTGAACTTGTCTTTTGACGCCTCCGCCCCGTCGAATCGCGGCGTTTCAGTCCGTGGTTCGCCGTGAGTTTGGAGGGCCGGGTTTAGCTTATCCAGCACAGTCTGTCGTTTCCTACCCAACAGTTTCTGTGCTGGTGTCTGCCCGTCCCGTCCTGGCAAGTTTCAGGTTTTTTCTGTTCCTTGGGGTCGTCTTCGTCTGTGACGGCTTCCTCTTCGTCACTGAATTCAATTTCGCCACTGACGCACTTACTGACGCACTTGAAGCAACTTGAAGTTCGTAGAGGTTTTGCCCAGTGGCCTTTTTCAGTGTACCTCTGTCCAGCATCGTAAATATCTTGCTGACTTTAACGAGGTTCTCAACCTGGTTAGGCAGTCTTAGTTCTCTGGCTAATATGTGATTTTATGAAGTAGAAATTATACTTTCTAAAGCTGAATGCTCTTATAAAATCATTATTTTGCTCATGGAAACAGGGGCTTCCTCTTCGTCACTGAATTCAATTTCATCGACATCAACTTGAAGTTCGTAGAGGTTTTGCCCAGTGGCCTTTTTCAGTGTACCTCTGTCCAGCATCGTAAATATCTTGCTGACTTTAACGAGGTTCTCAACCTGGTTAGGCAGTCTGTAGTACCCTCTGTGGACCGATATATTATGGCCCATGAATTGGCAGAGTGACTCCAGCTGATGCTCAGCTAAGTCGAGTACTTGGCAAGATGTCGCCACATGTCGCCTGAAAGCGGTGGCTCTGAGAAGTTCTGGTTTGACAGCTCCACATTCCACGGATAAATTCCTCAATGAATCCGAGAGGCGAATGTGCTTGTTTCCACCAGGAGGAGCAAATAAAAACAGATTGCTATCTGGAACTGAGCACTGGCTCCTGAATTCTTCCAGGGTGTCGACAGCTGATGTTGCTAAAGCAGGAAACAGGACTGGAACTTTCCGCCCCCTTTCGCCTCTGATATCGAAAATCAGCTGAGACTTAGCCAGCAATTTTTCTGAGTGCGTGAGCGACTCTGTTAACTCATCAGAAATTCCTTGTAAGCGGTTTTTCACGAAAATGCTCCGCTCAAATCGTTGTAGCTCGCCAGGGCGCCGTCGATTGAAAATCAGCACATAAGTCGCTGTAAGCTTGCAAAGCTGAAGCCAACTTGCTGGACTGGGTGACTTTGCCAACACATCTTTTGTTGCTGCAATCTGTTTTTTCAAAAAATTATTAATGGCCACCACATCCTTTGTGATTGGGATTCCGGGCGCTTTGTTAAACTTCCCGTAATTCAGGGTCTGAGAGGCCTTTGCTGAAATTCTTTCGGCCCAGTCGGCATCCATTAATTTCCGAAATTGCTCTAACGACCTCTCACTGGCCGGGTCCCCTGCCTGGATAGCCTGAACTTGCAGGTACTTGCATAATTTGCTCAAGCTGAAGCCAATTTTCAGGGCAAGCGGTGGTACATCGAACTTGCCAGTGGTTGGATTGTACCCCGCCACTGCAGTTACGCTCTTTATCAGAAGCTCCCAATTCTGGGGCATCAGAAGACCCCTCATGGTCAAAGAAGCAGACCCCTTTATTGTGTGGGCAGACTTTAACAGTCTGGCTAACTCCCGCACCTTTTGGGATAAATAGTCCCTTAAGTGGTCTTGTCCCCTATGCTTCTGCTCCAGTCTAGAGCCAAACATAATAATTGATTCTTCTTTTTTAATCAATTTGTACAGTTCATCTTTTTTCATCGGTTGCAGGATACCGTGTGTGAAGAACTCTGTGTCCGTACCAGCACCAAGCAAGAGGAGATCTCCCCCAGACTAGCACAATGCTTTCCCTTTGCTGAGATCATCTTCTTCGGACAACGTGCCACGTGCCGATGTACAGTTGCCCTACCAAACAGGCCGAAACAGTGTTGGCAGAGAGAGAGTGCTTCAACATCCTCGGCCCTAGTGCTGCTTCTTCGGCTGACCACGATTTCTCCCTCACCGATGTCAATCACCTCCTTATTGTGCAGGTAATTGCCCCTGTGGCGGATCATTTCGAAGGCCCTTAAGCGGTCCTTCGACCGCTTAGGAAGAGCTATGGCCTTTTGCACCAGGGGCGGTCTGGCCCGGGCGGGCCTACGGGGTTTCCCGTAGGGGCCCCGGCCGGCCGGGGCCCCTCGGGGCCCCGTGGCCGGGCCGTCGGGCCCGTAGGGCCCGGGGCCCAGGCCCAGGGGCCGATCTCGAAGGGCCCCGCCATAGCGGGCCCCTTTGCTGTGGTGGGTGAACTGGCTTGGCGGTACCGAGTCCCGAACTGCTGCTGACCTACACGCGCGAGGCGCCCCTATAACATAATACTAGAATAACTAAACGCTAAACGTCGAATGTAGATTTTCATGGCACATCATCAAATCACGCACGATGGCCCAATACCGAGGTCCAATGCCGCAGGGACGCGGTCACTCGGAAGTGTCATTGTTGGCGACGGCACGACGGCAAGCGTGGTGTCCGTCCGTCTTCCGTGCTTCGCGCGGGCGACGAGTCCAAGCAGGCAAGCCGCTGGCGCGAGCGGCGAGCGGCACGCCAGCGCGCGCAAGCATTGTTGGCGAGGCCAAACGCAACGTCCGTCCAGCGTTGCGACAGGTTCAAGCAGGCAAGCGGCTGCCTGGCTGCAGGCTCTAGCCAGCACTAGCAAGGCGCAAGGCGTTTGTTTTGGCGTTGAAACGTCCTTCCTATTTCGTCGCGCAGCGCGCGGCAATACGGGGAGCTGATTTTTATTCAAAATGAAAAGAACTTACAAGTCGGGATCTCAGAAGCGGCAAGACTCCAACAAACGAAAGCTCGGTTTAGTAGGAAGGAGTTCTGGTCAGACTAAATTGAAGTTTGGAAACACTGCTGCCACTTTCGCTGTTGATAACACGATAGTAAACAATTCTGAAGTTGAAGCTACTGTTTCGGATGTTGATGAAGCTTGTGTTAGGTAAGCATTTCTTATCTCATTTACTATTTTTTGTCACGTTCACTATCGTTATTTTATGCTTTTTCGTTTCTCGTCATATGTCTAAGTTTTACATTTGTTGCGGTTTCAGCGTACAGTCAGGTACCCCAAGGGAACCGAATGCTACGGCGACGGTGGCGATTGACGAGCAGGAGCAGTTTCACGATTTGGGCGCAGAAATTGAAAAGAATCGTGGCGGAACTCCTGTAGACGCGGACGATCGAGATCAGAACGACAATCAATGCGGGTAAGTCCGTAATGCTTAATTTAAAATAAATCGCAGCATGTTCGTTATTTTTAACATCACCCCAATGGGCTAAATTAACGAATCTCTGGACCGGAAGTCAAAGAACAGACGCTCATTCTAAATAGAGGGGATACGTCTGAGCATGCGGAGAAGCGGTTTTAGCGACCACGGTTGCGGTTCAAGCTCAAGCTACGAAGAATCCGTTCTGTTTCTGGCGCCCCCTGATGATGCCCCAATCTTTGTTAAGAAGGCCTCCTTGAGCACCACCCAGTACAGCCGTCATCGTCCTCGTCAACTGAGCTGCTCTTCCATCCCAAGAAAGCTTTCAACGTAACGCAAGGTTTGCAAACAGTACAGAGAAAGTGGGTTTCATACTCTGCAGCGAAAACATCTTTCTACTGTTCAACCTGCATGTGCTTCGACCCCAGATCAGTATCTCCGTTTGTGACGACGGGTGTTGACGTTTCAAAACGAAAAGATATTTATGCCTGTTTGAACCGTCATGAAACCAGTGTCTCTCATCGGGAAGCAACGGCATCTTGTGTTGCAGCTATGTGTGGCAAAGACGTAGGCACTCTGTTAGATAAAGATTTGATGTCTCTGAAAGAACAAGAACGAGAACGTAAACGGTCTATTTTGGAACGAATTACTGACATATGTATATTCATAGGCACTCAAGGCATTGCTTTCCGAGGAAAAAGACACGAAGGGATTCAGACTTTAGACGACCGTGCTTCTAATCACGGCAACTTTCTTGAGACAGCTCTACTTTTATCTCACTACGATCCTGTTTTAAAGGCTCATATAGACCAATGCATAAAAATTGCTAAGCAAAGAAAAGTGAGTGTAGGAAATAAACAAGGGCGGGGTAGCCTTGTCACATTCATGTCTAAGACAACTATTAATAAGTTAGTTTGTATTATAGGCGGTAACATCCAACAGATTACTGCTACTAAGGTGAAACAGGCCGGCATTTTTAGTGTGCAAGTGGACTCCACGCAGGACGTGTCCGTTATTGATCAGTTAGCTATAGTTGTTAGATATGTCGACGATTCCGGGCCAGTCGAGCACATGTTGACCTTAGTTGTGTCTCATGACGGTACCGGGCTCGGTTTATTTAATCAATTAAAGCGCGAGCTAGAAAAGCTTGGCCTGGATGTTAAAAAGATTGTTGCATGTTCTTTTGATGGAGCCAGCAATATGAGCGGGATATTCAAAGGATTGCAAGCAAGATTGAAGTCAGAAAACCCGGATCTAATATTTACGCACTGTGCCGGCCATTGTTTGAATTTAGTTTTAACAGATTGTACGGAAAGCTGTCAGGCTACAAAGGCCTTGTTTGGCCTTGTATCTACTGGAGCAGTTTTCCTATCAGATTCTTACAAGAGAATGGATGTTTGGACTAAGCTTATAGAGTCAAGAAACATTGGAAATCAAAAGCTACGCCGCCTAGGAAAAATTGGAAAAACGCGTTGGTGGAGTAAACCTAGTGCACTTAGGTCTATTATTGACAGGAATGGCGAAGGAACCACCAAGCTTGTCGATTTCCTCGTCTGCATGGAGGAAATTAAAACAGCCGGTGTGTTTGACGCCAAAACTGTCTTTTCTGCCGAAGCTCTTCAAAACAGTTGGTGCAAATTTGAAAATGTTTTGCTTGCCATGATAATGCTAGAACTGTTCGATCGTGCTACGCCAGTTTCTAATGCCCTTCAGTCTCCGTCTATAGATTACCATGTAACTTTCAACATGATACAAAACCTTCTAAAGGAATTCGAGGTCCTGCGTGACGAATTTGACTCGATTGTTGAACGTGCTGAAAAATATGTTAAAGCAACTAATGAAATGCTCTTTGAGCTTGGGTATCACAGTATTAATATTTCTAACACTTTCGCCGTTACTCGCACCTCTACAGTTACCGGCAGAGGCAGGAGTCAGGGAAGTGCTGCCAATACTAATACTGAGCAATTGTTATGTGAAGCTCGGGATTCATTTAGAGTAAAAACCTTTCTCGTAGTCCTTGACTTCGCAATTCAAGGTCTAAGAGAACGTTTTAACCCAAATGAAGATCTCCTCAAAGAGTTTAGTTCTAATTTTGTAGGTAATTCTAATTCTTTGTCTACAATATCCAGCTTGGCAAAAGTTGATGCCTCAACAGCATTGTCTGAACTTAAAAGCTTTTCTTCAATCTATAATTCACTGCCTGTAGTTCAAAGTGAAAATAGTGCTAGTAGATCTTCTTACGGTGTTGATGAAATGGACGGCGTGGGCGTTGATGATGATGACGGAGACCTAGAAACCGGCGATAACGAGAACGAGGAAGTGCGAGTTAAGTGTGAGGCTTGCCAAAGGTGCATTGGGTGTGCCTACATAAAGTTCACTCAATTTCCAGTGTTACAAGATTCGTATCCAACCCTGTATAGTACCTATAAATTTGCACTGACAATTCCGACTACACAGGTTTCATGTGAGAGGCTGTTTTCGAAGTTAAAGATTATTAAAACAAGATTACGAGCTGCTTTGTCGCAAGAGCTTCTCTTGCCACTTATGTTTATGAATGTAGAAAGACAACTGGCCTTTAATTTGGATAAAAGTAAAATTATTGACGAACTGGCAGCATCATCTGCTTTATTACATAATCTTTTAATGTAAAATTTACATTGTGTTTACTTGACAAACAAATAAATGTGCATTTTTTTACTTGTTGTTGTTTTTTCGCGGGAGAAAATGGGGGCCCTTTTTCCCGATTCCCGTAGGGGCCCTCGCCCTCCCAGACCGCCCCTGTTTACACATCAGTTTCATCATGATGGATGGAAGGGAGATTTCGCGCAATTTTGGCTTGGCTTACGCCGCAGTAGAGGCAATAGTTGACCTTCCCCTGGTCCTGTGGGCGGAAGGTTATACTTTTAAGCAAAAGCACGGCATCTTCTCCATCTTCATCGCTTATGTGTGGCTCCTCTTCCTTGCCTCTTATACTTTTCACTCTTCTCAGGGTCCTCGTACGGTGCTTCGGGTGTGCAGGGCTGCTGCTCTCCGAACCTGGAAGAACAAAAATGAAAGGTACCCTTTACTGAAAATCACTGAATCCTCAAAAAGAGATCGAGGTTGGAGCCATTCTGATCAACGACCCGCTAGAACCAATGGCAAATCAGATGCTAGACGTGTTCTTTAGCAGATAATACCCCAGTTAGAAATCCTGAGCGCCGAGGGCGGATGTGTGGATGTGATTAGTGAGTATCCTGATTGCAATCTACGTGGGCGTTATCCATACGGTCATCCTACCATTTTTCTAGAGTCAGACTCTGAAATGCCGAATGTGACTGAGTGAAACGGAGTTGTGAAGTGTACTGTACTTCCACCCCTAAAACTCTTCCTTCCTGTTCTCCCATCTAAGTGTGGGGGAAAACTAATGTTTCCGCTATGTCGCACTTGTGTTGCGACAGAGAGTGAAGATCTTGACCATGAGTGGTGCACACATTCTGTTGATGAAAGGAAACTCACAGACCCACCGGGGCGGCCAACACTAACCTCAAAAAGCAAGAACAGACAAATTTTCATTAATCAAAAATGGGATACAAATCGAAAATTGTTGCCACCGCACGTGATTCTACGTTACAAAAGGAGTATATCCTCCAAATTTGAGGTTTTTCTATGAACGATAAGTCGGCGTACACACTACTGAACGAACGAACATCCGGCATAAGACTATAAGCCCGGGTCCTGCCGTTTCTAAAGAAACGTGTCGGGACGGGCTAAAAAGTAAGCAGAATGAGGAGGAAAGAAAAAAGTGGTGTGGTAGTCATATATTTTAATAGGACAAAAGTTAAAAGAAGTTAAATTACTTGTCGTGGGACAGTGAAACTGATACAGCTAACACTATAAGTGGGGATTAAAAGTGGCAAGATAGGTAGTCTAAAAATTACAAGTCAAAAGAGGCAGAAACATTGCCATACTAATAAAAAAATAAGAAATAGAAAGTTTAGAGGTAAAACCAAGATACACTAAAAGACAGCGCCAAGGTGGTCCTGCGCGTGACTGTTGTCTACATTGTTGTCCAGAACAACCTGTAATGATATGCACCAGTTAGGCAAGTGAGAAGTATTCTACGAAAAGTATTAGGTAGTTAACTTACAAAGCAGTTTTCACGGCAGACAGGGGCACCACTGGCACAGCGAAGTCTCTTCTGGAGATATAGAAAGTTGAAAGAAAACACCCTGGTTTTCGTGATACACCACTCTCCTGGTAAAATGAGCCCAGGAGATGGCAAGACATGGGGCAGAGCACAGTTGATACAGTCCTGAGAGAAAAAGAAAAAAAAACTAATACTAACTATTACTAAATAAATAAAAGTTAATGATAGTACATATACGTAGAAAAAAAATACAGTTCCTAGTACAGGGTTTCCCGGGAAGCTCGCCGGGAACGCGATAATCATCACAAGTTGGGCGGGTTGTTGCACTGCCGGAGCGGCCATGACAGGAATCTCAGGGCGACGACGTCGGGGTAGCACACCCAAAGGGGTTGGGGGCTGATGAAATCTCCTTATCAAACGAGGCATAGGGGGGCGGCCCCGAGCAAAGCACCGTCGTCGATGGGCAGGTACGCGCAGAAGGCGGGGTGTGGGAGCACTCTGCAGTGCATCCAGAGCCGCAAGGGCTGGTGGAACATGACTGATAACAGGGGATCCGGTGCGCTCCAAGGTGAGGCGGTTGACACTGGGGTCCTCGTCAGGGGCAGACATGTCAGTCGAGTCAATCAGCTCCGCGGGGTCACTAGTTAAGTCCTCGGGATTCACTCAAAATAATGGGGTTCTAAGAATTTTACAGTAACTGAAACGAGAGCTGCAGGGGTCTAGGACAACTCGCCCCCGCTATTCGGCCCCCATCCATATTCGCCCCACACCCATTTAGGTCCCGTCCCATAGGGTCCAGGTCCAACTGGGTCCCGGTCATAGTTCAAATAGGTAAAACCCACACTAGGATTCCAATGGCGCTCATTGGTTCCAATGACAATGATCCTATGGGAATAGCATATCTTCCAGGCATTCCATTGGGTTGACGGAGTGCGTCCTATTGGTCGATTGTCCAATTGGATAAAGGACTCTGAACCATTGGAACCCCATTCCAGTGGGCATCTGACCAATGAGAATCCTTTCCCAATTGGTAGCCGTCCAGTGGGATCCGTGCCCCAATTGGAATATAACCAATGGAAATGTATTCCCCCATTGGGATCCAATAAGGCCTCCAAGGTGGATTTCCTCCGGGGTGGGGAGTGGCCGCCCTCTGAACGCGCGATTTCCACGTCCACCTCTTCTATCTATAGAAAGAAACCGAAACGTAACGATCACAGCTAATAAGAAATCGGCAATATTGATTCAGTCTCTACCCCGGGAGCGAGGTGGCAGAAACGGGGGCGGGACCCAGTTGGCATACTATTGGGGGCCAGTATTTACCAAGAATGGGACCCAGTTGTCCTGGGACCGTATATGACTGGGGGCGAAATAGCGGGGGCGAGTTGTCCGGTACCCAGCTGCAGTGTCTATGCCCCAGAGATTTTAATTTTTATTCCATTTTTGTACCTCAATTTTCTACTGTAGCTAAACCATTGTATAATTTGCTTAAACTTTCTGACTCTAAGATTGAGTGGTCTCCAGAGTGCCAAAGTGCCTTTGCCAAATCTAAATCTCTAATTAAGTCGGATCTGGTCCTTATCCATTTTGATCCATCCTTGCCAGTAGTAGTATATACTGATGCTAGTCCATATGGTATTGGTTCTGTTTTGTGCCATTCTGTACCCCTTATGTCTACATCTAAGTTAGTGGATAGACCTGTCATGTTTGTGTCATGTACACTCTCTCAAGCACAACAGAATTATGCCCAAATAGACCGTGAAGGGTTAGCAGTGATTCATGCTATATCTAAATTTCATAGATTTTTATGGGGTCGTCCCTTTACCCTTGTCACTGATTGCTCTGCTCTTCAGAGAATTTTACACCCTTCTAAGTCCCTTCCCGTCCGTACTGGTCATCGTCTCCAGCACTGGGCTGCTTTGTTACAACCTTATGACTGTAAGTTAGTTCATAAGAAAAGTCAAGATCTTGCAGTGGCTGATGCCCTGTCTAGATTACCATCCCCAATGCTTGTGGAAGATCTGCAAGTCAATGTAGTTACAGTCAAAGTGGCAACTGACATGCCCTTGACCTCAGATAAAATTTCTGTAGAAACTATGCAAGATCCTATCTTAGAACAAGTCTATAAGTTTATTCACTTAGGCTGGCCACCTAAAGATAAGTTTAAAGATAATCCTGTTCTTCAATCCTATTTCAGACTGAGAGACAATTTAACTATTGTAAATAAGTGTATTTTGTTCTCTTCAAGAGTGGTTATACCCACGTCCTTACGTTCTCAAGTCCTTCAGTACATTCATGAAAGTCATCCTGGTATTGTTAGGTCCCGCCTATTGGCTCGAGCAATAGTGTGGTGGCCCACCCTTAATGATGATTTAAATCAGTTAGCTGCTAAGTGTACTGTTTGCTCTACTGTTAACTTTAAACCTGATAAAGTTTATGTACCATGGCCTACTCCCACACATCCTTTTGAAAGGGTTCATATTGATTTCTTTGACAAGAAGTCTCAGTCCTATTTTATCATAGTTGATGCCTTCTCAAAGTGGATGAGTATTGTGCCTATGTCTTCTACAGCAGCTCCCTTTGTCATTGAACAACTGATGTCAGTATTTTCTATCTTTGGTTTACCTAAGATCTTAGTTAGTGATAATGGTCCACCATTTGACTCTAATGCTTATGCTCAATTTTGTACTAGTTATAATATTAAGATCTTACATTCCCCGGTGTATAGTCCTGAAGCTAATGGTCAGGCTGAGAAATCTGTTGATTTAGCAAAAAAAGGTTTGGAAAAGATCATTCTCTCTGAGAATTCTTATGTGTCATCTAGTGATCAACATGTGATAAATACTAGAATTAACAAGTTCTTGTACAACTATAGGAATACTCCTACAACTACCACTATGAAAAGTCCTAATCAAATGTTGTTTTTGTATCAACCAAGAACCTTATTAACTCAATTAGTTCCAAGTCCCATTTCCAGTTCGTTCCCATCTCATTTCCGTGATGGTGACCAAGTCATGTTTAAACTCAATCACCGTTCACCAGTTGTCCATGCTACAATTGTACGTATCCTTGGTCCTACCAGATACTTAGTTTCTGCACGGTTAATGATCGGTTTTCCCACTAGTGGAGCCGGAAAGGAGAAACGGCCGTCAAGGTAACTGCGCTCGAGCTAGGCCAAACGGAAGGGTAGCAGACAGACAGGGGTAGGTCCTAAAGTCGAGAGGACCCCGTTGACAGAACCGATTTTGGATTTTAAAAGTGAAATGTGCAGGCCATAAGTTTAACTAAATTGGCCGAACAAAGTGCGAAAATGGTACGTAATTTCTGGAGACCTAAACGCAATATAAGGGAGTTCCCCTGCGGGGAACGGATACTACCACTGTAGTCAGTTTAGTGTCTGCTAATAAAAGTTTCGAGTGCCCATAAGTTTCTCATACTGGAGATGTCGACTATGGAGCCAAAATTCAAAAGGCTCACTGTAAACAGAGATTTTAGCGTTTGGGCATTAAAACAAGCAGGAGTGCGAGAATTCTGGCGAAATAGCTCGATAAAAATTAGTGACAAGCGTTGGAAGTTCTTTCAAAAGGACAAACAACCACAAAATGGACGAAGGGTAGCAAATTAGAGTTTTCACATGCTGGTACAAAAAGGGTGGTCAGGGATAAGTAGCGTTGCCACCCTTAGCAACGGCTACTCTTGGTCGCACCTTGACCAGCGGAACTTGGTCCCTTTATGACACAGTGTGGTAGTTGCGTGCCTTTGTGTTTCGCCGACAGTGTCATCCTAGTGGCACATAACGGGATCAGTTTCGACCAACCAACGCGAAAAGAAGCCGCTTCGGGAGGCGCATCAACCACATGACAAAGACACTGATTGTGATATTCGAGAGTGCATCAACTATGTAACAACGAAGTGGACCTGTGGACTTTCACCACGGGGGTCCCAAGGCCGAGTTCACCGGGACCAGCCGGGAATCGAACCAAGGAACCCGGTCTCCCCAAGCTGTCACTGCACCAATTACTCCGTGGACAGCTGACCGGTGATCGACGCTGGCAACGCACACACAGCAGAGTAGCAGACGACACACAGTCAACTCTACGGAGATGCAGTCTTTTTTAATTTCGAGGAGAGGAAAGCGATATAAGTTAAGTAGCGCCAATGAGTGAAAAAGTTTTCGGTAAAAACTTTTAGCTAGTTGGAAGGTGCTTTAGAATAATTTAGTTTGTAAGTTAGTTTGTAAGCAATTAGGTCAGAATAGTGGGTGATAGGTCAGCGTGGCACCAAGGTGTAGGCACCATTACCTGGAAACAGGTTAAGTAAATGTATGAAACAAAAATACTGTGCAGACATGTTTGTGTTTGAGTTCATGGGAATGGCAGTCAATCTTTCTTGCATCACAGCAGGATTGCATCGTTTCTTCGAGAGCTTCGAAATCAACGCAAGACATCTTTAACACTAATTCCCAATTTGAGTGAATCTATGAGAGTGACTTCTGCGGCGAAGTAGCATAGGCAACCTTCGACTGTAGGAGAGTTATGTGAAAAGCGTGTTACTGGCCATAACACGCGCGTCGTACAGATTTCAACTCATCACACAGTGTGTCATGGATTCATTCAGCTTTTTGTGCTTATTTTTGTTTGAACATGGAAGCTTTGAGGTTTGGGATTGGACACCCTAAACCAGCACGTAGTCGTGTCAAAGTGGAAATGGGATTATTTCAGGATCATCGAATATGATTTAGCAAATGTTAGGCAGATTTTTAATAGAGATCGGTTTGATTTGTTGTAACGCGTTACTGAAATGGGATTAGAATTTAAAACGAAGTGTAAGATTTTCAAGTTGTAAGGGTCTTAAAAGGAGATGAAGAAGCTTAAAAAGAAGGGAGTGGTGTTACGTAAAGGAGACTTATTAAAGTCACCTATTCATACCATGGGCTTCATAACCCTTTTCTTTGTTTGCGTTCCTAGGCACCATGTTTATACCGTGTCGCCCTCTGTTGGCTAGTAGCACAACTAGCATCATCAGGTGCCGCCATTTAGCGGCTAGACGCACTGTTGATACGGCTCGACCCCCACCACCTCTCACTCCTCCATCTTCTCTTGGCCTGTAAAAGCAAGGCGCAGCTCACCGAGCAGTGCCATTCTGTGAGACGCTCTCTTGGAGTCAATACACAGCTAAACTCAACCCCAACCTCCCCGACTACCTTATTCCGCCTCATCTTCTTAACACTAGTGGAAGCGGTTTAAATTCGGAAGGAAGGTTAATCGTGGACGAAGAGAAGCGGTATCGCAGCGTCGCCTTGACGTTGAGGTTAGAAAAGGCGAAGAGGTTCAGGGAGGGCCAGATGTCAATCACCTCACTTATTTCCTGTGTTGCGTTTGTTGCTTTATAACAACGACCTCTTTTTGTTTGCTCACTGGACTGTTCTGTAATTTAAATTGTTATAATAATATGCGCGGTTAATGAAATTAATAGTGAGTGGCGTATTATTTAAATTAAAAACTTACAATGATTGTAACCTGCTCGCCTGTCTGTTTCTCCGGAGTAGCTTCAAAGAGCTTCCTGGGTTTTCCTGAACGAGACATCTTACGGGTACAAAGAACAGTACGTGTTAGTGATAGGACAATAAGTATTTAGGAGTGTTCGCCAGACCATTTAGCGATCAACAGGCAACATGGTGTATTTAGACGAAATATTTGTTTCATGTTATTGCATTTATCAATAATCACACGAACGGTTGAGATTGTGGGTTCTCCTTCCGAAGGCGTGTCGTGTTAATTTGAGTAGATTTTATTCGTGACGTGATAGTAACAGTTTGGGTGTGGTGTGGCTCATTTCTCAAAGCTTATTGTTTGTTCGATACCGACCAAGGCGGAATGCTATTTTGTTCCATGTCGGAAGAGCGCCTATTGTATAAAATAAAAAATATTATTCAAAATACTATCTTGTGGATCAGAGGTTATGTTGAAAATCCGTGAAGTAATCCACTGAGAGGACCAAGAGATTTCGAAGATAACACATTTAGTAATGATACTGATCTAAAGCAGTCCGTTGGCAGTCCCATAGGTTGTCCATCTCTATCAATCCAAAACGTCAACTCCATTGATTCACTATCAGGAATTGAACTGCCCTCTCAAGTGATATGAAAACAATAGTGTCGAATAATAAAAAAAATTTCCTATATACTCATTTGCATGAATTAAATTTGCAAAATGGATTGCGAATTGTCATTCCATGTCACCAAGGCGAACAAATCCTGAATTGTAGCGCTTTCCGACCATCTCATACTTTTGGAGGGATTGCAGGGGCAGTTTAGCGACGGGGATGTGATGGTTCTAAAAGAAATGATCGTCTAGCGCGAGGGGTCCACAACTCGGAAAAAACGTGTACACACAATTGTTTTTAAAACTGATTGTGACTGATAGTGTCTGTCTGTGGCTGATTGTGGTCTATAATTTAATTGTGTACAATATTGTCTCTGATTGTGTGGCGATTGTTCTCAATTGTGTCTTGATTGTGCTCGATTGAGTACCGATCGTCCTTGATTTGTACTGTTATAGAAACGAAAATGGACTTTATCTCTTACTATCGTTTCTTGAGAGCCGTTTCAGTTGACCTTTAATCCAATTTTATTGCCCAAGGTCATCCCCCAATGTGTCGAAGATTTAAAATGCGCGCAACACGAAATCGATAGTAAGTCAAAATGTCGAGCAATCGATATTATTGTCTTGCGTTATTCTCACTCTGATCGTGCGAATAACAAGACGTTTGCGTTGTCATGTTGTGATCCAAAAGGTGGTTGTATCCGTGAGTCGCGTTTTGCGAAAATTGCGTTTTAGCGACTGCTTTTTTAATCTGCAGCAACACACTGCCATAAACTTTCTAGCTCTGATTGCACGTCTTTGTGTCCCTCTCGCAATGTTACGCTTGCTTTCCTGAACTGCATTCGTAAAGCTATGCTTGCCTTTAAACTTAACCCTATTTCACTGCTGAGTCAAGCTTGTCGGTGTGTATAACACATTTTGTGCTGTTTTTTCTAACCACTTGAATTTGTTTTGTTGAAGGATGAAGATAGTCAATATTCAGTAATCATCTGAGATGAAATTTTGGTGTGGAGCAGAGGCGAGAACGGACGATTTTTTATGGTGCCGACAGCTGTTCCTCTTGAACCAGCATGGAGAGCAGAAGCAGTGCCTCAAAGCAGTTACTTTTCTTCCCAAAATTATTTGGTAAGTGCAGTATGTGACTTGTTTGAGAAAACAAGTTCCTTTTTCAACACCCCATGTTAGTTACTTGTTTTTTCAATCAGATCCTTGAAGATCCTTGTTTTTAGTGGGGGATAAGCATAGAATCTGAATTCAATTGATTTTTTTTTTTCTTTCCATTTTGGCATGTTATGAAGGTGTCGACATTTGATGGATTTTTTGAGAAACATCCTGTGATTTTCAAAAGTAGTAATGTGCAGTAAATATGTAAATACGATGGTTTGTTTCAGATAACCGAAGTGGTCAGACCTCTGCCATGTATGATTGCTTCCATTCTGTACTCTGAAATTTAGCGCTGTTAACTGAAAACTATACATTTTTCATTTTAAGTCTATGCCTAGGCAAATGGATTTAATGAGCGTCTAAGAATGAACTACCACGAGTGGAAATATGTCCAGTAAAATCGAAGGGAGTGTCTTTTTGCAATTTAGAAACATTCCTAAGAACGGAAACTTTGCACAATATTTAGTCTCACACAACAATAAGAAAGCCATGAAAGTTACGACTACAAGTACTATGAACAGCCCCCGCCACGGGCCCTATTCTGAAAATAGGCCCCTACAGGACAAAAAAAAAAGAAATGGAAAAAGTTTCCAATGTCAATTCGATCAGAGTAGCGTTCTGCCGGGATAAAATTTCAAGGAAAACATCGTATCTCTTACGGTTTCGGAGATATCGACATTAAAAGTGCGACAGTCGCGTGAACCGCGGCTTTACTCGGTTTTGCTTGATTTTTGCACTTTCAATGCCGATATCTCTGAAACCGTAAGAGATACGACGTTCACCTTGAAATATTTGTCTGCAAAAACGCTACTTTCATCGAATAGACATTGGAACTTTTTTCCAGTTATATTTTTATTAGAAAAGTTATTTTTTGCCCTGTAGAGGGCCTATTTACAGAATAGGGCACCCTATGCACCCGTGCCAGAGCGTGGGCTCTTTCATTTTCTAATACAACCTGTTTTTGATGGTTGCAGGTGAAAAATGGAGTGACTAATATGGAGCGGCACATGAAGAGGGCACATCCTAATAAATACGCGAATATGGAAGAGGCAAAGAGGAGGGCAGAAGAACAGAAAGGGCAGCCTGAAACAAAGAGGAAGAAGAACACATCATTGTTGAACGGGGTGCATTTGTCAGTAGAGAAGATAATGGACTGTTTGGTGAAGTGTGTGGCAGTGAGTGGGCGTTCGTTCGCCTTTGTGGATGATCCGGGAATGCAAGAGCTGGTCACTCCCCTAATAGAAGCAGCGCCTGCAGAAGAGAGAAGACCGGTCACCAGCAGGACTATACGAGAGAAGGTGGTGCACAATGGACAGGCAACAAGAGCAGAGTTAATGCAAGACTTTAAAGGCAGACTGCTGCCCCTTAAAGTTGAGCAGGCGTTTCAAGGAAGGGGAGATCTTTTCTAGGCGTTAATGTCCAGTACATGAAGGATGGCAAAATAGAACTACGAACCCTAACAGTGAAATAAATTTTCGTGAGTCACACCGCACTTAACATCAGCTCCATCATTTAGAAAATATTACAAGATTATGAGACTGACGTGAAGCAAATATACTCGATGACAGTAGATAATGGCAGCAACATGGTGAAAGCAGCAGCGTTTCTGCAAGGTGAAGGTGACCAGACTGTGAGTCATGATAGTGAAGAGAAGGATGAGGATGATGATGAAGACGGAAAGGAGGTGAACCTGGAGGCCGTAGAAGTAGAAGGACTGTTAGAAGCGCTAGACAACGCCGACATCAGCGTCGACCTCCCCTTGTCCTGCATCCGTTGCGCTGCGCACACCCTCCATCTGGCAGTGGGCGACACACCAAGGAGAGACGAAGAAGCCACAACCGTACTAAAGAAAATGAGATCACTTGTAAAGCGACTCAAAACTGCAAGAGTAAAAAGACTGCTGGAGATTTTTAAACATAAAGCCCCTGTACTTGACTGTGAGACGAGATGGAGTTCTTGTGTGACTATGCTTGAGTCAATGCTGCCACTCAATAACTTCTGCATGGACCACCTGGATCAAATTAACCTCAACTCCAAGAAGAAAATACAAGTGACAAGTGAAGACTTTGGGATCGCGGGTCAGCTGGTTGAAGCTCTGTTGCCAGCAAAAATAACAATGACATGTCTACAGGAAGAGCAGTTAACGGTGGGAGATTTTTTCGGTAGTTGGTTGAAATGCAAGCTTTAAGTGAAAAAGGTTACTACAAGATTTGGAGAAATGCTGCTGCAGAACATGGAAAAAAGAGAGAACTATCTGTTTAGCAATGAAGCATTTGCTGTAGCCATATACATGGACCCGCGCTTTTTTAATGTCCTCAGTGATAGTAGTTTGGTCTTGGCAGAGCGAGGACTTCAGAGAGTTTGGCATTCTTTGGAACAATTTAATGAAGATGGAAGAGCTGGGAAAAGATCTGACAATTCAACACAAGAGGCGAACAACGGAGATGATGATAATGATGATGAGCTGGAGGGCCTGTTGAGGCAAGCTGATGCAGACAGAATTGTCTCTGCAGGTGGCCCGACCAAAAAGAACATTTTGCCATCGTTGAAACAATTTTGCACAAGTGAACGAGTCCCTGTAAAAACAAATATATTGCAGTATTGGGAAAGCCGGAAGTTTTCGATGCCAGAATTGTACGCTATTGCCATGGTAGTCCTCGCTGCACCTGCCACGCAGGTCAGTGTAGAGCGGTTGTTTTCAGGAGTGAAATTTATTTTAACCGATCTTAGACTCAATTTAGAAGCAAGCATAGTTAACAACCTAATGGTAATCCGTACTATCACCCTGTTTAAAATGGCTTCCCTTAAACGACCCTCTGCTGCAAATGCTTTTAACTCACCTCCGCCTACTCCTCTCTCGCTCCGTCGTCATCGCAGTCTACGCCACCGCAGTCTACAGCATCTCAGCTTTCACCAACCCAGGCACCAGGATCAGCCAGGCGGTCTGCGTAGTCCAATTTACCATCTTCCTCCAGGACTTCTCAGGCATTATCACTGACAGCATTACCCAGACAGTCCACTTCTTCCAAGTCAAGATGCTGCTCCTGCTGTACTGTGACATTTCTATTAATGTATAGCTGTGCACTAAGTTCTTTTTTTTTTATTTTTTAATAGAGTCTACATTAGATTTGTTTTTATTTTCTGCCTGTAATTTTCTAAAACTTGAGTCTTGATTAGTTTTCTGTTTTTATTTTCTGCCTGTGGTTGATTTATTTTTGTTTTGCGCTGGTCATATTGTTTACTTTTTTATCCTGTAGTTAATTGATTATTACCTGCTCCAACCGCCAACCTGATCATGAGTGTCTGCACTAGGTGTGCCATTAGAGAGTTGCCTTTATGTTGTAGTCTCCTGGTTTTATATTTTCTCCCTGTGATTGATTACTTATTTGCATTATTATTTTTTACATTTAAATTTGTGATTTCTCCGATGACATGTCAAAGAGAAGCGAGTCGGGTTCTATATGTAGGCCTCTGCCCAAAATTACTTGTTTGAGAGGCCGGCCTTATGTAAGCCTATGACTGAGTGTTTAAAGGATATGCCCTCCTACCCTTCAAGTACTGCTCGATTGTAGATAGATTTGCGAATGCAGGAGATTCTTGTCAAAGTTACTTGTGCCATACTTAGTTTTGAAGGAATGTGCCCTCCTACCCTGAGTGTTAGAAAGTGTCGTCCTACCCTTATAGGCTTGAAGTAGTGCTCGATTCTGTTCGGAACCTCAAGTTATCTGTGCTGCAATTAAAGTTTATTGTAAGTTTTTTGTAGTATATAATAATTGGTTGTGATCCCTTTATATTTTGTTTCACAATAGATTTTGCTCTATGCACGGGGCTCTCCCCATGTTACATGTACACGACTCAGTGTTAAAAAGTTTTGTTTGCCTTTCTACGCTTGAAGTAGAGTTCTATTTTGTTCTGAACCTCGCGTTACCTGTGTTGCCATTAAAGTTTATTGGAAGTTTTTTTTATAGTTAATAATAATAATTGGTGATGGCCTCTTTAAATATTCTTTTAGCTTAAAAACAATGAATGTTCTTTAGATCATGAACTTCATTTGTTTGAACTTACCATAAATCCTGGACTGTGGACAATCCAATCCAAAACAAGGACGTGAACCCGACTCCAGTTGCAAGGGATAGCAGAAGTTGCTGCACTTTTCTTTTCATGAAACAGTCACTATATGTTAAGTAACATTTTCCTACAAGCCTTGAATTTATTGGCACCAATCAGAGAAAAGCAACTGCAGGTTGAATTTCTTATACATGGACATATGCATGTGGACTTGCATTCATATTCTTTGCTAAAAGATCGCACATTAAAATCATATACCTGGGTAAGCACTTGGCACAGAACCAAATCCTATCCAGTTCTCCTGGATACCATTAGTTCGGTCTTGGACTGCTTCATGCTAGAGGGGTTAGTCACTCGTAATTTTCGTGTTCACCTCTACTTTCACTCCAAGGACTTTAATGTACTTTTTCTACTTTTTCGTACTTTTTCAACTTTTTCTACTTTTGGATACTTTCGAGTACTTACGTGTACTTTTAGATACTTTATCGTACTTTGCGTACTTTCGAGTACTTTTGGATTACGTTAATGTTCTTTCGTGTACTTTCGCGCGTACTTTCAAGCACTTTCGTTTCCTTTCACGTACTTTCGAGTACTTTTGGATTACTTTAATGTGCTTTCGTGTACTTTAGCGTTCTTTCACGCACTTTCGTGTACTTTCACGTACTTTCGAGTACTTTTGGATTACTTTAATGTACCTTCTTTTACTTTCACCCACTCCCTGATAAACGTTCGAGTACTTTCACGTACTTTCGAATTCTAAAACGTACTTTCATACTCTTCCATGTGTTTTGTGTTGCTTTTAAGTCCTTTGAGATTGCCTTACATACGCCCTGATACTTTACAATACGTTTTGATACTTTACAATACGTTTTGATACTTTCAAGTATTATTTAGATCTTTTCAATACTTTCTTATACTTCTGAGCTCTTTTCAAAACTCTAACGGCGGCGGCAGGGGGGGGGGTGCTTTTCTTCAATTTATGGGAGCAGAAATTCAGAAAACCGGACGTCATAGCACCACCAGGATTCGTAGTGAATTAGTATGGCAAAGTGCTAAGGATGTTCCACCAGACCAGTAGGTTCCAGGCTCCCTCCTGGAACACCTTGAAGACGGCAGAAAACCTCAACTACACCGAAGGGCACTTGGCTGCGCTTATACACAAGCAGAGTTGGAGACAGGGAGACAGACAGACGGTGTGTCGGGGCGTCTCAAACGGGTACAATTCTTTGTTATCACAGAAAAGGACCGACTCCCAGGGGGCGATCCTAACGGGACTCTTTGCTGAGGGCCCAGTCAAAATCACTAGGATTCGAGTGTACCAGTACTTTGCCCTTCTTTCAGGATACTTTCAGTACTTTGTCGTAATTTCGATGTACTTCACAATACTTTTTGTCAACTTTTCGCTACTTTTGAGTACTTTTGGATGCTTTCGTTACTTAAAACTACCGTTAGTACTTTGCCTTACTATCAGGATACTTTCGACTTACTTTCGACTTACTTTTGAGTACTTTTCGCTACTTTTTGAGTACTTTTCACTACTTTTAAGTACTTTTTAATACTTTTGAGTACTTTCCCATACTTTCGCTTACTTTTCGCAACTTTACAGTACTTTGTCGTAATTTCCAAGTTACGTCTCTTGGACGTGTACACCTACTTCACAGAGTGACCAACCCCTCGTTCATGCTCCCTCAAGCGTTTCCTCAGATTTGAATGACTGCTAGGTGTCACCATAGTTGGAGCTGAAAGCAGCAAGTGAAAGCGAAGATATAAGACATTTAAAAATTGATATTTGGCATTTCTTTATCGAACTTCGCAAAGCCCTCAAACATGCAATTATTCGGCCAACCATGGAGAATCATTTTGTAACAAGCATTGAAATATTGGGCAACTGCCATTTGGATATCTCATAATTGAGCTTCGATTTATATAGACTTGCATTTACCCTTTTTGACAAAAGATCAGAATAGAATTACATACCTGTGTAAGAACTTGGCACGGAACTAAATTGTATCCAGTTCTTCTGAACACCAGTTTGGGCTCGTGCTCCCCCAAGCGTTCCCTCAGGTTGGAATAATTGGGAGGTGATATCACAACTGGGGCTCAGCCACTACAATGTACAAAGAGTAAAAGCCTTTTTTTTTTTATAAAAATTAAGAAACTTAACTTTTTACAATTCCAATATTTGGCCAACTATAGCTGTATTTTTCTTGAGAAATGCCTATTTATCATAAACGATGGTATGACATGATACAGTACGTTTTAAACGAGAAAGAGGTAACCAGAGGTATCATGCCCAGTACATTGAACCAACGAACAGTATTGTTAAATTATAAAGACATCCAGTTACGAACATTGCCATGTCTGGCAAAACAAGGCGACGGCAAACTCATGGTTTAACTCTGCTCAAGTTGACTCTTCTATGACACTTTCAAAAGAGAAGGCAAATCCTAGCAACCATTGAAGAAAAAAAGGGCCAATTATCGACTTATGTAAATTAAACACAAACCTAATACACTAACAACACACTATTCAGTCACATAAAAATGTAGTTACTTATAATAGCATCCAAACTTTGAAAATAGCAAGAAATCAAACCTAGCATAACTAAATGCAGTTTTGAAACCAGTTTTTTTTTTTTTTTTTTTTTTTTTTTTTGGCTGAGCGAAAGCGAAGCCCATACCCCATTGGCCCAAAAATGTTTTGTCTGTTTGTGTGTCGGTGTGTCCGCGCGATTTCTCGAGAACGGTTCATAGTAGAGGGCTCAAATTTGGACCACAATGTTCTTGCATCATACCGGCGTCTAACTCACCTCGGGGGCACCGTAGACATAAGAGTTTCTAAGATATTTTTACAACTGGTCTCAGATTTTATAAAATAATTACCGACGCACTTACGCTAGTGACGCACGCATCGATTACCGTTCATATTTCGATAGGACGGTGCAAGATACGACCGTTGTCATGTGAATGGATCCCTACCTTAATCGTCCAAGAAACCCACCACAACATGCCAAAACCGACCTCAGGTGCTGCTGCAGGTGCCGGTTGGCAAAACAGGGCCTTCTTAGGCAGGAACTGGAACGGGAGGGTAAACTTCTAAATTGCGCAGAATTTCAAACTTAAACATGGCGACCGATCCACTCTAAAATCACCCAAGACCTCAGTCAAGATGCCGAAATCGGCCCCAGGTATTCCAATGCCGACGAAGACCCCAGGTGCTGATGATGGTGCAAGTTGTCAAAGCAGGGCCTCCTTGGACCGAAAATGGTTAGGGTAGGTTAGAGTAGGCTAGGATAGGTTAGGCTAGAGTAGGTTGGGCTAGGGTTGGTTAGGTTAGAGTAGGCTAGGGTAGGTTAGAGTAGGTAAGGTTGCGTTAGAGAAGGGTGGGTTAAGTTAGATTTGAGCACGATTAAATGCAGTAGAGAAAGGCACAATACAGTGGGAGTAGCGTCAAGCGGTTAGGTCAGAAGCGTAGCGACCCTCGCGCCTCAAGACGGCGCCCGCAGGGCGCCGTACAGACTGATTGGCTCCGCAGGGTCCCACTCGCCCGGTGACAGCCGCCGGCAGGCCAAGGTAGGTGTACGCCAGGTGTAGAGGGGCGGGACAGTGGTTCGCAATGAGCGAAGCCTGTTACGCCACGACGCGATCTGGCGTACGCCTACCTTGTTTAAAAGTAAATCTTTAAGAAACTTCCTTTAAATGAAGCAACCAGAAAGAGATAACCAGAGGTATCATGGCCAGTTGATTAAACCGACGAACAGTGTTGTTTAATTATAAAGACATCCAGTTACGAACATTGCCATGTCTGGCAAGACAAAGCGACGACAAACTCATGGTTTACCTCTACTAAAGTTGACTCTTCTATGACACTTTCAAATGAGAAGGCAAATCCTAGCAACCATTGAATGAAAAAGAAAAGAGCTAATTGTCGACCTATGTAAATAAAACACAAACCTAATAGACTAGGACACTAAAACTGCATCAAGCATTGCAAAGCTACAAGTCCCTGAAAGACCCTATCAATGGGCCCATAGAATAACAAGTTTCAAGTGCACTCAGCAATTGTAATTCCTCTTGATCTCTTCACACCCACACTTTCACACAACAAACTGGCCACAGGTCCCTGCCAGACAACGAATTATTTTAAACACTTTACGTGCAGGGCAGGAATTGGTCACATCACTTATTCACTGCACTATCCACACTGCATTGACACAGGAATGATGACGCAGAGCAGACGAGCCGCGGCGCAGGAAAACCAAACAGGGGCGTTGACAGGGGTAGGCCTGGGCGGTATAACGATTTCAATATAAATATCCAATATTTCAAAATATTGGATTCAACACCAATATCCAATATCCTGTATTGGATATTGGCTCCAATATCAATATTGGAATATTGGTGTCCAATATTCCAATATTTGTATTGGAGTATTGGTTTCCAATATTTGCATTGGAACATTGGTTTTCAATATTCCAATATTAATATTGAGATACTGGATTTCAGTGTTACTGCATTGGGGAAACTAGAGGTTTTTTTGTCTCGAGGCAGACTTTATGAGCAAAGCGGGTTGTCTCGGCAACCGAAGGGCCCTGCGCTGCTTGCTCCATACGCTACCGTCTGATTCCAAGCTGTGCTTCATCGCCCTTTCTCTCTCAGCTCTCCATAAGAGTTAGAGAGACAGAGCGACAACAGTATTGCTCGAAATCAGACGGCTGTGCAGTGATCACAGATCGCAGTTCAAAACACGAGTTTACGCTTAGGTTGGCCCGGTCTGAGTCGGACGTCGGAGCCGGAGGAGAGGGGGATGGTGTCTCGTTGCTCACGATGCAGACGCCCCTGTCCGGTACCGTTTAGACAGAACACCAGATTTCCGTAGATCGAGTTGCCTGGACGTTGGCATTACACAGTCGGTGCTCAATATCGAGTATTGGATACTGAGAACCAATATCCAACATTGAATATTGAACACCAATATTCAATATTGAATATTGATATTGGAAATTTCAATATCTCTATATTGAAATTCCAATATTTAAAAATATTGATATTGAAACCAATATATTGAAATACCGCCCAGGCCTAGACAGGGGGCCGGGCCGGCGGCCCAGAGGGCCGCCGCCGACGTTGGGTCCTGGTCTTGGGTCCCGGTCTGCTCGGCGTGGCGGACGGAGTAGGTTATGTCAAATCTTGGCGTCAGGGTCCCAAGGCAGCAGGGCACACCCCACCACGGGCCCAGTCTACCTTCACTTCTCCGGCACTCTGCACATTTTAAATGGTTAGACTCGTACGTTTGACTTTACAGTCCTTGCTTACCGCCGTCGACACACACCTTGCGGAGCTTGTGGGATGGAGAAGAGCGTAGGCGCAGTCTCCGTTCTTTCCTGTTGCGAGGTTAACTTCCGCGTCGGTGAAACGGTTTCATAGACTACTTCCTCTGCACTGTCACGTAGTCCGGTTCGCAGGGACACGGGACAATTGAACAAAATATGTCCCGGTGGCAAAAATGCCGGTTCATGGTAGGGCCAACCGAACTTCTCACACGTTGAAACTTGCTCGGTCGGGCACGGGCGGACAGCCTGCGGCCTGCGGCTTCCCTCCTGACACGAAATGCGGAGCCGAGACAGGGCAGCGCCCGGGGACGAGCGGAGCTCGGAGAGGAGATGATGGCAGTTGCCTACCTCGACGGCGTTCAGCCGCCTTCAGTGCTAGGAAACTCCCGGCCTTATAGCGGTCACGGTTCGTGACCACCTCCCCCACCACTTTTTGAGCCCGAGCGGAGCGAGGAGCTCTCTGCATCGACTATTCCGCTTTTTTATTTTTCTCCCCTCAGCAAGTGTCGTTGTAGCCGCATTCTGCATTCAGTTTCATTTCACTATCGCTAGATGGCGCACAAAAATGGGCGGAGCCATGCTACCGTTCTGCTAACTATAGAAATTTATAGTCAGTTCAGAAACATTCAATAATGTTGTGCCCACATTATACTTTACACCTTCCTTATCATAGGATGTAACTGAACTCGTGGTAACTAACTGCATATTAAGACAATGTGCAACATCTCAATGTGGCTGCTTCATGTTTCAAAATGACACATTGGCATTGCACGTAGCGGGCGGAGAACCTAAAACAATTGTACCAAAATGCTTATAAAAAGAATTTCCGTTAATTTTACAGAAGCAGACTTAACCAATCTCCTCTAGTCCAGAGTTGCCCATGTGATCACATCAAATCCGGTTGATTTTAGAGTGGCCCCTTGTTCAGTGAGGAGGCCTGTTGTCGCCAACTCGGCTGTATATTCGCATCGTTCTGCGCTTTGGTTGGCGCTTCGTTGGGCGGCAGTGGCTTGTGGTCGGCCACGAAAAGTCTCGTAACAATGGCGGGTTGGTCGCGCGGTCAAATGGACCGCTTCACCGTGTAGAGGGTCGCTGGTTCAGAAGTTAGACATGTCCGTTTTCATTTCAATTTTTTCTTCACTTAAATTTTCAAGCTGTGATTGACTATTATCAAAACATATCGTTCGGTTAACGAGGGCGACTCAGTGCTTGTAGCGCTGGAATTTTTGAAAACTGGAGGACGATGAGGGCCAACCGAAGAGAAACAGTAACGAAAACGTCTCATGAGAGAGGGAGATTTTAAAATCCAGATCAAATATAATATACGAAAATAGCATAAAAGTGAAAGGAGAGTATTATTTGACTCATATTGCGGGGAAAGAATAATAATAAATCAATGCCAGGAAATGCACTTTCAGATTGGTAGAACTGTTATAAATATTTACAAAACAAACGGCGTCTTCTGCTATGCTTTCTGCTACACGTAAACAATATGTATAACGTGTTTCTTAATTTATTTCGAGATTTGACTAAGTAAATCTTCTTTCACTGGCATAACTTGAACAACAAGAATGTCCTGTTCATATAATCGAATCCTTTTGATTTGGGACTAGGAGGTTAAGAAATCTTGTACAGTTCTCACACCACATTTCAACATGTTTGTATATTATCTCTGGCTTTGAAGAGACTTTATCATCAACTTCACAAGTATTAAAATTGTGCAAATCGTGTGTTTGGACCTCGCAATAAATAAGGCTTTCGGTATGCACTTTAAAGTGTAATTGCAGGGTTTAGGCGAGGGACAAAAGAGAATAGATCATTTCACAAATCAAGGTTTTATTCACACTCACTTTTCCTTTTATTGAAATAGTATAACTATTGTATAAGTAATATGCTATTAACAGTATTATATACATATATTATTATATTTTATAATAGCAGGACATATATACATCTACAGAAAGTAAATAAATAAAAAATAAATATATCATTTTACAGCGAACCAAATTCATAATTATGAACATCTACTGTAACAAGGTAAGAAGTGAGACTTCAAAAATTAATGCAGCATTTAAGACAAAACCATGAGGGAGGAGAGAGAGAGATACGGAGGAGAAAGAGTTTGGAGGGGCAGAAGTCCAAGCAGTCAAGTGGAGGAAGATCCAGATTGCTACGTGCTTAGAGGGTGGAAGGCAAAGGAGAAGAGAGAGGAGGAAAGGAAACGGAAGATGAAGAAGACTGTCAAGTTACACCCGTACCAAAAAAAAAATTAAGCTAAATGAACTCCAAATTTAAATTGCTGCTCTTCTTCTTCGTCGTCGTCTTCTTCTTGATTTTTACCCCACAATTTGCTCTCAACCCACCCCACCCACGTCTTCGTTTTTTTCAACTCTTCTATTTTCTTCTTCATCTTCCGCATCTTCATGTCCAGTTTCTCGTCTTGGATCTTCTTTTCTTTTCCCTGGCGAAAAGTACAACCGCGAGCATGTTCAAAGTCTGTGTTGAAGTCTGTTTTAAGGCTGTGACAAGTCTGTTTTTACAACCGGCAAAGCTTGTTGAAGGTAGGAAGTTTCGGACGCTTGAGAATTGACTACAAACGTACTTTTACAGGATGTTCTGTTTCTGATTTGAGAACAGGCTGTAAACATGCATTGCCTTCAGGGCACGTTCGGAGTCTGCTCGGAGTCGGTGCAGTGCCGGTTCGCCCCCCCCCCCCCCCCTCCCTTCCTTTGTTTGCGGACCGCCTTGGAGCCTGCTCACACCCCGCTGCGTGCCGGTTCGTCCCTTTGTTCTCAAACGCACTTTTACGGTTCCTTCCCGGTTCTCGATATCCGTGTTTAAACCTGACCTTAGCCAGTGCGTGCTCGGTTCATTCTCGGTTGTAAGCCTGTCTGCCGCTTTGTTCGTAAATGCACTTTCCCTGTTCTTCCCGCTGTTCTCAACTTTGGTGTTTCAACCTGCTTTTGGCGTGTGCGTGCTCTGTTCATTCTCGATTCTGGATACGTTTTCAAAAAGACTTTCCCGGTTTGATGTCTGCTCTTGGCGTGTTCACTTGCGACCGTAATAGGGGTCGTCCCTAAATTACGACCAGGGGCCGTTCATAAATCACTTATGGGCGAGGCACAGGTATGGGAAAAAAATATGCGTGAACACTAATAAATAAGAGAAGTCATGCGTATTATATAATATAATGATGGTACATACAGAATAAAAACAAAAACTGGGAATAAATAATGAATAAAAAAATTACGGGGTATTGACGGCTATGAATGAATCCGGGAGGGTTGGCGATGATGATGGTGATGAAGTTATTGAATTTCGTCGGGACCCACTCCGCCCGCTGCGGCTGCGGCTCCGGTCCGCCTCTTGTGCCCGCGAGTGGGCTGGACAAATGCGTGGGCGGCGTCCAGCGCGGTCCGCTGTGTTGGGCCCAGGGTCCTCCGGGGTGCTCAGGGGTGCTCGGCCAGGGCCCGCCGGAATGACGCGGCAGCGGCACCTTGAGGGTACTGCTGCGCCCAGGGCCCTCCGGGTTGCTGGTGTGACCAGGCCCCTCCGGTGCGCTGCTCTGGCACCCGGCCTTCAGGATGGTGCTGGGGCCAGGGCGCTCCGGGGTGCTGGTGGACCCACGGCGCTTCGGGCAGCTGGTGGCCATGGGAGCGTTCGAGGCGGCTGGAGCGTGGACGACGGGCCCGGCGAGGACGTTGACGGCAGGGGCACCGAGGCCGCGGGCAGGGGCGCGATGACGAGGGCCTCGGCGGGGGCCGGCTGCTTCTCGCGCCGGCGGCGCACGACGTCCCCCTCGCCGTAATTGACGTACGCCCGCTTCACCCCGGTGTCAGCTGCCGCCCTAGCCCTCTCCGCCTCCTGCCTGGAGGCCGGCGACAAGCTACGCAGATCCCTGGAAGACTTCGGGGTCCGGTTTAAGGTCCCCGACCTCTCCGAAAGGTACCGGGGCATGTCCCGGATCATGGCCTCAACCTTGGCCGGCGTAGGGCGAGGCTCCTGCTCTCTCCACCATCTTCTTGCTTGGACCTTCTCCGAAGTACCCTATTTGTTGACAACAGAAAGAAGGCTGGAGGGGGGGGGAAGCTGATAACGAACGGGTTAAATTAAAGCATCAGCTTTCCAGATATCTCACATGGGGGAGGGGAAGGACATTGCGAAATTTTCACAGCGATGTCGTTTCGAAAATAATTTAAATGTCGAAATGCACAAGATTAAAGTCTCAAAACGAGCATCACTCCAAAAATATCGCACGGTATTTTCAAATTGCCTATCTCAAGACGAGGACGGAACCATCCGATATGTACAAAATTTGGCGTCATCTCTTTTTTGGTTCGATCAGGTTGGGGGGGGGGGGGGATCCGTCGACGGTAGATTGAGAACAGGCAATAAACAGAATAATATGTTGAAAGTCGGTTTGGTCACTGTTCTTGCGCGCGGCTGGCCCGGGCGGGTCCTGCAGCGAGGGAGGAGGGGTGAGTGACCCGTCAACGGAAGGGACCCTCGTCCCGGCAGCAGGTAGGCGGCGGCCGACTCTGCGCTACGGCCACACCCTCGCAACTGCGCGGCTTTGTGCGGCAGTTGAGCGGTCCCTGTCTCCACCCGGAACGAAAGTGCGCTGGGACTCCGTTTTGTGTCTCTTCCATCCTTGGGAACACAGCATGTTTATTGCTGAGACTGAGAACCGACCATGAACCGAGCAGAGTAGGTTTGAAGTACGTTTGACTCACGATCTTCCGAAGCGGCCCTGGTCTGTTCAATCACGGTTGTTGAGAACCAACAGAGATCATGGAAACCCCATTTACATCACGCTGAAAGCTCGTTTTGGGCGATTCCGTTTCAAGCACGTTTTGGAAAACCAGCAATGAACCTTCTGTGGCCTGTTTCAACTCTGTTGTATGCTGGTTTGCGAGAAACCCTATTTTACAGAATGTCGACCGAACAGGCTTTAAACTGTTTTTAGCAGAAGAATGTGCTTTGAACACATACCAAACGTGCAGAGTCTGTTCTCCTTTTCGCCAGGGTTCTTTCCTCTTCTCTCTTCTCCTTTGCCTTCGTCTCCTCCCAGGTCTGCAGCATGGCCTCCCTCTCTTCCTTCTCTCGCTTTTGGATGTCCCACCATTGGCTTATCTGGGATCGCCTTAACTCCCGCTGTCCCCGCCGCTGCTGCACCTCCAGGCGCTCGCTCTCCTCCATCTCTCTCCTCAGCCTCTTATTTTGACGTGCCAGGTCCTCGACCTCCTCTCTCAGCCTTTTCACTGTATCCTGTAAACACAATGAAGAAGACGATTAAAATTAAGGGCTGAAATTTCCAGCGAAGTAATTGGAGACGAGGAGTACAAATAATTAAAGTTCTACTTACAAACTGACGCTCCCGTCTCCCATCGTTTCTCCTATTCTGCGACATCTGGAACACAAACAGCACACTTAAGAAAACATAGAAGGCACCAAATGATGTGTTCTCTTTACACTGGACTCGCTGTTATATTAAAGTAATCATAAATGTAAACATTTTTTGTTATTTTAAGAGCTGAAACTGTTACTCATTGATTTGGCGCTCAATAAAAATGTTATATGATAGAATCAATCAGATCAAACAGGGAACCAAGACATGAATTTTTGATGTGTCCACAAAAATGATTGATGATGCTCTGAGATACATCTCCTATCCCTATAATGTTTGAAGCCATATGAAGATGATTGGAAATGTGCATTTATCCATTAAAAACCAATCCCTCATCTAAATACAAATATATTGATTAGCAATGTCACCTATACTTGCACAAACCTTGGATTTAAGTATTAAGGTGCAGCGAAAAACCACTATTTAAGAAATTGATGTTGGCTCACATTGGAAAATGTTCTACTAGTAGAGGTGATTAACGGTGCGAAAGCGTTTTTTTTTTTTTTGGACTTCATCTTCCGGGTCCAATAACGCCTTGAAAATCCGAAAAAACAGCCAAAACAGTGAAAGATAGGCAACCCGCCGTACACCGATAAGAGGGCTCTGGGTGGACGTCACGGTCACTAAAGGTAAGTTATAACAGCATACTACGCCCCAGAATCACCGGAAGCTGTTCGCGAGGTCAGTACGTAACTCTCAATAAGCGTAAAATAATGCGAAAAATGGTCAATTGGTCCACCCACCCACACCCACAGGGAAGTGAGACGAGACGGCCCTGCTGTGCCACCGCCAATTGTTTCTCTTTCCCCAACATGAACATGATGGTGGGAGCAGTGGAGTCGGGTGTGGGGAGGAAGGTGGGGGAGGGGAGGGGGGGGGGGCGGGCGTGTGACCGCCCGACCCCAAACGCAATGCGGCCGCTTGCAGGCGGGACTCAGCCTACACTTTTAGACCTCTATTGGTAGATGGGGTTAAACGTACTCCGCTCATTACACAGAAAAAAAAATGCATTTTATCATGCCGATCACCTCTAGGATTGATTTCCCACCGCACCTCTCACTGCTGAAAGCTAGGAAACGCGGTTTCTAGCACCAACCCTGATGGGATTTGAACCCACGACTTTTCGCCCAGCAGCCCGAGAGCGCGCACTCTACCCCGAGGCCACCTGGCTACCTTGGAGGGTGACCGTCCGGAACACTCTCTTATTCTGCGGCGCGGCCTGTAGCTCTCCTTCAGATATATAAAATTTAGACCATCTATAGACTTCTACATTATGTCCACGTCCAGAAGTATATTTGTACATAACATGTAGACCATCTATAGACCTCTACATTTTGTCCACGTCCAGAAGTATATTTGTAGATAAAATATAGACCATCTATAGACGTCTACATGTTGTCTACATGCAGATGTACCACGGACGAGACAGAAATAGATACGATTTCACTGGCGTTTGGGCAAAGGGACGTAAGTCCATCTCCCCTAACTTTTCAGGAGAGCAGAAAAACAGACAAAAATTTTGATGACAGATATGATTTAAAAGTTATGACGATAATTTTTTCACCAACAGTTTTTATTTTTAAGTTGGAATCATATGCTGAAAAGAGAGTTTGTACAAATCTGATACTTAGGAAGATAATGTGACTTACGTCTCTTGGAACACTGGGTATGGTAGGGCAAAGAAACGTAAGTCCAGGATCTGTTTGGGCAGAGGAACGTAAGTCCAAGACTTGTTTGGGCAGAGGGACGTAAGTCCAAGACCTGTTTGGGCAGAGGGACGTAAGTCCACGACCTGTTTGGGCAGAGGAACTTAAGTCCACGACCTGTTTGGGCAGAGGAACGTAAGTCCAAGATCTGTCTGGGCAGAGGAACGTAAGTCCCAGAGCTGTCTGGGCAGAGTAACTTAAGTCCATAGCCCATGATCTATCTGGGCAACAATATCAGAAGACTGCTCATGAGATGGCTAGGAGTGAATGAACTTGGGTCTAGAAAGATACTACGCTTCTCAGCAATGCATAACTTGACAGTCTGTTGCAACAAAAGGAGTGAATTTCACACAACTCCAATGATTTATTTAGAGGACAAAACAGTGTTGAGTCTTGGTGGTGTGCAGTTTTTAAATGTCCCATGATGTCTACATGACTGCTGACGCAACCACTTCGAAAGACATTTTCCGAAGGCAAAAGAATCCTGACCACTCTTGTTTCCTCTACCATCTTGACTACTCGGGTTTGTTGATCAATTCACTGCTGGAGTCAGATTTACATTAAGATAAAAATAAACAAAAGACATGCTCAGAGAGTCGTGCAAATTTTTCATCTAGACGAGGGGTACGTCTGAACGACGCGGAGTATCGCTGTTCGCACGCTAGCCCGGCAACACTGTCCTGCCCCGCATCTCGCCGAGATCGGCGGCTCGACTGCAGTCTGGGACCGTGCAGCTCAAGTACTATTTTCTGTCACACTATCTTTGTTTTTCGTCGAAAGTTACAGCTAATTGTAAGGAAAACAATTCACTATTTGCAATGGGGAAAAAAAATCAATTATGAAGAGGTTTTAGTCCAGCTGGTTACATTGAAACTGCATTGGTTTAACTCAGCCAAAGCCATAAAATGTGACATGGATACTATTGCAGAATTTTTCGGGCCAACTTCATACCATTTGTCCTTTTGCATTATACTTTGCAGCTTTAATATGTTTAATCCGACCTCCACTGACAATGGAAAGGAAATAATATGATGACTTTACCTACACTTGGCAGTTTTTTAAGAATGAAACTTCACTTTAAAATGTTGAATTTTGAATCATTTATTTAAACATGAGCGACTGAAGCTCCTCACTTCTCATGTCCTTTTTAATTTTATTAATAAAAGGCACTGAAATAGACAATACACAAATGAAGGAGATTCAATAAATAAAAATAAACTTTCAGTAAATCTTTCACACTTTGACTACTAGAGTAAAAGGAACATACATTTCACTGGGTAAGATTATTTTGGTAGAATAATGAATTTCACACACCATGAGCAGCTTATCGTCCATTCTTTACACAAAGCTGAACATTGAAAAACTTTAAACATACACAAATGGTTGACCACAAAAATACATGTTAAAAATAGCAACAAATCACAGCTAATGAACACAACACAAATCACAACTAATAAACACATGAAGAAATGAAGTAGGCATGCTCATCACCAGAAGGCAGTGGAATTAACCAGACACAAACAGTTGCAACGGAAACATAACATACAATCATACAATATGGCATAAATATAGCAACATATGAACTCTAGAAATGCTACAAGCATAATTTCGATATCTTCAATAACCCACAGTAGCAGAAACACAATTAAACGTAGATATTAAGATAAAGATAATTACAATTAAATTTATCAGTTGTATTGAGAACTTAAAACTGTGGAGGCACATCTTCTGGCAAGTCAGGATCCGTATCTTCTGAATTCTCAGTTCTTAGGTTCAGATAAAATGAGTGATACTTCTCCTCCAGGAATGGCAACAGTTTGAGAAGATCCTTCTTCTTTTGAACAGAGACTGGTTGGGGACCAGAAAAACACTTGACTAGATGTGAAGCCAGGTTTGGGACAGAATTTGATCTCATGCCATGTCTCAAGAAACTTAATGTCTCAAACAAAGCATCAACATTGTGGGAAGACTTCACTTCAACAATTCCCAGATTTTCTCTGGTATACTTGAACCAGAAGGTTTTAAGCCAATTAAAAGAAACTCCCGATTGAGTCTTCTCCCTCTTGATCAACACACTTTTAAGAAGATTGGCAAAGTTGAAGAGCTCCTGTTTCATAGGAATAACAATAAACCTCCCATCAGGGTACAGGGTAGAGTCTGCAGTTTTGCCAACTTTTGTCACAAAATCATACCACTGGTCAGGTACACTTATCCGGTCCAGTTTGTCTTTCTGTCTCTCAATTACAGAATGTTTGTTGTCAACTTCTAGAAAGGAATGTCCAGAAACCATGAATATATGGTCAATTTGTTCAATTGATGGATGTTCTTGTATGGCCACAAAATACATTGCACTTATATGACTGTTGCGATTTTGAGAAGTGCAGGCATCTGAAAAAAGAAAAACTTTCTTCACTCCATTCGGAACTTGTTGAAGAATGTGTCTTAAAAGGCACGAGGCAATTGAATTCGCTCCTTTTGAACCTTCAGTCTCTGGCCACATATAACAATATGTTAAATTACTGGTTTCTGGAAGTGTCAAGTACAGTCAAGTTAAACATATTAATTTGTCTTGTATAATATGAATCCCCAGTCCTTAGAAAGGGCACTGGAAGACACTTCTCAAGATCAAAAATTAACACTCGTATGGTATTGTCTTTAGCAGCCAGCAGTTTGATTTGTTTTTTCAGCTCGTATGCCTTGTCAGCTTTCCTTAGGTGCAATTCTAGAGCTGTTGTAAGGCTGTTTTTCTTCTCTTCATCTACAGCGGTTTTTATTTCCATTTGGAGTTTATCACACTTTCCGCAGTGGTCGGATTTCCATTTCTTGAACTTTCTACCGGAGTCCCTTACATGCTGCTTGTAAACGGAAAAGGACACCCTTGGATTGTCCTGTTCAGTATGCAGCTTGTACATCACTTTGCTGTTAAGGTCAGCAGCAAAGTACAGCGATTTGGTCTGCGCCCGACAATAATGGGACACATAACTGGGGAAACTTGCAATGTGAGCTTTCACGGCTTCCACTGTTTCCACACTGTGCTTGTTTTTTGGCTCATGCTTGCCTCGAGCATCATCTTCTGGAATACCGGAGACAGTGGTTACCTTCTTCTCCATAACATTCCTCACAAATGTCTCCGATAAACATAGAACCGATAGAAAAGTTTCTTTGCAAACTCTATGCCGCTTCCCACTGATTTCCAAATAGTAGAGATAAGTGAGGCGCCTTGATTTCCCACTATCTTCCACTCTTTTCCTCCTTCTCTTTGTAGTCGATCAAGGAAGCAACTTTCTGGCACTGACGGTTGTGAGAGCCAAGGGACCAAAATTCACTGAACACCTGCTGTGCTTGCTCAGGTGAAACATTAGTGTGGCACTTGAGGAATGCACATTGGTGAACCTCCCCTGCCGAGCGCTCTGGGATTTCCTCTCCAGAAGGTGTTATATAGGATTTCCCAGAATTCCTTGAATATTTCCTGGCTGCCTTCAGTGCCCTTTTGGTAGAAGGCTTAGGTTCCTCTGCGTGGTCTTCCAGATCTTCCAGATCTAAGGGGTCTTGCATAGTGTTATCACTAACACCCCCTTTCAGCTTGTTAAACCTGGAATCTAAAATCACAGCAGTATTAAAACCATTGTAAGGTTTAAAGGATTGGCATTGCAGCTCAAACTAACTGTAACAAAACTTGCAGAAAATAATTCATCACAATCCATGCACTTCATTTACTAAAGAATTCAAATTATTTTCAAAATGGAATTGGGACCATACCTGCAGAACCTACACCTTCTGGACTTGCTTGTGGTGATGAACTTCTTGATTTTGATTCTCCATCCTCAGTTAAGACTAGGGAGAGAAAATCACCTAAAAATTAGAGAGACCACATTCAACACTGGTGAAAAAAAATATCAGTGAAAGAGAGAAATAGCAGCCTCTTGAATAAAGAAAAATAAAAAAAAGCTTTAAGAAGGGTCCAACTATGATGGCTGCTGTATATAAGCAGGATAATCAATTATAAAATCAATCTCTCTTTCATCAATTTTTCACGGGCAGATTTATAAGATTGTATAAAGAAGAGCAGCTCAATACCCCGAAGCTCACTCTCAATTTTCTGAGTCTCATCATACCTTGAATGGATTGTGCAGTGGGAGACAGAGTGGGAATCTCCTGAGAATTGCTCAGTGGAGTATGATTTGTTGGAATTGACGTGCCAGGCTTAGGAAAAAGCAGAGTTGAAGAAGGTCCGCCACATTTTTCCACCTGCTTCACTGATGCAGAGTTTTCCAATGCTGGGTCCTTCGAGAAAAGTGAGACTTTAAAATCTGGGAAAAAACAAAAAAACATGAACCCTACAGGCAGGTAATTTAACAGACAAAATGAGATGGATAAGAGTAAGTTCTTACCAGATTGCTTCTGCTTGCTTGGTCTTAGGAGTGACCTCTGACTTCCCTTCCAAGTGGTGGTTGAAGAATTTTGCTTGCCTGGATAACGATTAACAGACAGAAAAAAAAAACAAGAAAAATGTAAGTAAACGTAATTTGGGGTTTTATGGAAAAATTATTGTTACTGGAATACACGACTGATATACACCTTGTGAACGTTTTGTGGCAGAGCCGCTAGTATAGATGGCTAACTGCTTGTCATGACAGGCCCAGCATAGTCTGTCGCTCCCACCAAACCCTTCCTTGCCTTGCTCATTCGAAGTTGAGCACCCAAAACTGTGTACAGGTGTGCTACATAAAGCACACGTATGCCCACCATCAGCTGTGGGAGGGCCATTGTTTTCACAAACCGTACAATGTCGATCTACATCAGAAAGAGATAGTGTCAGTTATAATTATTTCACACTTGCAAAAAGAGTTACCTTTGGGAGTAAATTGACTTTTTTGTAGTAAATAAGTCTGATAATTATAAATTTGGACAGCTTTAATCAAACTAAACTAATGCTAATCCAATTCTGAAATGCAAATTTGAATTTAACAAAATTGAATTTAAAAACTTTGTTAAACTCGTTTTTCACAGGCAGATTTATAAGATTGTATAAAGAAGAGCAGCTCAATACACCCCGAAGCTCACTCTCAATTTTCTGAGTCTCATCATACCTTGAATGGATTGTGCAGTGGGGGACAGAGTGGGAATCTCCTGAGAATCGCTCAGTGGATTATGATTTGATGGAATTGACGTGCCAGGCTTAGAGAAAAGCAGAGTTGAAGAAGGTCCACCACATTTTTCTGCCTGCTTCACTGATGAAGAGGAAGTAGCACCTTGAGTGGAGAAAGAAGCCAATGAAAAGTTACCAATGTGGTCATATTTTTAGTTTTAATGACAAATAACCAGATTGCATATTACTCACTAGATAGAGATGAAGATTTTTTTGACAGCTGATCACAGTTCAAGTCAGATTTTTCCCCCACATTATTCAATGCTGGGTTCTTGGAAGAAAGTGAACCTGGAAAAAAAAATCATGAACCCCATAGGCAGATAATTTGACAGACAAAATTAGATGGATAAGAGTTAGTTCTTACCAGATTGCTTCTGCTTGTTTGGTCTCAAGACTGACCTCAGATTTCCCTTCCGAGTGGTGGCTGAAGCACTCTGCTTGCCTAATTCAAGGGAAAAAAAAAAGAAATCAGTAAATCATATTAAAGAGTTGATACAAAACGCACAGCGAGCACTACTCTTCTTGATTGCTTTACTATACTTACCTTGGCTGCTAGCTGCTGCAGCGGAAGGGGTCTGTATCTTTTTGGCTTCAGCATCTGTTGATTTCGACGTGTGCTTTTTGGAATGGATAGGAATGCCCTTCTTGTCCAACTTTTGTGCATCACATACTAAATCAAACAAGAAATAAAATGCAACAATGAATCAAAGACTTTGAAACATACAACGACCAAAACCAGTTACATCAATTCAGCCCAGCTTACTTTTTCTCTTTTGGCCTGAACAAGTAGCCTTGTCATCATCACCGCTGCCATCACTTGAGCTGTTGCTGCTGTTTTCAGAACATGGAGTGTAGTCCGAATCTTCCTTTATACTCTCATTGCTGCTGTCAACATTTGCATCAATTTCAGCATTGGTGGGCAGAGATGGTACTGGCACTAAAGAGGTAAACAATAAAAATTGCATTGAGTAAATAAATAACACAAAGTCTCGTAATGACAAACAAAAGTCTTATAAAAATGTAAACCTTTGCATCCATATTCATGTTCAAAAATGCTTGCTATCTGCGCTACATTTTCAAGTCTCAGTTTTTCGTAAAGAGGCAGGTTATCCAAATTATTTTGGTGAGAAGCAGCGCTAGAGGTATCCTGAAGTTGCTTTGTATCCTTGCTTGTTTCTGAAACTTCTAATGAAGCACTACTGCTAAATTGCAGACTCCTCCTTGAATCTGCAAAACATAAACAAAAAATAAGCAAGTGTTTTCAGCCTGGCAAAATCTCATTCATCTTTACATAAAACAGAACTAAGACTCACTTAAGTTTCTGAGGCAAGGTCTATTTTGGAGCTGAGTTCCTGGGAGACTCCTTCTCAGGCCTGAAACAAAATTTGCATAAAATAAGTGGAGATGATGGAAGCGACTAGTATGATAAACACTGTAGCATGTTTTTCTGATGAAATGTTAATGAAGTAAATAGATAAAGTTTGACTTGAAGCAGCCCTCCTTGCCTACTACAAATATCTAAGAGTTTACTACAATATATAACAAATAAAAGAGCCTTGAACTCACCTAGACTTTTCATTTCCCTCTTTGGTGGGCAACGGGGCTTGACATCAGTTGCTGGAGACAACCTCTTCACTAACGGACTAAGTCTCAGTGGTTCTCCCTTAGGAGGGCTATTTTCTTTTCCGTCCTCTGCAAAGGGTGGACCTGAGACAAAAGGGAAAATGATAAACAGCAGCCAGATAATTAGATATGTCATATCATGCTTTATGCCACATTTTTTGACACCTTACTAAAACCATCCACCACCACATCCATACACCATACACCAGAGCCTCCAATCAACAGGCATGTTCCATGTTACATAAAGGCTACTTGTTAGGTACAAAAACATTGCATAACTCATAACAGCCACATGTCTAAGCAACATGAACAACAAATTTTCTCTTGAACATACCTAACTTTTGTTGTGTGTCGACCCACTTTGATGTCCGCAGCCTCTGCATATTCTCGACAAACTTAGGGTTGAGGATCGCTATCTCTGAAGGGGTGAAAGAAGAAGATGAAAGTTCGTCATCTTCTGTATGCTTGGCCAAAGTACCTACACAAACAAGGGTAAAGTTTAGGACGAATAGGAGAATTGAATATATGACCTCTAAGACCAAGAAACCAAAGAATTAATTTCATCGAGAGAGTAGATATTAGTTTCGTCAAGAACAGATACTGAATGAAGAAAGAACGAATTGGCAATGTACAAAGGTAGAAACCAAAATAGCCCTATTTACCTTTTGGATTCCTGTCCGGGATCTTGGGAGGCTCCAGATCCAATAGTTTAAACATTTTCCTGGCCTGGGAATGTGCCATGATGGCATTAGTTCTTTTTCAGATGCCTGTAACCAACAGACACAAGGTTCAGCAAAAGCAAAGTACAGTGCATCAAAGACTCACACGGCAAATCACAACTTTTCACGGGAAACCATCCGTTTTATCTCTCACTACATTCCTCTTCTTCTAAGCTAAGCCAACATACACACCCGTTGAATGCGCCGATTAACAATTTGAGGTCACTGAAGTCACTTGTGACAGAATCAAACTTACCGTGAAGTTGAGTGCACCGCCGGTGTTGTTGCTGATCGGTCGTTAACCCCACGCGGGTAGAAAGTGGGCGTCGTCTGGCGTCTGTCTGTCTAGCGCGACCGGTCATTGACCCTGACCCTGACCTAGTCCCGAAGAGCAGTATGGCCAACGCTGTAAGTCGAGAATGGCACTCTACACGAGCAATTATTTCACGTTTCGCGATTCCCGGGTTGTGATTTCAGCAGCACAAACGAGACGAAGAGAGGGTTTCGTATCAATTTCTAAATAAATCGTGGCACAAACCGAAGAATATGTTCAGTCTCGACACCTGAGAGACTTCTTTCCGTGTTGGTCCGACTGCTGACTTCAAGGTGCTGCGGTCGATGACCTGTGTGTGTGTGTGTGAGGGATTGCTGTTTGATTTCGACTAAGTGTTCCAGATTTAGTGAAATGGAAGCAAACGGTGTCTCCAAAGAAAGGCTTGAGGCCAAACTGTACTTTTTAAAGTGCAGACATAACAGGTTAGTGTTTAAATTACGTAAGTTTGTTTTGACAAGTGAAAGATGTACAAGGTATTACCGTAGCATGTACCGGAGGTTCATTATTTACTCAAACTGATGCAGATAATCTAGATAGTGCAAAAGTATTTTTTGGAAACGTTACTGTGATTGGCTAGGAGCAATATGAGCTAGGCATGATGTCAAAATTTGTCGGGTCCCCCGGTACATTTTTTTCTTACTTCGTGCTTCATTTCTTAGCCAGAACTAGATTTCAATAAAAGATTTGCTTTCGTAGGGTTTGAATTTGTTCATACTGTCCATCTAAAAATTGAGTACGCATTCAGGCATTGTAGCATTCCTTGTGTTTTCTGTTCTTTCATTAGCTTGAAAGCCTTACTGGGACCTGAAGAAGGATACCCCAATGTTGAAGTAGTCGTGCTGGAGATGGGGTATGCAGAGCCCTCCAGTCTGAAATAAATCATTATCTGAGCATGGAACACGAGTGAGTGCTGCACCTTTTTTGAGAAATGATTAGTTTCCAGTTTTCTGCCAGCACTAAGTCCTGTAAAATTTCTCACAAACTTGTTTTTTTTTTTTTTTTTGCAGCATGCGAGTGAGTCTCAGTAAAGAATTTGTTTGTAAGTATGTATTATACTTATCTAAGTTCACTGCTGAAGTGAGAATTTGTAATTTTTGAGAGGCTAGAAAACTCAACCTAATTCCTAATAATCTTATATGAAAAACATTTAGAGGGCATTTTTCAGAAAGTTAACTTGTGAACTCTCTGTCTCATTGCACAGTCTTCCTGCCAATATTTCAAGCTTTTGCAAAGTAACTACTCAGGGTTCTTCCAGAAGTTTTTTTTTTTTTTAATTGGTATAAAAACTTTTAGTATAGTTACTTGCTCCCAAATGAAAAGTTTTAAAAAAAAAGTGTTAAAGCAAGCAGACAGAGAAAATTCTGTGTGGTTCTTATGAATTCCTCTCTATCTCCAGCTCCTTCTACCTCTACCCAACCAGCAGCCTCCAGCAGCTGCGCAGGGAAACCTGCCACAGCACAGCAGAAAACCAGTGGCAACCCGGTGACTGGCAACAATAGTTTTGATAGGTAGGTACAGTACTTCTCGAGATGTGGGTTCAGTGGTTATTCGTTGGAGCCTTAGTATCTGCCTTCATTTGCACTCTCTCACAACCTCTAAAGAAACACTTCTTAAAACTTTAAATCTGTAGTAAATGGAAATTTTTGACTTTTATTTCCAGTCTTAATGTTCATCCAGGAGGTTTGTGATGGGAATAAGTTTATTAATGCAATAAATTTAATTGCAGATTATTTCTCAGTGGTCAGCCATCTGTGCCATTTGTCAGCACTGCAAGAGGGAAGGCAAGAAAACATTTGCCCGGCCACCCTTGCAGCCAGTGCGAATCTGTAAGTAGCTTTCATTACTCCCTGAATTTCATTGTCTTTGACAGACATTTAATCCATCTGTTTGATTGCAGTTTTATAAAATGGCCGGCTTTAATGCCACTGAGACCAGGCAAGTATGCCGCCACAAATCTAAGTTCTCTCCAGTGAGATCTCCAAAGGGTGAGTTTCAGGCGTTTAAAACTAAAGTTCATCTTTCATCGTATTATCCCCACTCATTTCTTCCTTAACTTGTTTGATTTTGTTTCAGGGTATTGGGATCTAAAATTCCCTACCACACCTGAGATGTTGGCCAGGCAGACTGCTGCACTCAGTCCAGTAACTAGCCCTAAGAAAAAGTGTGTCAAGAGATCAATTTTTAAAAACTAATTTAAATTTTGTATAACACTTTAGGCAAGGCGAGAGTGAACTTTTAGCAACACGCCAGTTATTGATGGTGTGCACCTTCCACCTATAAATATGTTAATCAAAATCTACATCAGCATTCAAGTTTATTTATTTATTTATTTATTTACCATACTACCAGTACAGCGCCATTTACACAGCAATAGGTATTGTCAAAGTCACAAAGGACAAATATCAGGGAACAAGAACACACAAAGAGAACATACAGGATAAGGTAAAAGTTAATCATGAAAAATATTGTTATATTGGTTGAGCCTAGCAGACGTTTTAGGGGTAAGTCCAGGACTTTGGGTGAAAATTATTCCAGAAATTACAACAAATATACTGAGAGCCTTGGCATGCCGCGTAAAGTTATATACTTCGTTTGATACAGCCCGAACCTGGAATTGGAAAAAGTCATTTGTTTCACCTTTTGTTAAGATGTAACTGCCTCCTAAAATTGTAGATTTCTCAACAAAATAGTTTAATGACAAGGACTTCAAACTTAACAAAAGGTAACCTTATTTCGCAATAGAGTTTAACTGTGTAAATAAAACTGCAGTATTTTTCCCCACGCTTTTAACTGAATTTTCACTCCAGCCTTACCTGAAATGTGCACATAGGATTTAATTTAGAAACAAATTCTTTTTTACTCTTTTGTATCTGGTGTAGATTCTATTGGTTATTTACCCTTGTCTTTATGACCCTTAAAAGATTGTCCTGTACCTTTGTTGAAAGCTCCCTGTATATTAAAATTATAGTAAGCTACGTCTTTCCTTTTTAATTGAAATTTAATTGTACGTTGTTGGATTACATATGTTTATAATTAAACATTTTAGAGATGTCATTTTGTTTTCTTTCTTTTCTGATTTTTTGCTTTGACACTTCTCAGCATTATAACTTTTTTGCCAATAGTTGTAGTACCCATAAGATATACACTGATACGTTTCCAAAGGGAAAGATATTGAATATTTTCAAGCTAAAGGGATTTAACTTACACTTAACACACGTCTACGCACAATATAGATTTTCAATTCAATTAGATGGTATAAATTTGGAAACAAATATGTAGCACTTAGGTCCAAACAGAATCCAAGAGCCAGATCAACTTATCCTCCTCTTCAGTTCTATGGACCTTCTCATCGAAGCTTTAGGAGTTGTTAATCTAATAAAATGTATGTTGGTATTTTAAAGAGAGATCATTTTTCATTTCATGGCTACTGAAAAGAGACATCAAGAGTGGCAATATGTAGGTAGCACCATTAGTAGTTGATCTCTTCATAATAAGGTCAAGTAGAAGTTGGTTTCAAACAGAATCAATACATGAACCGAATCAAAATGTAAACGGTCTGTGCTTCAAATGGAATTCAGTGGACATTTCAAACAGTAAGGCCTATAGAGCAGCAAATCATAATGTTAATAATTAACACCAATACTAAGAACCAAAATCATGCAAATGATTCCCTCTAAATAGCCGGTTTGCAGACAGACGTATTAGCTCAGGCGAGATAGGAATAGATTGATAGATGCGTCAAACTTGAACTTGATGGAACTTGATGGATAAAAAAGCAGACGACGACTGGTCGAGTATAGATGGATAGATAGCTCGATCCGGATGCTGCAGACCCGCAGACACCTGCAGACGACGCTGTGGTCGATATCTCGATTATTTGGCAGCGATGCAGCGATTGCAACAATCTAACAATTATCGGAGAAATTTCCGATGAGCAGTTGCTAATTTGGAAACAGGGTGTGCTAAAAAAAAACTGCAAATAGACTATTTTAGAGATCAAAAATTCACATAGAATTCGTTCTTGTTTGCGTCTAAAGCTGGTCTGAAGGCAGTCGAAGCAGACGCTAGCCTAGCAGACAAACTGAAATGATTTATGTTTTTCGCTACATCTCGTATTATCTCGCGATCTGCTCTGACGCTTAAATTCATTGCGATGTTGACTCCGGCCTTTCAGCGCAAATTGAGTTTTCCTCTAACCAGTCGCGATTTGCAGAATTGCCACGACTGTGTATACTGTGTGCTGTGTTAGACATTCGAATCTGCCGCTCAGACTTTGCATGCTCTCTACGGAGGGTGAAAGGTAGGAAGGTGAACTAAAACGTCGCGTTTGAGCTGTGATTATACTTAAATGTAAATGATCTACATCTCATGCGTCCAAGCAACCTCGTATTCAAGAGGAAAGAAAGTCAAGGACGTTAAGGAATATGCATGTCACTGTGTGTGAATAAGGGATACAGTCAGAAAAGTGTTACACCTAACCAAATCTGCATAGGATAGGTGCACATTAGCTCTACCTACTATTGCTGCGGATTTGCCGATTTAAGTAAAAGGGTGCAATTGATTCATGTCCATGTAAAGATTGTTTTTGTTCCATGACCTTTTTTTGTTTTTTTTACTTTATTTTTAATCCATTGGATTTTGACTTTTTCCACACCTTTCACTTATGGCTACATCACAACATTGGTTTTGGTTAGCTAGCTGCCCTAGTGTCAGACTGATTGAAGATCACATCACTAATAACTAACTGTCTCTCATTATGGTCTTGGCGCCGTATTCCTTTACCCAGCCATGTCTTGGACTTACGTTTCTTTGCCCTGCTAGCTCTTGGACTTACGTTTCTCTGCCCAAATGGGTCGTGGACATACGTTCCTCTGCCCTAATAAGTGTTGGACTTACGTCCCTCTGCCCAAACAAGTCTTGGACTTACGTCCCTCTGCCCAAACAAGTCTTGGACTTACGTTCCTCTGCCCAAACAGATCCTGGACTTACGTCCCTCTGCCCTATTTTGGGTGGACTTACGTTTCTTTGCTCAAATCTCTGTGGACTTACGTCTCTTTGAGCACCCTGAATATCTCTGTAACTAACTGAGATATTTGTGTTTCGTAAAGTCTGGGATATGTGTCATAGCAAAGAGAAACAATTTATCTAAGTAACCGAAAATGGCCCCATTGTGGACTTAAGTCCCTTTGCCCAAACGCCAGTGAGATGTTAGTTGGCATTGGATTGGGGCAGGGCCATGGGAACACCCAATGGACATCGCTGTGAAGTTTGTTTCGTGTCCGGTTGCCTATTGCACAGGCGTAGATTCAGATATTTACGGCGTTGGAGAGATTTTCGGTAATAATGACGATGGCAGTACTTTACGCCGTTGCGCTGCATAACGGGAGTCACTCACACTCGTCATCGAGTATGAAAAATTTTGCGGTAACATTTTCCGTATGTTTCGCCATTTTGCCTATTTTTCGAAATTTTCACGAATTTCAAAACTTTGAGCGCGTTTCGGCACCTCTAAAAGTTGTCCGATCAAGCTCGGACATTTTTTTTAATTTTTTTCTCCGAAAATTGTACAAGAAAATCGAAACGCCCCCCAAAGTTTCAAACTTTTTGCAATTTGGGCCACCCTTACGTGACAGCTTTGGTGACTAAACGTACGTATTGGTCTAAAAAATATAACTTAAGATCAGGCTTTGGCTACGCATTCAAAGTTTTACTCAACTTCAATGAATAAACTTATTGCTCTGAAAAATAGGACTAAAGATAAGAGAGCACGTGAGATTAAAGTATTACACGTAGATTTCGTGAATACAAAAATTAGATTGACAAATAATAAATACATTCTATAATTCTATTGTTTGACACGAGAGGCGAATTACTGCACTAACAATTAGCTGAACTGAGTACAATATAGATTAAAAGTAAGAAACTTAATTTTGCACGGGTGATTCTTGTGATGGTACTTGGCGCTCCACCAGATTCACAGCAGAATTCTTGGTTTGAATATGAATGGTGTGAGGGATTCAATTGCCTTCTTGATGAGTCTTGTGCCTGTGGCTTAGATGTGGATCCCGTCCTCTTTGACCCTGCCCACGACAGTAAGGACAAGCTAAACCGGCCCTTCCGTCAACCTCGGTACCAGTTCCGCTGCGCTCCACCGGCACCTCGGTTCGACAGGGGGACTTGTCCAGCTTGGCCTGCCGGTGGCGTTTGCGAGCGCCTTCGGCCCCCCGCCTCAAGTCTCCCTAGAAGTGCCCGATAGATGTATTTGTTACAATTCAAATCGTTAACCTGAGCCCGTCCCTGTGCGCGCTGTTGTGGGGGTGAAATGGTGATGTTGGCCCGGGTTCGTATGTACGTGGAATGATACTACTTTTCTACTATTATAATTGACTGTTTATTACTCTGGAACCCGGGCCTTCGTCACCCCCAGATCTGCTGTACACACTACAGGGACTACGAGGAGACTTACTTACACTTCAGGATTTAGTAACAATGTGCTTGCCGAAAGAGTTACGCCGAAAGGTTGTTAGCACTGCTCTGGCTGGAGGCTGGGGCGCGACTGTCCGCTGGTGGCCCCAGGCGGCCAGTCGCGGCCAAGCATTCCGCTAGGCTTGCATCTTATGTCCATCTGTCTGCGGCGGCTCTCCGGCCCCGCAACAGCGCCGCGATGGTAACCGGTGTAATCTTGGCCAGAAAATTTTCTGGCCAGAAAAATTTTTTTTCTTCAATTCATGCCGGTTGGTCTGAAACGTCGAGAAATGAATACTGCACAGTTTTAACAGTTTTGGTTCCCAAGATATTCGGTTTTCAATTTTCGTTATTCTGGCCAAAAATTTTTTTCACCTAAAATTTTTTTTTTCTTTTCCGTCCCGTTTGATCTGAAACGTCGAGAAATGACTGCGAAAGAGTTTTAACAGGCGTAGTTAGCCAAATATCCGGTCTACAGAAAACGTAATTCTGACCAGGGAAAGCAAACTTTGGCCTCTTAAAACCTAAAACTTGGTTTCAGACGATGCAGCTGGTCGAGACTAAACCCCGTTTAGGGTTTTAACAGGCTAAATATTGGCTCCAGCTGCGTCAGAGTGGATACCAGTGTGTTTTCACGAGAGTGTTCGAATACGCTCGCCGACCCGTACAGGCAAAATTTGGCCTGTTAAAACCTTAAACTTGGTTTCAGACGATGCAGTTAATCGAGCTTGTCGAGACTAAACCCCGTTTAGGGTTATAACAGGCTAAATACTGGCTCCAGCTGCGTCAGAGTGGATACCAGAGTGTTTTCACGAGAGTGCTCCAATACGCTCGCCGACCCGTACAGACAAAATTTGGCCTGTTAAAACCTGAAAATTGGTTTTAGACGATGCAGCTAATGAAGCTTGTCGAGACTAAACCCCGGTTAGGGTTTTAACAGGCTAAATATTGGCTCCAGCTGCGTCAGAGTGGATACCAGAGTGTTTTCACGAGAGTGATCGAATACGCTCGCCGACCCGTACAGGCAAAATTTGGCCTGTTAAAACCTGAACCTTGGTTTTAGACGATGCAGCTAATGAAGCTTGTCGAGACTAAATCCCGGTTAGGGTTTTAACAGGCTAAAAATTGCCTCCAGCTGCGTCAGAGTGGATACCAGAGTGTTTTCACGAGAGTGTTCGTATACGCTCACCGACCCGTGCAGGCGAAATTTGGCCTGTTAAAACCTTAAACTTGAATTCAGACGATGCAGCTGGTCGAGCTTGTCGAGACTAAACCCCGTTCAGTGTTTTAACAGGCTAAATATTAGCACTGGCTGCGTCAGAGTCGATACCAATGTGTTTTACAAGATGTGCATGTCTGCTCACCGATTCGTACAGGCAAAATTTGGCCTGTTAAAACCTTAAACTTGGTTTCAGACGATGCAGCTGGTCGAGCTTGTCGAGAATAAACCCCGTTTAGGGTTTTAACAGGCTAAATATTGGCTCCAGCCGCGTCAGAGTGGATAACAGAGTGTTTTCACGAGAGTGCTCCAATACGCTCGCCGACCCGTACAGACAAAATTTGGCCTGTTAAAACCTAAAACTTGGTTTCAGACGATGCAGCTAATCAAGCTTGTTGAGACTAAACCCCGGTCAGGGTTTTACAAGCAAAATATTGGCTGCAGCTGCGTCAGAGTGGATACCAGAGTGTTTTCCCGAGAAGGTGCGAATACGCTCGCCGACCCGTACAGGCAAAATTTGGCCTGTTAAAACCCTAAACTTGGTTTCAGACGATGCAGCTGGTCGAGCTTGTCGAGACTAAACCCCGTTCAGGGTTTTAACAGGCTAAATATTAGCACTGGCTGCGTCAGAGTCGATACCAATGTGTTTTACAAGATGTGCATGTCTGCTCATTGATTCGTACAGGCAAAATTTGGCCTGTTAAAACCTTAAACTTGGTTTCAGACGCTGCAGCTGGTCGAGCTTGTCGAGACTAAACCCCGTTTAGGGTTTTAACAGGCTAAATATTGGCTCCAGCTGCGTCAGAGTGGATACCAGAGTGTTTTCACGAGAGTGCTCCAATATGCTCGCCGACCCGTACAGACAAAATTTGGCCTGTTAAAACCTAAAACTTGGTTTCAGACGATGCAGCTAATCAACTTTGTTAAGACTAAACCCCGGTCAGGGTTTTAACAGGCAAAATATTGGCTGCAGCTGCGTCTGAGTGGATACCAGAGTGTTTTCACGAGGGTGTTCGAATACGCTGGCCGACCCGTACAGGCAAAATTTGGCCTGTTAAAACCTGAACCTTGGTTTTAGACGATGCAGCTAATGAAGCTTGTCGAGACTAAATCCCTGTTAGGGTTTTAACAGGCTAAAAATTGCCTCCAGCTGCGTCAGAGTGGATACCAGAGTGTTTTCACGAGAGTGTTCGTATACGCTCACCGACCCGTGCAGGCGAAATTTGGCCTGTTAAAACCTTAAACTTGAATTCAGACGATGCAGCTGGTCGAGCTTGTCGAGACTAAACCCCGTTCAGTGTTTTAACAGGCTAAATATTAGCACTGGCTGCGTCAGAGTCGATACCAATGTGTTTTACAAGATGTGCATGTCTGCTCACCGATTCGTACAGGCAAAATTTGGCCTGTTAAAACCTTAAACTTGGTTTCAGACGATGCAGCTGGTCGAGCTTGTCGAGACTAAACCCCGTTTAGGGTTTTAACAGGCTAAATATTGGCTCCAGCTGCGTCAGAGTGGATACCAGAGTGTTTTCACGAGAGTGCTCCAATATGCTCGCCGACCCGTACAGACAAAATTTGGCCTGTTAAAACCTAAAACTTGGTTTCAGACGATGCAGCTAATCAACTTTGTTGAGACTAAACCCCGGTCAGGGTTTTAACAGGCAAAATATTGGCTGCAGCTGCGTCAGAGTGGATACCAGAGTGTTTTCACGAGGGTGTTCGAATACGCTGGCTGACCCGTACAGGCAAAATTTGGCCTGTTAAAACCCTACACTTGGTTTTAGACGATGCAGCTGGTCCAGCTTGTCGAGACTAAACCTTGTTCAGGGTTTTAACAGGCTAAATATAAGCACTGGCTGCGTCAGAGTCGATACCAATGTGTTTTACAAGATGTGCATGTCTGCTCATTGATTCGTACAGGCAAAATTTGGCCTGTTAAAACCTTAAACTTGGTTTCAGACGCTGCAGCTGGTCGAGCTTGTCGAGACTAAACCCCGTTTAGGGTTTTAACAGGCTAAATATTGGCTCCAGCTGCGTCAGAGTGGATACCAGAGTGTTTTCACGAGAGTGCTCCAATATGCTCGCCGACCCGTACAGACAAAATTTGGCCTGTTAAAACCTAAAACTTGGTTTCAGACGATGCAGCTAATCAAGCTTGTTGAGACTAAACCCCGGTTAGGGTTTTAACAGGCTAAATATTGGCTCCAGCTGCGTCAGAGTGGATACCAGAGTGTTTTCACGAGAGTGCTCCAATACGCTCGCCGACCCGTACAGACAAAATTTGGCCTGTTAAAACCCTAAACTTGGTTTCAGACGATGCAGCTGGTCGAGCTTGTCGAGATATAAACCCCGTTCAGGGTTTTAACAGGCTAAATATTGGCACTGGCTGCGTCAGAGTCGATACCAATGTGTTTTACAAGATGTGCATGTCTGCTCACCGATTCGTACAGGCAAAATTTGGCCTGTTATAACCTTAAACTTAGCTTCAGACGATGCAGCTTATCAAGCTTGTCGAGACTAAACCCCGGTTAGTGTTTTAACAGGCTAAATAATGGCTCCAGCTGCATCAGAGTCGATATTAGAGTGTTTTCACGAGGGTGCTCGAATACGCTCGCCGATCCGTTAAGGCAAAATTTGGCCTGTAAAAACTTAAAACTTGGTTTCAGACGATGCAGCTGGTCAAGCTGGTCTAGACTAAACCCAGTTTACGGATTTAACAGGCCAAATTTTGCCTGTACGGGTCTGCGAGCGTATTCGAGCACTCTCGTGACAACACTCTAGTATCCACTCTGACGGAGCTGTAGCCAATATTAAGCCTGTTAAAACCCTAAACGGGGTTTAGTCTCCTTCAGCTCGACCAGCTGCACCGTCTGAAACCAAGTTTAAGGTTTTACCCGCTAAATTTTGCCTGTACGAATCGGCGAGCACATATGCACATCTTATGAAACACATTGGTATCGACTCTGACGCAGCCAGTGCCAATATTTAGCCTTTAAAAACCCTAAACGGGGTTTAGTCTCGACAAGCTCGATCAGCTGCATCGTCTGAAACCAAGTTCAAGGTTTTAACAGGCCAAATTTTGTCTGTACGGGTCGGCGAGCGTATTGGAGCACTCTCGTGAAAACACTCTGGTATCCACTCTGACGCAGCTGGAGCCAATATTTAGCCTGTTAAAACCCTAAACGGGGTTTAGTCTCGACAAGCTCGACCAGCTGCAGCGTCTGAAACCAAGTTTAAGGTTTTAACAGGCCCAATTTTGCCTGTACGAATCGGTGAGCAGACATGCACATCTTGTAAAACACATTGGTATCGACTATGACGCAGCCAGTGCCAATATTTAGCCTGTTAAAACCCTGAACGGGGTTTAGTCTCGACAAGATCGACCAGCTGCATCGTCTGAGACCAAGTTTAAGGTTTTAACAGGCCAAAGTTTGCTTTCCCTGGTCAGAATTTGCTATTTTTGGCCAAACTTTGCTTTTTCTGGCCAGAATTACGTTTTTTGTAGACCGGATATTTGGCTAACTATGCCTGTTAAAACGTTTTCGCAGTCATTTCTCGACGTTTCAGATCAAACGGGACGGAAAAGAAAAAAAAAATTTTTAGGTGAAAAAATTTTCTGGCCAGAATTACGAAAATTGAAAACCGAATATCTTGGGAACCAGACGTGTTAAAACTGTGCAGTATTAATTTCTCGACGTTTCAGACCGACCGGCATGAATTGAAGAAAAAAAAATTTTCTGGCCAGAAAATTTTTGGGCCAAGAGTACACCGGTGCGATGGTAATGGTGTGCGAGCCGCGATGGCAATGGTGTGCGCGCAGCGGCCAATCCTAACCTCAAAAAACAAAAACAGACATATTTTCATTAATCTAAAATGCGATATAAATCGAAAATTGTTGCCACCGTACGTGGTTCTACTTTAAGAAAGAAGTTTATCCTTCAAATCTGAAGTTTTTCTGTGAACGATAAGTCGGCGTACACACGTCCGCCCGAACGAACAAAGAGTCGACATCAGACTATAAGCCAGGCTCCTGCCGTTTCTAAAGAAACGTGTCGGGACGGGCTAAAAAAGTGAAAAATGACGTTAAACTGAGTTCAGACTAATGACAAAGAAATAAAAATAAAAAATAAATCAAAATGGTATCAACATTGTTGTTGCTTACCGCTCAAACAAATCCTCTGCGATGTCTCGATTTTTGAAGATATGCCGCGGTGCCAGCGAAACGGTGCCAGCAGCGCATACCTTTAGAGGGGACTTGTAGCTCGGTGAGTAGTCGGTTCGGCTAGGCAGTAGAGTGTAACTTTTCGAAATCGAATACGCTGGGTCAAGCGAATGATTTACTAAAGATCACCATAAAAATCACTATGCCCTGCATACACGATTAACTGTTTTTCTGATGTACACAAAATATATCCAGTGCAGTGATGGCTCTACTATCGTCTACTTACGATGCTTCTGCAATCAAACAGTGAAGAAAGATCGAGTGGTTAGTGATCTTAATTATGTGAAACCACATGGCCCCGCATACGCGATTATCTTGTTTTTCTGACGAACATTACACATTTTGAGTGCAATAATGGCTCTACTATCGACTACTAACGATGCTAATGCAATCAAACGGTGTAGAAAGATCGAGTGGTTAGTAATCCGAATTTTGTGAAATCACATGGCCCCGCAGACGCGATTATCTTGTTTTTCTGATGTAGATTATGTATTTTGAGTGCAATGATGACTCTACTATCGTCTACTAACGATGCTCATGCAATTAAACAGTTAAGAAAGATCGAGTGGGTAGTAATCTTAAGTATGTGAAATCACATGGCCCCGCATACGTGATTATTTTGTTTTTCTGATGTAGATTAAATATTTCGAGAGCAATGATGGCTCTACTATCGTCTACTTACGATGCTCCTGCAGTCAAACAGTGAAGAAAGATCGAGTGGCTAGTGATCTTAATTATGTGAAATCACATGGCCCCGCATACGCTATTTTTTTGTTTTTCTGCTGTAGGTTAGGATACGCAAGTGGCCCGACGGTCCTACTTACGTCTACTTATCTCTACTTACCTCTACTAAAGACCTGCTCCTGACAGACGTCGCGTTTTGTGTGTTTATCTGGTTGGGGCTGTCCAAAGGTACGTGAAGTTAGCAAACCCCAGAGACACTTTAAAAAACCGGGGTTTGCAAATGTTGTTTTCGGTAAAAATATGTCTACTTATCTCTACTTACGATCTACTAACGATTCGACATGGCCGTTTTGGGGCATTGCGTTTGGGGTCTGTCTACTTCACGGTGGTGAGCCAGACGGTGCGACGCGACGCGCGACCTGTTCTGACTCGCTACTCGCGTCGGCGTTCTGTCGCCATCCAATATAAGGAAAACCTTTAATTACTTTCGACACTATGGCTGCGAAGCCACGAAAGCACATATTACAACTGAGCAGATTGTACATTTCACACTGTGACTCCTTTCACTCCTTTCCATTCCTCCTGTGATACTGGCAGCTCACTACTTTCACAGGATCTTCCATTATTGTCCTTTCTTCCTTTCAGTCCAGGACCAGGACCCTCACAACCTTGATTCATCGTCATCTTTACCTATCACATAGGCAGAGAAATGATTAGTTCAAACATAGGTCGACCATAACAAAACGATTGAGCATGCAATGAAGAAAGTTATACGCCTAAATAAAGAGCACTCAGAAAAATGTTATCTGATCAAGGTTAGAATGAGCATAAAAATTTTAGTCTTAAACTTTCTCATCATCACCAGAACCCTCCCCTCCCAAACGCTGACTGACACACTCACTGCTCATGCAAATGTTCCGGGAGAACCAGCGGGCCGATTTCATCGCGGTTTTCGCCATTCGACGCGGACGGTCGAGCAACCGGGAAGGACGAAATTGTCAAAATATGAATTTTCCCACTCCTTCACCCCCAAAATGCGATAAAATCGTCAAATTTCACGAGATTTCGTAGAAGGAGCGGAGCTGGACGAAAAATGACTTCTCTCGACCCCCTTAAATCATGGAGGAGAACGACATCCCGTTGAAAGAATTTCGCCGACGCGGTAAAATCGGGGTGAAATCGGGGGACCAGAAACGTTTCGGACGCAGCAATTTTCGAACGGGGTGTCCGACAGAGTTCGGACAGGGTGGGTTTTCTGGGGTTTTTCAACACCTTTCCGAGGATGTATCGGTTTTGGTGTTTCAAATTTTCGGGTGCGAACGAGGACGAGTGGAAGATTTTGGCAAAGCGTGGGCTGCGTCCGGAGGTGCACCGGGCACCGTCATTGTCGACCACGTGTGGCTGGGGAATAGGCCCGGTGCGGCGCGCGCGGCGCCTGGCCGGTTCGTTCGCTTGTGTTGGGCGGCCGCGGGGGTTGAGGTCAACAACGCCTAGGTAGCCGCGCGGTCTCGCGCGGCGCTCGGGCATAGTAAAGGTCGGCGGTTCAAATACTAGTAGGGGGGTTTGGTTTTTTTCGTTTTTCTTGGCGTGTCTGGCGTTTACCCGGGCAACTGGCCCCACAGACGCCGTGGGCGGGCGAAGCCCGCCACACTGGGCGGCCGAAGGCCGCCTCGGGGGGTCTGGGGGCGGAGCCCCCAGCGAGCGCCGCAGGCGCGAGTCACCAGAACCCTCCCCTCCCAAACGCTGACTGACACACTCACTGCTCATGCAAATGTTCCGGGAGAACCAGCGGGCCGATTCGATCGCGGTTTTCGCCATTCGACGCGGACGGTCAAGCAACCGGGAAGGTCGAAATTGTCAAAATTTGAATTTTCCCCCTCCTTCACTCAAAAAATGCGATAAAATCGTCAAATTTCACGAGATCTCGTACAAGGAGACGAGCTGGATGAAAATTGACTTCTCTCGACCCCCTTAAATCGGGAAGGAGAACGACATCCCGTTAAAAAAATTTCGCCGACGCGGTAAAATCGGGGAGAAATTGGGGGGCCACAGACGTTTCGGACGCAGCCATTTCTGAACGGGGCGTCCGACAGAGTTCGGACAGGGTGGGTTTTCTGGGGTTTTCAACACCTTTCTAGGGATGTATCGGTTTTCGTGTTTCAAATTTTCGGTTGCGAACGAGGACGAGTGGAAGATTTTGGCAAAGCGTGGGCTGCGTCCGGAGGTGCACCGGGCACGGGCATTGTCGACCACGTGTGGCTAGGGGGAATAGGCCCGGTGCGGCGCGCGCGGCGCCTGGCCGTCGTGTGCTTGTGTTGGGCGGCCGCGGCGGTTCAGGTCAACAACACCTGGCCAGCCGCGCGGTCTCGCGCGGCGCTCGGGCATGGTGAAGGTCGGCGGTTCAAATACTGGTGGGGGGGGTTTGCTTTTTTTCGTTTTTCTTGGCGTCTCTGGCGTTTACCCGGGCACCTGGCCTCACAGACACCGTGGGCGGGCGGAGCCCGCCACACTGGGCGGCCGAAGGCCGCCTCGGGGGTCTGGGGGGCGGAGCCCCCAGCGAGCGCCGCAGGCGCGAGTCACCATAACCCTCCCCTCCCAAACGCTCACTGACGGATATCTTATATAAATGTTCCGGGCGAACCGGCCGGCCGATTTCATCGCGGTTTTCACCATTCGACGCGGACGCTCAACAATTGGGGACCGAAATATCGTCAAAAGTTCACATTTTCCCCTCCTTCCTACCTTAAATGCGATAAAATCGTCTAATTTCACGAGATCTCGTACAAGGAGGCGAGCTGGACGAAAAATGATTTCGCTCGACCCCTTTTAAATCAGGGAGGAGAACGACATCCCGTTAAAAAAATTTCGCCGACGCGGTAAAATCGGGGAGAAATTGGGGGCCACAGACGTTTCGGACGCAGCCATTTTTGAACGGGGCGTCCGACAGAGTTCGGACAGGGTGGGTTTTCTGGGGTTTTTCGACACCTTACCGAGGATGTATCGGTTTTGGTGTTTCAAATTTTCGGGTGCGAACGAGGACGAGTGGAAGATTTTGGCAAAGCGTGGGCTGCGTCTGGAGGTGCACCGGGCACGGGCATTGTCGACCACGTGTGGCTGCGGGAATAGGCCCGGTGCGGCGCGCGCGGCGCCTGGCCGACGTTCGCTTGTGTTGGGCGGCCGCGGGGGTTCAGGTCAACAACGCCTAGCCAGCCGCGTGGTCTCGCGCGGCGCTCGGGCATTTCGAAGATCGGCGGTTCAAATACTGGTGGGGGGGTTTGCTTTTTTCCGTTTTTCTTGGCGTTTCTGGCGTTTACCCGGGCACCTGGCCCCACAGACACCGTGGGCGGGCGGAGCCCTGCCACACTGGGCGGCCGGAGGCCGCCTCGGGGGGTCTGGGGGCGGAGCCCCCCCAGCGAGCGCCGCAGGCGCGAGTCAAACCTCTCTATAACGCCATTCCGATCACTGACTCATGTAAATGTTTGGGTATACCGGTCCGAGATACGATTTTTTTCATTGGAATGGACCCCCTCTTAAATAAACTAAAAGCCCCAGGAAAAATCCCAAAAACGACCCCAGGTGCTGCTGCAGGTGCCGGTGGGCAAAACAGGGCCTTCTTGGACAGGAAGTGGAACAAGACGGAAAACTGCCTGAGGGTGCGGTATTTCAAACTTGAACATCAGAACCAATCCCACCTAAAATGACCCAGGAAACAAAGTGAGGATGCTTAAAACGACCCCAGGTGCTGCTGCAGGTGCCGGTGGGCAAAACAGGGCCTTCTTGGACAGGAAGTGGAACAAGACGGAAAACTGCCTGAGGGTGCGGTATTTCAAACCTGAACATCAGAACTAATCCCACCTAAAATGACCCAGGAAACAAAGTAAGGATGCTTTAAACGACCCCAGGTGCTGCTGCAGGTGCCGGTGGGCAAAACAGGGCCTTCTTGGACAGGAAGTGGAACACGACGGAAAACTGCCTGAGGGTGCGGTATTTCAAACTTGAACATCAGAACCAACCCCACCTAAAATGACCCAGGAAACAAAGTGAGGATGCTTAAAACGACCCCAGGTGCTGCTGCAGGTGCCAGTAGGGAAAACAGGGCCTTCTTGGACAGGAAGTGGAACAAGACGGAAAACTGCCTGAGGGTGCGGTATTTCAAACTTAAACATCAGAACCAACCCCACCTAAAATGACCCAGGAAACAAAGTGAGGATGCTTAAAACGACCCCAGGTGCTGCTGCAGGTGCCAGTGAGCAAAACAGTGCCTTCTTGGACAAGAACTGGAACAGGAGGCCAAACTCCTAGACGATGCGAGATACAAACTATTTCCCGAAAATGGACCCCCACTCAAATGACTCTACAGCCCCAGGAAAACTGCCGAAAACGACCTCAGGTGCTGCTGCAGGCGCCGGTGTTCATAACAGGACCTCCTTGAACAGGAACCGGAACAGGAGGCCGAACTCGCAGACGGTGCGAGATACGAACTTTTTCCCGAGAATGAACCCCCTCTCAAATGACTCCAAAGCCCTAGGAAAACTGCCACAACCGACCTCCGGTGCTGCTGCAGGTGCCGGTGAGCTAAACAGGGCCTTCATGAACAGGAAGTAGAACGGGACGAAAAACTGCCTGAGGGTACACTATTTCAAACTTGGGCATAGGAACTAACTCCACCTTAAATGGCCCTAAGAACCTAGTAAAAATGCTGGAAACGACCCCAGGTGATGCTGCAAATGCCGGTAGGTCAATCAGGGCCTTCTTAAGTGGAAAGTGGAACGGGAGGGCAAACTGCTAAAATATGCGGACTTCCAAACTTGAACATAAGAACCGAGCCCTGCTCAAACAACCCAATGACCTAAGTTATAGTGTCAAAATCGACCCTAAGTGCTGCTGCGATGCCAGTGGGCAAACCATGGCCTTCTTAGACAATAACTAGAACGGGATGGTTCCTGCTAAGATGTGCAGTATTTCAAACTTGAACATGAGAACCGAGCCTGCTAAAACAATTCCAGAAACCTAGTCGCCCTCCGGTGCTGTTGCAGGTGCCGGTGGGCAAAACAGGCCTGTCTTGTCTTGGGCTCGAACTGGAACGGGACCAACTTGTGAGAGATACGTACTTCTCTAACAGAATGGATCCCGTTAACAATGGGTCCAGGAATGCGGAGACAATGCCAAAATCGAACTCACGTGCTGCTGCAGGTGACGGTGGGCACAACAGTTTTTTTTTTGTTTCGTTCCTTGCCCTACTACTGGACTGCTTGAAATTATAAAACCTATCAATTATGGTATTAAAGGGAGAAACAGCAGGGCGTAGCCCTGCACGGGGGTCTGGGGGCGGAGCCCCCAGCGAGCAAAGCGAGTCCACAGTTATGAACATAGCCCCAGCTAAATTGAAGCTTCTTGCCAGCCTATTGCATTGAATGTTATCAATTAATCATGGAAAGTTCAAAGATTAGTCTTAGTTTGGTTGAACCATGCGTCTAGACACACAATACTACATGATAAAATGGCCAAAAATTGATAAAAATTACAGGAACACGCATCTACTAAATGAAATATTGTCGAACACATGCACTTCTTTGTTAACTTTTCAAATTTTCTCGGGGAAACCGGTTCACAATTCCTAATTTCTAACCTACCGCAACAAGAACAGAATGTGCACTGGGACGGTAACCAAGATGGCGGATGGCAGTTTAGACAACATTAAAAATATTTCACAACTTATTTAAGGAAATATGGTGTTTTTTGTGACATCAATGACTCTAAAAGTGTCAAGATAATTTATTATGGCTCTTTTATTGTCTATTTAGGTCTTTAAAACAACAAAATAATTCCTGTGACGAAATAGAAAGGTTGGCCCCTGTCGTTCTCTAGTTTTGTGCCCTCATCGCGCCCACCTCCTTTCCCCCACCACCGGGGGTTTCCTAGCACTGGCCGCCTTAGAGCAGTGGACTAACTGCAGCTAGCTGGTTTAATTATGCGTTTCTAGTTCGGATTTATACTCCAGGGGTGGAGTGGAAAGGAGGTAGTGGTCGCTTACACCGGAGTGGAATAGGAAAATATATGAGATCAATTATTTTACTACGGACAGGAACGGAAAACGGCGAATTTGATTTCTACTCCGGAGAGAAATGAAGGGGGATGTGAAATGATTTCGCTCCGGAGTGGAATAGAAACAGTAGTGGGCATTTGTACTCCAGAGTGGAATAGAAATTGGTGTGAAATAATTTCACTTCGGAGTGGAATAGAAATCGGAGTGAAATTATTGTACTCCGGAGTGGAATAGAAATCGGAGTGAAATAGAAATCGAAGTGGAACTATTGTACTCCGGAGTGGAATGGAAATCGGAGTGAAATAGAAATCGAAGTGGAACTATTGTACTCCGGAGTGGAATGGAAATCGGAGTGGGATTACTTTACTCCGGAGTGGAATAGAAATCGGAGTAAAATTATTCCACTCCGGAGTGAAATTAATTGCATTTCCACATTACACATTTTACGCCACGGAAATTAACAAGTAATTTCTATTCCGATTTTACTCCGGAGTAGAACTAGAATTTGGACCCTTTAATTTAATTTCGATTCATATTCACTACAAGTCCTTAATCTGAGTTTCAGATAAGATTATGATAAGAAATCAGAATTCCAGATTACTGATCTGGATTAGCGAGATTCCCGATCCTTTTTCAGCCATGATCTGGATGTCAGATTTATGATCCTTATATTAGATCCCTGCTGTGGATCAGATCACAAAGGAGCAGATCACATACTCTATCCAGATCACCAGACAACTCTCATTTCTCACAAACCAGGTGACCTAAGGACCGAAAGAAAAATGTTCTAGGGGGCTCGAAACTGAGTCCGAGCCAAATTTGAAGTCAAATTTGAGCTATGTTTCAACGCGTCTGAAAATTGGTGAGAGTCGGAACTCGAAAATATTCAAAACTGCCTTCTAAAATTACGTGAACAAACCGCACACCAAATTTCAATTGAATATATCAAAATTCGTGCACTTTATGGCCTCCTGAATTCGTGATCAATAAATGATCAGGACTCTCTGATCTGAAATTCGACGTCCACATCAGCAATCTGAACGGCAGATCAGATAATCTGATAATCTGAAAAGCTATTCAGAAAACCAGATCTGCTCTGTAAATCTGAATCTGTGCATCAGAAATCAGGTGTGTGATCTCAGATTCAGATAACTTCATCACAAATCTGAGCCATAAATCTGGAAATCAGATGAGTTCATTAGAAATCAGGCCTAAAATCAGAAACTCAGATAAACAATCTGAAATCTGCCTTTGTTGATCTCAAACTCAGATAAGATTTACACCAGTGCCACCAGCAGACGATCTCCACTTGTTCTCCGCGATGCCCTGGCAGGAGGGCGGACCAGCGCTATGCGTTGGTTTTACAAGGCTGATCTTTCCAAGGGGGAAAAATTAAAATGGCGGGTGTGTGGATGTGATCAGTGAGTATCCTGATTGCAATCTACGTTGGCGTTATCCATATGGTCACCCTACCATTTTCCTAGAGTCAGACTCTGAAATGCCGAATGTGACTGAGTGAAACGGAGTTGTGAAGTGTACTGTACTTCCACCCCTAAAACTCTTCCTCCCTGTTCTCCCATCTAAGTGTGGGGGAAAACTAATGTTTCCGCTATGTCGCTCTTGTGTTGGGACAGTGAGTGAAGATCTTGACCATGAGTGGTGCACACATTCTGTTGGTGAAAGGTAACTCACAGACCCACACCTCCTTATCTCATTGCTGCTGATCCAGTAAGTAGTGACGCTGCCAGGACGATTCGGGTTGGAGTTGCCCGTAAAATGGGTGGAAAAAGAAAATGGGGCAAGCGCTATCCTTGTAAAGTTTGCATTGCTTGTAAAAAATTGAAAGTTATGTTCCCCAAGTTGTCGGCCTATCTTCAGCTGCACCATGCCGAGTGCCGAGGAGCCTGATGTCGCTTCCTTTATGGCAATCCCAAAAGAGTCTCCGGCAAGGAGGCTAAAAATTGATCAGATTCAAAGTGCAGGGGAAAAACTAATTCACTTCAAAACATTCAAGGCAGGAGGAGGGCAAGTGAATCCTTAAAGGAGACCAACGGTGGCAGCCTCAAGCACTGAATACTTACCGTGTGAGCATTGCCACCGACTTTTCAAGAGTTCTTACCTCAAAGGGCATGATAAGGTATGCAAAGAAGCGCCAAACAACACAGCTGATCCAGAAATACCCATATTAAAAGAAATCTCAAAAGAATTCAAGCCCGATCGAGGCCTCTACTGCCCACCCAGCATGACATTCCAGAGCTTTTCAGACGAAACATACTCGAAGAGTTGAGACATGATCACATACAGGGTGGTCCAGGACCTTTGGTACACACTTTAAGGGTTGGTAGAGACCACAATACGGATCAATTTGAGATGGGACACTTAGGTTCGCAGACGTCTCCTTAAGGACTTACAGGACTTTTTGTGTTGCGCCTGGAGGGTAGGCAATTGGCGAAACCGCATTACACTAACGCATCATAGGTTGCCTGCTGAACAGGCGTTGGACGTTGAATGTTAGGTTAACGACAGATTAGTTTTTTCTTCGAAAAACAGGGGTTTTGTTATGTGGACTCTTTGACTCTGTTGATTAAATCTTTGTTTTCCGAGGAAATCAAATGAGTTTGTCGTCTTTTATCGAACATTCAACCTCCAACGCCTGTTCAGTAGGCAACCCATGATGCGTTGGTGTAATGCAAAGTCACCAATTGCCTACCCTCCAGGCGCAACACAAAAAGTCCTGTCACTCCTTAAGGAGACGTCTGCGACCCCAAGTGTCCTATCTCAAATCGATCTTCATAGTGTTCTCTGCCACTCCTGAAAGTTTGTACTAAAGGTCCTGGACCACCCTGTATATGAGGCCATTGTCAATGACAGCATTATTATGGTATTTGGACGCAAACTTCGAGACAGAGATCTCTTAATGCCATGCGGTGCGTCAAAGACCGCATGCGTGAACTGGGGCGCCTAATTCTGACAATCAAAAAGAGAGACCCCACGGTGAGAGCTATGGTTGATGTTCAGACTTATTGTTGCATCAGCCAAAGACGTTGCAGGACTAAAAGAAGAGACGAAACGTTTTGAGAGCGCCTCCCTTATCTTGAAGCTAAAACAGATTCTCACCAAATGCTGCATCAGGTATAAAGGGCATGAGTCTTGACTCTGGGGACACCCTTGGCCCACTGCCAACCATTGAACTCCTGCGTGGTCGCCTCGAAGATAAGTGGACTGATGAGGTGAGCCGTCTCGCTCACATCACTTTAGAAGAGCGCAGGTGGAACACGCCCACAAGGCTGCCGTTAGCTGAGGATGTGACAAAGAGCGAGTCTTTTCAAAAAAGACCGGTTTGAATTCGACCACCTCCGATTTCGCTGAAATTTTAACAGTAGGTGTAATTCATCGATACAAAATGACGATTTTGCTCGAAATTTTTTTTTGTCAAGTATTTTCCAATTGGAGTCTGACATCGGGAATTTTCGTCGAAAAATTAGTGAGGGATTTTGGGGTTGCAGAGGTTTTGGGGGTTTCTGGGATTTCGGAGCCATGCCGTCAAAAAAGTACCCAAAAGGGACTTTTAGACTAAAAAAGGTCCAATCTATCCATTTCTGACCCGAAATTTTTTTTTGGACCAACCGTTTGGGCTCCAGAGACTTCCAAAGTAGGTCAATTTTTTCAAAAAAAAATTTCTGTGGACCATATTTTTCGACTCGGGGCATCTCAAAACGCATTTTGGTATACCCCTCAGAGACACTTTTTTTTTGACCCAAACCTCGGGACTTAGCCGCAAAACAAAACACGAAAAACGCAAAAAAAATCCCAATTTTTTTTTTTGGGACACCTATCTAGAAATGCGTTTCTCGAGGTCCTGATTCAGAAAATATGGTCTCTCAGATGACCTATTTTTGGCCCACACCCTCCGGACTCGGCCTTCGGACCTACATATTGCCGTCCCCCTCCCTAGGAGACGTCCACGAGAGGGAACCCCCCGGTGTGGTAGGCAACATGCATAGCAGAGGTTCCGCAGACGCATGCACCAACCGACGCTAACTTGTTTGCATCCCCTTCCGCCATACTCTGCGGCGTTTTCGTGGACGGTTGGTAGCTGTAGTACACGGTTCTCCGAGACTCAATTTTTTGAGATTGAAGATTGCCAAAACTCAAACCGTTTGTGAAGGGAACGCATGTGAAGAATGGAAGAAGGTAATTACTGTTAGTAGTATACATGCCCGGCCACCTATACTACTACTGTTAATGTTTATTTTTCTCGGACATGAGATCATGAGGTTATGTTTACGTGCAGCTATTGGGGATTGTATGAACATCAACAGGTGTTCATGGTTGTTATTATTCATTGTCTGTTTTCTAACAGTTACTCTGATCTTTTAAATATCTGTTTGTGCAGAGAGAAAGTGCTGCAACCCTTATGGATCGCATAGGACAGGCAGTATAAACACCGATTTAAGGCAAATCAGACAAATCTGTGGTGTTGCAACTGCCGCAAAAAGGATCAAGGTAAGTTATTGTTGTGTTAGCAAATTAATTCACATCAGTTACTTGAACATGTCTCTCAGTTATCACGGATTTCACAATCCACCTGAAATATTGCTCAATTTACACAGAAGTGTCGTCTGTGCCCCCTATTCTGATACCGGAGAGCACAAGGAGAGCCAAGTCAGCGAGCACGTCTAGTGCTACCCAAACAGGTTATTTAATATTTCTTAAGCCGCACTTGAATCATTTGCTGGTTTGATTGACAACAGTGGTTTTGGTTGAGCACAAAATTTCTGACCCCAGTTTTTGATTTCAGGTGACTCTCTTGAGGATTCAAACAAACAATGCTCAAATCCTTTCGGTATCCATGCCAAGCCTGTATATAAAAGCCTTCGTGCAATCAGAGACATTGATGCTAAAGACTCCACACAGCTTACTGCTGGAGCGTTATGGTGTGATCATTGTCGTCAAAGGAAGCTTCCACCGAAAAAATAGTATACTTGATTGAAAACTAATATACTTGGTTCAAGCATAAATTATACTGGGTATAGCGCCGACTATAGTTATACTTGATACAACCATAATTTATGCTTGGTTCAGCTTTAATGAACTGCAAGTATATTATGTTTGTTTGAGACATAGTATGGTTGAGCCAAGTTTACAAGAAATTTGAGTGAAAAATGAAGTAAATGCGGAACAGAGTTAAGAAATACTTGAAACGACTCAAGTTAGACTCTAATGCACCATAGGTGGGAATTCCCTACACCTTGAAAATTTGAGCAGAGGTTTAGCAAAATAAAAGAAAGTATTGAAAGCTGAAGAAAGCTTTAATATGAAATGCATGTGGTCATACAAGTAACAAAACAGTATTTTACAATACTTATATGAAAATAATTAATAAATAGAGTACATCAGAGAAATAATAAACAGAGTACATCAGAGAAATAATAAATAGAGTACATCAGAGAAATAATAAACAGAGCACATCAGAGAAATAATAAACAGAGTACATTAAAGAAATAATAAACAGAGTACATCAGAGAGCATACCGCAACAATACGTAATTTTGACCATCAATAAATGTCCTAATGTGGGCAGGCGTGTGTGTAACTAATTCTGTTTTACATGACACAGACCAGCTGCTCTGATATCGAACAGGGTATGAGTGAAGGTGAGAGTTGAACCCAAGAGTGACCAGGCCTTGAAGGATGAACATTACCTGTTTATCATCAGTTATTGCTATGTATTTAATAGCTCCAAATTGAGGGAACAAATGATCAAGAGACTGAATGACAACCATGCCTGGCCTGTACTCTGTTCCGTCCACTTTCACCCATTTCACTAGATTCCAATACTTAAAATCACGAGACAAAAACAATTCATCCGCAAAGTCACAATACTCGTCCATGCTACTTACAAGAACACGATCACAGTAAGAAGAAAATACAAGGCGGTGTTCTAAACCTTTTTGGCTAAGAAACCGTGCACAAACTTTTAAACTAGTTTTTATAGCTAACGTCAATGCTATTTTTTCTACAGCTGGTGACATGGGCAGCTTGTCGCAACTCTTTATATTTTGCTTCCGAACGCATTGCCCAAAGGGGTTTCAGGGGACCAACTTTCAAAATTATTCTTCCATAATGGACTGCATTATGGTACTTTGGTTTTAACTTTTTTTTTGGAAAGAGACATATAACTAGAATGGTGCTCTGAAACAATGTTCAATAAAAGAGGAATACTTGACCGGGCAAATGTAGGTGCAAAGAGCATATCAGTCAGTTCACGCAAAGTCAAGTAAAACTTCCAGACTGGATGTTCTTCAGGTACTTTGTGCCCTACCATTAAAGGGAAGAAACGAATGAGACACAATAGCTCAGAAGCAGAAAATCCTAACGAATCCTTTTCTGTAAGGCGATTTTCACATATTAGAGGGGTTTATTACCCACCTCTTGGTAACCGTAATAAAAGCCTTGCACAAGGTCATTTAACTCAGTATAGGTAAGCCATTTCTTGCTCACCATGTACTGAATGATAAAGCTCATATCATAGTCCCCAACGCCCTCAATAATATCATGCATTATATCTGCATAGATATTAACAGTCATTTTAAAACTCTTTAACTCATCCCAGATACATTTTCCTTTCACACCAGTAGAGACAGTATCAATTCGACGCACAGCACGTTCATGAGATTCCTGAGTGCGAATCAATGGGGGTCTTTCCTTTAAATCCTCAGCAGCTACTTCACGGTGTACTCGGCAGATTCTACAATAATAGTTGGCTGAAAAACTTTCCACCATCCCAAGAATAAAGTTCAAACCCAAGTTATCACCAGCAATTATACACAGAGCAAAGTAAACTCTCCTAACTAAACCATTCACACAAACATCAATGCCATGGTCCTCAAGAAATTTAAGTTCCATTAGAACGGGACCAAACACTTCCTCCAGGCCAAAGGCTTTGTCACAAGAATGGAACAAAGTACAGAGGAAGATATTTTCTAGAACTGATTGAAATGCAGGTGGAAGACAAGAAATTATTATGTGGCAGGCACCCAGCTTGTGCACAGTGGTATGACTGCCTAAATCTTTGTTAGTTTCTAAGTCATCAAAACTCATGGTGAGAGGCAAAACCAATTTATCACCAAACTGTGGTTTGATGGCCTCCCTCCATAATGTGCCTTGCACTACATTTTCCATGACATCAGTGTCCTTTACAAGCTCAGTCATATAGGCTAAAATTTGATCTAACACTCTGGGCAGTTCAAGAAAATTTTTGAGTACTCTCCGAGGAGCAAGAAATGATCCGGTCAGCAACAAAGGCTCTACAGTTACTTGACCCCTCACGGTTTTATACATTAGGGCTGTGCCAACAGGGTACTGTTTGGGCTCAACATACACTTCTTGCTTTTTGAAAACATTAATTCTTTTCCACTCTGTATCATATTCATCAAACATCCCTTTCATAATGTCAAACATAACTTGAATATTTCCCGTCTCTGTGGATTTTGATGTTTGCAAAGCTTTTATCACAGTATCTTCTAGCAAACCAAAATAAGACCCACACAACAATGCTTTCATCTCTTCAACTATATCTTGAACTTGAACCCTAGTAAGGGTATCCTTACTATACAGTTTAGCAATAGTTTTGATGACAGCATTATTCACGGCATCAAAAAACAAATGAGCATTAATACTTGCTCCATATTGTACATGGCTGTCTTGACTTTCCACAAAAATCTCTGGTTGTTCATCACTAACATTATGAATAATACTTTGCAAACTACCACCACAGTGAAGTGCATCATCAGACTGGGGTCTTATTTTTTTAACACTAAGAAGTGAAGAAGTACTGAAGCGCTTATGAGAGTTCAGATGTTTTTTGAATCTACCAATTTTGTCAAACTCTCTAACACAATCCTGAAATTTACATACAAACTTTTGGACATTCAACCCAGAATGAAGAACACTGATATGACAGATCAGACTATCCGCTTCCTCAAAGGAAGCAGAACAGATAAAGCACTGGAAGTCCATAATGAGAAGATTTAAATGAAAGTCTACATGCAGAACTGGTTACGAGATTCAGGCACAGTTCAACTTTGCTATAAAGGCTGTAGTTGCCATGGGTACTTCCCCCTCCAAAACTGGGTCATGACGTAGCTTGTACACATACAAATGGAATAGGTGCCACAGCTGATTGGCTTCCTTTGGATAACCAGCACAGAGAGAGTGGAAAATTTTGAAGCAAATGTCCACACACTTCAGAACACTATCAACCTTGTAGACTATGTTGTCAAAGACAACATAAGTTGCAATAATGTTCCAGCGTGTTGGCCCCTGGAAGATCATGTACGGTTGGAGAGGACCTTGCACTTTCACCATCCTTTCTTTCCGTCTCTCCATCAGAGGCTGCACATCATTACCAGTCTGTCAATGACCAAAAAAAATAAAATATAATAATAATAATTAAATCAATAACTTCAATGACAAACAGAAAATCTATACATAGCACCAATCGCCTTGCCCTGATCTCCCTACACCCACAAACTTATACAAAAATGTAATACAAAGACAACTTACAGCAGTGTATGATATGAAGGCATCTCGTGATTCTCCAGTCGATGGCTTGTAGATCTTCTTTCCTACAACAACACGTGCGGTTGGGGGGCACAACGATGGCAGCAACTGAAGAAGCAAAGCATCCTTGTTGTCTGAAACAAAGAAAGAATTATAATTTTTACAGAGTTTTACGGTGTGAAGTAACTTCTAGAATTTTCTCAAATGAAGGTTTCCAGAACTTCAAGTTTTCATTCGTTGTCATTTTTGATACAACATTTCATTCAAGGAATAAAATACAGTCTGCTCAGTAATCTTATTTATCCCTCTTAAGCCTAGCCTGTGAGAAATAATAAATGAGAAAGCCACCATCAAAAATAAGTGAATGATTTACTGGACTGTACATCATCATCAAATATAATCAGAAGATAATACTAAAAGCACAGCAATATCCATGTATCAAAAATGACAATGAATGAAAACTTGAAGTTCTGGAAGTCTTCATTAGAGAAAATTCTACAAGCTAGTTGACACTGTAAAACTGTTTGCAGACAGAATTAATTAGAACATAGATAAGAAGTTTTCTTACTTGCTTCAAGGTCATTTACATCATCAGATTTAACGATTTCAAGGAGCTCCTTCCCAACCTCATCATCAATGCGCAAAATAAGACTGAGGCGCTGAATCTTATCCAGAAAAGTGGGCCACACCAAAGACAGATTGCATGTTTCATTTTCATGCAAGTGTTTGAAATCAGCCTCCAGCTGAAAGTCCAACACAAAAATTTTATGAATTATACGAAACCAAGTTCAGTTTACAAATATATATAATCCATTTACATGCATATCAGACATGAAAACTTACCAGTGTGTATCCTCTTGGATGTTTCAGTAGCTTAAAGTCATTTATGTACTGCTGCACTCTGTCAGGAGTTTGATTTTCCTGACCTTGCTTACTGCCCTGCTTGCCCTTATGTTTCAGATTATTTCTGTGCTGTTGCTTGGCACTTCGGTACAGTGATTGTAGTCTGTGCTCAGCAGTTCTAGTCCAATTTTCCTCGACTTCTGGAGTTAACTCCCTTGCTCTTTGCAACAACAACAGTGCTGCAGTCAGTTCAGCAGCAGGCTGGTCTTCTAGGGATAAAACAAATAGGTAGTTTAAATTTGAAAATTTAGGGCAACTTAAACAAGGTAAATGATGTGTTTTCTATCACAACGAAAAGAAAATTTAAAAAGTGAAAATAGAGAAATAACAAAGGTAAAGCACAGATGATACCTTCATCACTTTCATCCTCTTGATTTTCAGCTAAAGTTCTCTTCCTTCGACGAGGTTCGATAACCTTTCCTTTGATAAGTTTGCCAATTTGACGCCTAATCTTGGAGAACAATAACCCTTTAGCCAGGGCTTGATGACTTCCGTGCTCTTGGGGAGCAACATAGATAAGTTCCTAAAAATAAGATAAATTTACAAATGCCATGTTTTTGCATGATCATGACTAAAGTGAGAAAAAGAAAACAAACTTACCCCTGGCTGATTAGGGAACAGTTCAAGAACTTTATTCCTGATAAGTATTAAGTTTTCAGGAGAGGGACTGAAAGACAAAGATCAAATTGGTATAAGAAAAATATCACCACAAGGTAACCACAGAATATTATTCTTAACTTACCTTGTTGTAATGTTGAGGATGAACTGAGTCAGTACATCCATAAGTTTCTTGAGATTTTCTTGGGTAAGAACACCACCCGAATTGCCTGCCAATATACCTTTCCATGACACATTTGACTCAAGGTAATCCTTCAAATCCTAATAATAAAAAGAACTCCATTAATATGCACACAAAAAATTAAGCAAGAAAAATTTCTGTAATTTGTGCTTACCAATTCCTGAAAATGATTTTTGGCCAAAATTGCCTTCAGTCTAGGAGCAGTACAAGATGATGCACTGGCAGTCGTAGCAGGTGTGGATCCAGTGCTGGCATCGGTCTCCTTCCGCTTGGCAACTTTGGCAGGAGGCTCAACCGATTGCTCTTCAATAGTCTGTTTACAGACAGCAAACGTTACAAATACCCACATAATTTCAATACAATAGATAACATTTCTGAAGTCCCTGAAAATAATACTTACATTCTCTGACTGCTGTGCGCATTGCTTGTCTGATCCCCCTTCACCGGACTGCAATAACACAACAAACATTAGAAATGTGGACTCGTAATCAGGAAATAAAGGAAGAATTTAAAAGACAGAAAAAAAGACCTTGTTCAGGAAGTAATCGACATCAAAATCTCTACCACTAGGACTAGTTGACCGTTCACTTCCACACTGACTACCACCTTTACCACTTCCCTGCCAGAAATGAAAATGAGACACAATAATATGTACAGTGCATGGGGCCGATCCGAAAATCTAGAATGGACAATGGCAACCAAACAAACTCATACAATACTAACACTTAAAGTGGTTTCTTTTTTGTACTTATAAATACAGTTAACAAGCCGCAACCTCTCCTTACTGTCCGGAACATACTCTCGAAGGCGAGTTAGGCTAAGGCTCAAAAACTCCTGAAGTTCAATCCCAGCATCTAAACATCACACCACAGGAAACAAAATCACCAAAAAGCAGAGAATTTAACAGCCCATATTCAAACAAATCAGGGTTACATCACAGAAGTCTTCCTTGGAAACCCTTAGGTCAATCCTGAAGGAGAACACTAACCACCCCACTCAAGACAAATAAGTTACCAAACAGAAGGACCGATACTGCTAACGAAATATGAAATAGAAACCAAACGGAAGGTCACGAAACTGCATCACCAGTGCTATAACCGAAACACAAAACACGGTTGACAATAGGCAACTCAGATCACATAACCTCCCAAGCCTACGAGCTCAGCAACTGCTCGTACCCATAACCAAATAAAAACCACGATGCGTGCAAAACTAGATCGTCACCTTGAAAACGTAAGTAAACTAGCATCAGCGTGCCATCACATTCCAGTTCTATACTTACGCATAAAGGACATCTGAACTTCCTCACTGAAGTTCCAATCAATAAGTAGCTCCACTGCATTCGAAATCTGTGCGTCCAGTTCTTCGTCCATTACAGTGTTCGAAATAAGTTGAAATTAAGAACGGACAGAATCTGTTCAGCTCGCGATGACTAAGACGAAAACTAAGACGAGACGGAATGCACAGACGCGATGTAAAGGACAGCAAGGATCAACAGCGCGCCATCAGCAGCACGACCACGGGTTGGACGAACGCGACAGTCGGAAGCTTGCTGCAGCGAATGAGCGGCGAGCTTGTCGACGCTTCCCCATCAGCGCCACCTCCCGGTGGACGGACAAACTACTTATGTTCGATTCGAGCTTAGAGTATTCCCGCCAATGATAAACTATTTTTAATTCATCCGTAGGGAATGCTGTCCCCCTCCCACTTTGAGACTAGCATACGGGAGGGCAAGCAGGAACGTGACAACAAATTTATTCCCTGGGTATTCAATCTTCGCAGCCAGGTATATAAATTAAATACAGATTGAAAAGTAATGATTGTATATTATCAGGTTCCTAAAAAGCTATCAGAAGATAAGTTTTAATGCCACTTAGACACTGTAAAATGACCATAAATCTAAATTATTTAGTATTATGTTTATGTGAATACTTGCTCTAACGATTTAGAGCCAAAAACTTCCTCCTTTACTCCAGTCAAGCCATGTCATACTTATCTCTATTGAGCTTCCCTTGCCTCTACTGCACTGGATTTACACCATGCTAGCAAGGTTCTTAGAAGTCTGCCAATACCCTATGCCATCCACCAAGCTTCCTCTTCCTCTCTAAACTGAAAAATCATGAACGTATTCTCATCGCTGCTCCTAATTTTTCTTAAACTTACCATGGCTTTTGTTGTTTTTTCCCCCTTTGACTTTGCAGGTACTGAAAATGTCTGGCCCATTAGAAATGTATGGCATGTATTTGACGGATTTGGTGAAGTTTCATATCGTTAATGTTCCCAAAATATATCCTTCTGGTGAACTGATCAGAGTTCGCCGCACGCCCAACTCTGAACTGGAGACTTGTGTCGTGTTAGGAACTGGTGGTAAGCGCTTTATTATGTGAAGCAGCATGATCACAAGAATTCGAAAGAAATCAAGTAGTGCTATATTTGGCTGTTGGGCCGAATTTACCTTGTCTTTTATCTTTCACAGTTGACAAAAATGAAGCAAGGGAAGTGTCGAATGAATATATGAGAAGAGTAGGGAGAATTCATGGGGTTGAGGACACAAGTGTACTGGAAATGGAATGTACGCAAGAAATGAGTGAAGAATTTTGAGTTAGTGTCTGTATACCTGTTGCGATTATGCCACAAACCAATAGCTCTGTTCTGTTACTTTTTTCCCCTTTTTTCTGTAATTTCAAATTTATGTATCGCTGCATGTAAAGCCTCCACTTATAAAGAATAGAAAACAACTAAAAAATTCAAATTTTGTTGCCATTTTATGTACCCCGTATTGATTGAAAAATCAAACCATTAAAAACAAGATTATTACTAAAATTTCTTGGAAGAAGCAGGGAGGGACAAGATTTATAAAAAAATGTTCCAGCCATAATTTTTGCATCATACCACAAAGTAGGGCATCCTAAGACTCAGATGGAGTCACTCAGGTTTTAAAATGTTATGCAATGCTCGACTATACAATGCGCAAACCAAATATTGTTTAGGGGCGAGTCATGCATAAATTAGATTTGCAACAGACAAGCTAAATTTCATCCAAAAATAGGGTATATCTCAAACAAACATAAGGTAAAGCTTAACCAATCTCACTACAGCTGAACCAATCATATTGTACATGTTTGACAGTCAAGTATAACTTAATATTTGACTGAAATATAGAATATTTTTCGGTGGGGTATGTCTTTTTTTTAAATTGAGTTTAGACACTTATATGGTTGTTGCACATTTTAATTTTCCTTTCCTTTTTTTTCCAATCTTAGGCATTGATTTCAGTTCAATTCAAATTCCACTTGGACTCCCCACAACTTCTGCACAGAATACGAGCAGAGGAATTGGTTTGTATCTAAATTCAGTATATCTAAAAAACAAAACAAAACTTCGACTGTTTATCAACTGATATTAACATCAGTATTGTTTTACTTTAGTTTGCCATTTGACAGTTTTTTTTTAATGAACCATTGATGTTATTTTTCAGAGCCAGTGTGTTGTGATCCATATGGTCTCCATCCCTCCAAACAATTCACCAAAAGTCTGAGGGTGATAAATCAGGAAGATGCCAAATGTAATGCTGCCTTGACGATTGGTCTGCTTTGGTGTGACAAATGCCGCAAACATATTAAATCAAGTAAGTTTATGGTCACCAACATTTTCCCCTTCACATTGTTTTCTTTCTATCTGATATGAACAAATGCAATCTGTCGTTTTCTCATTTCAGAACCAACATGCTCCTTCTCCTCGAATAGTCAAGATTTATGTAATGGAGAATTCAAAGAAATTACCAACTTAAGTAAAGATGAGAGAATAGCACTCTCATGGAGCAGTGGAAATTGGCAAGATGACAAAAGCACCACTGTCTGTGAGAAACATTATTATAACTACATTGGCATCCTGAAATCAGTTCCTCCTAAAATAATAGACAGATGTTGCAATCCACTAAACATCCACCGCCCAGGGACAGAAGTTAAAACGAACTTGTCTTCTATCACCCTTCGTGGGGTATTAAGGGCCTTTGTAAAAAATGTTAACTTAATTTATGGTGAAACATATTGCAAGACCTGCCAAGAAGATATTGAAGCTAGAGAAGTGGATGCCCTTCAACCCCAGACAAGTGCTGACAGCCTTGCAAGCTTTACAAGCAGTGGAGGTACTACACCAGGTGCTCTGTCACCCAATCTTAGTCCTCTTATCATTAAAGAGCATGTAAGGGAGAGTTTGAAAAGCATAGGCTTGTCTTTGAATGTAAATTCTGTAAATTCAAAATGTGGCCGTGTAAAAGCTGCAAAAAGAAAAATAGAAGAGGCAGTGACCACGTATCGCAAGAAGGTGTGCCAGTCATTCTTACTGCATTCAGAAGAAGTTAAAACAGAAGATGATTTGAAAATTCATTATGTAGATAACTTAATGAAGGAGATCAAAGCCAAGATACCTACCGCAAACAGAGAAGAAAAGTATCAACTCTTGACTCTTTGCCCACCATATATCTCTGAAAATGAAGGATGCAAAATGTTTGGAGTCAGCAAAGCTCTCTTTAGAGCTGCAAGAAAACTTACAAAAGAAAATGGTATTTTATGTGTGCCTTCTTTTTCCAAGTCCCCTTCAGTACCAGAAGGAACAAGACAGCTAGTCACCAACTTTTACTGTGATGATCGCTATTCCAAAGTGTTGCCGGGTAAAAGAGATGTAGTTTCTCTCGGCAACAAACAATATGAGCAAAAGAGGCTCGTATTGTGTAATTTGAAAGAACTCTTTAGCCTGTTTAAATCTGAGCACAGTGAATGCAAAATTAGCTTTTCTTTCTTCTGTACACGACGTCCCAAGTGGTGTGTCACAGCTGGAGCCAAAGGTATACATTCTGTGTGTGTATGCCAAACACACCAAGACATCAAACTATTGCTTCATGCTCTGCGTGTTAAAGAGCACTATAGAGAACTTATTAATACGTTTGTGTGTGACCCTGGCAACAAAGAATGTATGCTACGGATTTGTGTAAAGTGTCCAAAAGAAAATGAAATAAGCAGAATGCTTGAGGAGAATTTATTTAAAAGTCATTTTTCATCTGATATTGAAGTTAACAATGAAATGAAAAAACTGCTGCTTGATTCCACTGTGGAGTACAAACAATGGAAGTCAACTGATGGAGTGGAGCTTATTTCTGTAAGCTCCTATTCTGATGCAATTGAAAAAGCAACAGAAAAAATGATAAAACTTATTCCCCATGACCACATTGCAAGAGAACAAGCAGAATTCTTAAAATATTTACGAGAGTCACTAACACCTGAAAAGTTGATCATCATAATGGATTTTGCGATGAATTATTCTTGCCTGATTCAGGGGAGATTCAAAGCTACCACTGGTCCAAAAAGCAAGTCACAATCCATCCGGTGACCATTTATCACATCAATGATGATGGGGAATTGAAATGCCGCACAATCATTTTTATATCTGATGATCTAGATCATGATGTTTATCTTGTTAGAAAATGTGTTGATGTCACGATGACTATTATGAAGAGAGAATTTCCTGGTGTGAAAGAAGTGAATTACTTCACTGATGGCTGTGCAGGCCAGTATAAGAATAAAAAGAGTTTCCTCTTTCTATGCCAGCATGAGCAGCGTTATGGCATTAAGGCCATTCATAACTTCTTTGCGACAAGTCATGGCAAGTCGTTATGTGATGCAGCATCAGCAACTGTTAAGAGATTAGCAACATATGCCAGCCTCCAACGACCTCTGGATAAGCAGATTATAAGTGCCCAAGATCTGCTAAAGTTTTGTCAAGAGTCAGACCTGAGGTTCAAATTTGGCTTTGAATTCATTTCCAAAGAATCCGTAGATGTGGAGCGTACAAGTACTGCCTCAGAAAAGACATTAATTGCAGTGCCTGGAACACGATCTTTTCATCAATACATTCCACTCACAGGTAACATTGATTTATTTTTTCAAATTTCTCATTTTTTTTTAAACTTTCACTTACTAATTTTTTTGATGATTTTTTTTTTTAAATCTCCAGATGACACTGTTGCTTGTAAATATACAAGCTTTGATAACAAGCCAACTTTAACTCACTGTTTGGTGAAAAAAGAAATGTTGTTTCATGAAGTGGAAGTTGGTTCATTTGTTGTTGCTAGAGTTTTAAGATCTAAATTTATTGCTTATGTCACTGATGTAAATGAAGATGAAATGGAGGCAGAACTTTCACTTTTGCACCCGAAGTTGCCAGCTTCAGTCTTCACATGGCCATCAGATCTGTCCACTGTTGTACTTCCAGTGCCCCAAATATTACTGTCAGTGCATCTTAACGAAATGCCAAACAATTGTTATCAGGTCTCTGATCAATCGAAAACCTTGATGGCATCAATGAGAGTACCAGTGTATTAGTAATTTGAATTAAACAAGGGTAACAATGATGAAGTGTTGTTTTCTCCAAAAATACCCTGAACACCCTGCGATCACATGGGATGGAGGGGAGAGGAGGGGGGGGGGGCAAAAATAGGTCATCTGAGAGACCATATTTTCTGAATCAGGACCTCGAGAAACGCATTTCTAGATAGGTGTCCCAAAAAAAAAAATTGGGATTTTTTTTGCGTTTTTCGTGTTTTGTTTTGCGGCTAAGTCCCGAGGTTTGGGTCAAAAAAAAAGTGTCTCTGAGGGGTATACCAAAATGCGTTTTGAGATGCCCCGAGTCGAAAAATATGGTCCACAGAAATTTTTTTTTGAAAAAATTGACCTACTTTGGAAGTCTCTGGAGCCCAAACGGTTGGTCCAAAAAAAAATTTCGGGTCAGAAATGGATAGATTGGACCTTTTTTAGTCTAAAAGTCCCTTTTGGGTACTTTTTTGACGGCATGGCTCCGAAATCCCAGAAACCCCCAAAACCTCTGCAACCCCAAAATCCCTCACTAATTTTTCGACGAAAATTCCCGATGTCAGACTCCAATTGGAAAATACTTGACAAAAAAAAATTTCGAGCAAAATCGTCATTTTGTATCGATGAATTACACCTACTGTTAAAATTTCAGCGAAATCGGAGGTGGTCGAATTCAAACCGGTCTTTTTTGAAAAGACTCGCTCAAAGCTAAACAAGTACCTCATGCCACAGGAGGACATCCACAAGATAAAGTTACTTGAAGGCACAGGGGACCATCAGAAAGACTGCTACAAGAGTCTTTGCGAAGTCGTCCTGTGCCGAGTCATATTGCTTAATCGCAGGCGACCGGGAGAGGTGCAATTTATGGCGCTTGAAAATTACGAACGGGCGATGGCCAACCCCACACAAGAAGACGAAGAGGTCTTGAATGATATCCGCGAGGTTGGAAGGTTCCTCGTGAAGATTCTCAAAAGGATTGAAACACGGGGCAGGAAGGGGAGAGTTGTCCCGGTAATCCTGACCGAAACTCTCCAGGGGTCAGGCTGCGATCTACTGTTGGCATCAAGGGTGACAACATCTTTCTCTTCCCTGCTATGATGTCCAGTGGCGATGCCTACCGGGCAGATGTCTTGATGAAATTTTAGTCCTTGGGGCGCTACTTAAATCGAATAGCCATGGGAAATTTTTCCCAATTTTTTTTTTAGGAACTTTATTTTTTGCCCTGTGTAGAGGGGCATTTAGGCCCTCCGCGGAAGCACTTAATGGCGTCATATCGAGACCAGACAAAGTTGTTTTTCGAAAATGGACTCGAAAAGGGATATTGTCTTTGGTGGAACACTTGAGATTTCTCAAATCGGCAAAATAAGAAAAGGTCTAGTGATACGGGGTCCAAATAGGACTAATTTGAGATAGGACACTTGTAGCCGAAGACACTTGCAGCTCAAGTCTAGCCTTAGCTCGCAAGAAGTCAAGAACGAACGCCGTGGCCACGCTAGTGCCGACCTGCGCTGCCAGTAAATCTGCTTCCTCCGATACGGGGTTTGTCGCTTAGGACGCTGAGGCCACGCTAGTGCCAGGTGGCAGTTCGCCTTTCCCGACGGCGACGATTCTTTCGACCAACATTTGAAGGAATTGGCGTTCGGCCGTGACAGAGAGGTACCACTTGACACGCCTGCACTGATCCTTTCTTTCGTGTAAGACCCCGATTATTACTTTGTGCTTCTTTTCAGAGCCGGCAGCCCTGTCCAAGTAGCTCTCTCTCGGAGATTGATAGGCTCCGTGCGGAGTGCGCCAACCTACGTCAAAGGGAGGCGGAGCTGCTAGATGAGATTCTCCGGCTAACAAGAGCCAGCGCACGAAGACCTGAAGAAAATTATGGAAGAAAACAGTGGGTTAGGGTTTTAAAAATACCGGTAATTTTCAATCCAGACGGTAAATTACCGTTAAATTTGTAATTTACCGTAAATTACGGTAAAAAAGGAGAATATTCGAAAAAAAAAACGTACTTTTTCTGAGAACATACGAAAAACGCTGAAATAACGCTGAAATAAGTGGAAGTAGTGTGAGGAAAGCTGAAACTATTGACATTTTGGACAAATAATGGTTCAGAAATGTTTAAAAAAAATTGTACATTTACTTATACTTGAGTGAACATGAACATCCGTCATCAGTCATCAAAACAACACAGTCCTAATTGACAATGAGTCGCAAATAAAATTTAAATTAACGTCAAGCTTTGCGAGAAGAACGCGTCAATATAGCTACACTAGTACTGCCACTGGCTACCGCAACCGTTGAGGAAGGGGTCACAGTAGAACCCCGCTGCCCGCTAGCGGCATATACATTCCGCGGGCACGCTTTGTATCGTATTTGATGATCGTCGTTCACAACGCATACTAATTAATAAAACTTACCTCGTCGTCGACTTATTTACGGAACGGAACCCTCTTCTTTCGAGAAAATAATTAATGAAGGTCTCGTCGTAAAAACACACTAACACACTGTACTGCACTCTACACTAGCACTGTACGCAGCGAGCGCGCCCTCTGTGACGGACTCCGCTTCACACAGGCGCAGGCTCTAAGGGCAAAGGTCGGGAACGTTTCCGCTGCGAAAGATCTGCAGAATGTGTGCTTTTTAGCCATAATTCGAATATTCTCGTTATTTACCTATTTTACCGGGGTCCTGGTAATTTACCGTAATTTACCGGTAATTTACCCAATCTTACCGGTAATTTTACCACGCTTTAAACCCCTCAGTGGGCTCCTAAAGCAGTGCTATGGTGGGTAGTGCCTTGTGCTTCCGGGCTTAATAATTGACTTAGTTATCTGACTCCTCAGACCACGCATGTTTTTAATGTCTGATTCCACCATTTCCTTTTGCAGAGAGCATCCTTCAGCTCGAAGCTGGAAGAAAGCAGCAACAGCCAGTCTGGAAGCTGACAACACTAAAATCAGCATGCGCCGAGGAGATTGGCGACATGCTACGGATCTGGGCGTCCCTACGAGACTGTGTGTCTCTACGGTGTCCCTGGTGTGTCTCTGGGTGTGTGTCAGTTACCTGCGCTGCTGTGTCCATATGACGTCCCTGGCGTGTCTCTGGGCGTCTCTCGGAGACGCCAGTAGATGCGTGTCCTTAGGCGGTCGCTGGCATGTCTCTGGGCGTCCCTCCATGGCTGCGTGTATTGGGCGCGCGGATTTTGCATCTCATATGAAATAAATAATGCAGATGTACACGGCACCAAAGCCGCACAAAGACTGACTCTTTATTCACAGATAGAACTTTAAGTAACAAATCAGTACTGCCACTTCCGGCAAACACTGGCGCCAACACCTGACAGTCAACTCCCCCCCCCCCCCCCCCTTGATTTCAGTGTTAGTGCCGTCAACCAAACTTAAACTTTTTGTTATAGACTTTGTTTTTAATCTCAAGATTTAAACCGTCACCAAGAACGATTCTAGCATTATCTCAATTAAAGCCCCCTTTTACCACAATAAATAACAATATTTTCTTTAAAATGATAAGACGAGGTGAAAGAAATATTTTAGTGATCTTGTGCACTTGTTGCTTAGTTGCGGACACTTTGCGGCACAGCGCGTTCCTGAATCTTTCCAATTTATCTGGGGGCAATGGTTTTGTAAAAATATCTGCCAGATTATTTACCGTTGGTACGGTTCGTATTGTACAGAGAACAGGCCTTCGTCGTATTGCTTATGAATTGCATATTATCTCACATCTATGTGTCCTTTATGCCATGTTTCCAGTTTTTGCCAGATTGATTGATCCTTGGTTGTCTAGATTCAACGTGCAGGGACCCTCCTTGCCCAGTAGTTCTGCTAGAAGCTGTTTTACGTATTTTATCTCCTTTTCATATTCAGCTGCAGCAATGTATTCTGCTTCGGTTGCTGTAATATCTTGTTTGTGTGAATGCCAGGCAATTTGCCTACCGTTTAAAATAAGGACCATACCTACCTACTCTTCATTTTCCCTGGGTGACCTGAGCCAGGGTAGTCCGAGTCATTGAAAGCTTTTATGGACAAGGCATATTTGGCTTCGAATTTGATGTGATGCATCCGGATGCATCGATCATTTGTTGCCTTTAGGTATCTAAGTCTCCTTTTTGCGTTCACAATATTAGCTTCAGTCGGCTCTTCACAAAACCGGCTAAGATAATTGACGACAAAGGCTAAGTCGAGTCTGGCTTTGCTTACCAGAAACTGGAGACTTCCTACGACTTTGCCTCTAGGGAAAAATCCTTTTGTGTTTTTCACTGCTCAATTGGTTATTGATCGCATTATCCAGTGGGGTGTATGACAGTCGACAGTTTTCCATACTACATGCTTTTATTACATTTTCTGCATTGTTCTTCTAGGACAGTGACAATTCCCCATTTTTTCTCGTGAGTTCCATACCTATGTTTGTTTTAGGCTCATGATCTATTTCAACTTTAAACTCTCACTCAAGATTTCTCTGTAAATTATTCATGGCTTCTTCACTTTTCCCAGCAATTATACCGTCGTCCACGTGAATTGCTAGATAAACACTGTTGTCATTTGTTTTGAACACACATTTGGCCTTTTCAATTTGGATCATACCTCCTTCTTTGAGAGAAAACGATGATTGTTATTGCATCTATCATAGTCAACCTGGGGATGTGGAATGCCAGTGCCAGTGTGCTTTCCACAAGGAAATTTATGAGGAACTGGAGATAACCCGGGACGTTTACCTGGGGATTCAAGTACTTGAAGTGAAAGTTATGGTGACGCCACTTCTGGTGCAGTTGATCCTCAGAATCCCCCGAGTGATCCATCTACTTTCAGTTTTAGTGATAGTGAAAATAGTGATATTGAAGAAGATGCTCCATCATGCATGACTTGGGTGGGACTGTGAGATTTTCAGATAGATTTTAGATTTTTCCAGGGGCCATTCTGTGAGAGAGGTGTGTGCTCTTGTGATTGCCATATCGACCTTCAAACTTTTGTTTAATATTCCAGTAATACCACAGGCAAACAAGGCAATTTGGGCAGCCCTAGGGAAGAAGGCTGGCAACAAGAAACGGGTATATTGCTAATACTGCATGAGGTACTGTACCTTGGTGTCATCGCTGCAAAGAAATGTTTGAAAAGTTTCACCTGCCCAGAGTGCTATCCACCTCTGAAGAGAAACATCAAGTACTTCATAACGTTAAGCCTGAGATCTCAGCTGAAGAATTCTTTTGAACATGGCCAAGGAGCCACTCTATTGCTCTACAGGAAGACTCGGTCAAAGATAAATGACAATAATGTGGAAGATAAAAGTGATGGTGGGTTACGCAAAAGACTTAAGGGCTAATATCATAGGTGATGCAGACGTCACTGACATCATCAATTTAGATGGCTTTATGTAAGCCACTCTTTTAATGGAAGTGGCTGGCCCTGTTTTGCGAGACTAAATGAAGCCAAGGCAAGTGTTCAGCACGAGCATGCCGTCGTCCTTGTTGCCATGTTTATTGGAACCTGATTTGGGAGCGCGGCAACTGCGCGAGTAAGCCAGCTGTCGTAATCTGCAACTGTGGTAGTCTTCAACTGACAGAGTTAGCGACTGAGGTAGTCGTCCGAGTGATCTAGATGTCAACTGCTATAGTCGGCAGCTGTTCTAGTCCGGCTACTGCTGAAGTCGGCAAATGTACCAGTCCGACAACTGCTCTGGTCGGCGACTGTTCTAGGATAAAATGCGCGTGGCGACTGCTCTAGACTTCAGCTGCCCGAGTCTACGACTGCGCTAGTATGTAACTGTTCATCCTTAACAACTGGCCTCGTCAGCGACCGCTACAGTTAGAAAACTGCATGTCCGGCGCCTGCCGTAGCCGGCAATTGCACTAGCAGTGCTGGCGGTACACAGCCAGATGCAGCAAAATACCGCAAGTAGTATGACCCCCCACCACCACCACCATCTTGCCCCCCCCCCCCCAGGTGACCTCTCTTCAGGTGACCTGTCCCCAGGTGACCTGTCTCCAGGTGACCTGTCCCCAGGTGACCTGTCACCTGTCCCCAGGTGACCTGTCTCCAGGTGACCTGTCCCCAGGTGACCTGTCCCCCAGGTGACCCGTGCCCCTAGGTGACCTGTGCCCCCAGGTGACGTGTTTCTCAGATCCCCCTCTCTTTCAGGGGTGTAACCTCAACCTAAGCCTAACCTAACCTGTCCCCCGGTCCCCCTCCCTTTTCTTGTGGGGGGGGGGGGCGGTCCTTAAGGAAGGTTTTCATGAAATTCGGATAATATTCGTGCCAGCGAACGCAATCCGACATATTGTGGATACCTTTCTTTCCCCTCCTCTCCTGTGGTTTGGGGCGTGACCCAAATGTGGATGGCATGACTGAAATTCGGATTAAGTTGGTGCCAGCGAACCAATCCGACATTTTGTTCATGCCGTCCTGTTACAAACTTTACAATCACAACATGCTCATGAGGACACCCGTTCCGCGCCGGGTTCGAATTCTCGCTCCGAAGCGCCTCCCGGCTAGGCAACACTTTATACGCCGCTATGCTGAGCTGGGACGCACCGAGCCGAGTCCAGCCGAAGTCCTTCCCTTCCGTCACCGATCCTCCGTGGCTGCCGCCGCCGGGCTCAGCAGGGTGAGGGGTGAGGGGAAGGTTAGCGGGGGGAGCGAAGAGACGCGGTGGTGAGGCAGCGAGACCAGCGACCGCCTCAGACGCGTGGGAGCCTTCAAGACCGATGGACGACGCGTGGCACTCCTTGATTTGAAAAGACTTGGAGATGGGCTCAAGCTCAGAAGAAGATATTCTGTGTTTGGACGTGAGCGGGTCGCTGTATGAAGACGAAGTAAGAACAGTGGGAAAACCGATAGAAGTGGCGTAGTTTCATCTGTTGCGTCGTTCTGTGAATATCATAGCGTCGAATCGCCACGCCGTGTCGTGGCATGTCTTGTCGCGCCATGCTGCTTTAGTCCGTCATCGTGGCGGAAGAGGCGAAGCCGCTCCTATTTTTTCATTCACTAATTAATGTTTTTGTCCGATTTTCAGTCGGCGTCGTCCACCCCGCCCCTGGGCGTTCAGCACCGCCAAGAAGCACCGTCAGGAGCAGAACTCTCCTCACCTCCACCACACTCACCTATCTATCCTCCTCCCCGATCCCCCGTGTGTACCCCACCTACACCCGACGACGACGACTATCATTTCCATTGTGTCGTATCCTACTCATCTCCATACTACCGAACCCACTACCTCTCCTAATACACCCTCAACCCCTCTCTCCCCCCTCTCTTCTAAATCGGAGTCGTCAACGCCTTCCCCTTCTTCAACCTGAGGACGCAAAGTCAAACAATGCTGCCGTCAGGGTAAGTTCTGGTAAAGAGAATCTTCGCTTTCACAAGTTAACTCTTCGTTCAAAAAATTTGTTTGTCTGTTCACAGAAATTGTTTGGCGCCACCCCCAGCGGAGCACCAGCCCGCCGTGCCGACGTTCTACATGCTGCCCCCAGCGGAGTACTACCCCGGCAGGGCGTTTGTGCCAGGCTAGGGCCCCAGCAGAGCACTACCCCGAGTGCCTCTCATGAGGCCGACATAGAGGTAACTAAAATAATTTACGAATTTGTAAACAATAATATTAGAGTATATATATATCGCTCATGGTCTTTTTATCAGTTTGAGATATGCAAGAGGCGCGCGACGGTGGCGGCGCTGACCACACCTGCTGCTCGGCCACCCTTCTTTCAATACACGCCGCCTGCCGTGCGTCCTCCACCACCACCTGGGGCTGCAGGGCGCTCTGCTGTTGCTGCAGGACGCAGTGGTAGTTCTCGACAGGCGCTGCCTGCTGTTCGGTATTTCGTAAGTATTTATTTTCATGCAAGTGTAATTTTTTCCCCTTTGAATTACTTAATTCTGATTGATTTCCCTTCTTTTTCAGTCGCCTGAACAAATTGATGAACTCCTGGCACGGAAGTTGAAGAAGTGGAGGAAGACATAGTTGTGCACTGGAACTTTTTTTATTTTGTTTTATACTTAGTTTCTGAAGACTGCAAGATTTGCACACAATTGTTTTATTTGATTTTTTTCTTGCAAAATATTATAAATCATTCTTTGCATTCACTCTGTTGCTTTATTTATAGTTTCCTTTTAAATTTTTTTTATCACCATTCACGTTCCACGACATGAGATGTGCCTGATAAATTCTTTTTTCTATTTCGTTTGAAGCAGAATTTTATTTAAAATCTTATTCATATTAGAATTCAAATTGGCAGGAGGTGAATATCTGATCAAGCTGTTTTTTTTTTGTTTTTTTTTAAACTTTGAATGTGAATCTTAACACTTCACGAGACTTTTTTTAAAAACCAACTTCGAATCTGGCATGGAACGTGAACGTTCACTCTTGATCGCGCTTTGTGCACTGGAGTGGAGTGGAGGTGAGCGGATGTGCAAGGGACGGGAATGACCAGGTTTGAGGTCATTCCGAATTGCAGAAGCAAATTGTGCCGGCACAATTTAGATTCGCATTTAACTGAGCTAGCCTGTTGAAAGAGGAGAGAATGCTGTAACAATTTCAGTAATAAACCCATTTTATCCAAAATTGGTACTTGAGCGAGTTTAAATACCGAACGCGCAGCTAAGCGGTTGTGCTTCGCGAGGGACCGAGATGAGCGCTTGTATGTCGCTGCACCCCTAGATAACCGGATTTGTTTCGGTGTCAGGGAATTGAGCGTTTGTTGATAGGACGTACCGATTTGACGATGTTTTGGGTGTGACTGGGATTGGGAAGCTGTGACCTGTCCCACGGTACCAAATAGGTCTTCCCTACGTAAAAAGGTCCGCTCTATCGAACAGTGCCCTTAAATATGTTTTTAGACCAACCGTTTAGGCTCCAGAGGCCAGGTTAGAAAAGCCGCACTAGAAGCTCAGTTCCTAACACCCGCAAGAATTTTAACAGGCCAATTTGTGTAGATATCGAACTCTCAACATCGCCGACCACGAGACTGATGGCACGGAGACGGGTGTTAGGACGTTGCCAGAGAAACAGTATGGCCTGTTAAAATTCATAATCTGCCTTTTTCGAACTATTTAGCATTGGAACTAAAGTTCTTAACAGCCGCATGAATTTTAACAGGCCAATTTGTGTAGATATTGAACACCCAACATCGCTGACAACGAGACTGATGGCACGGAAACGGCTTTGATCGTCGCCAGAGAAAAAGTATAGCCTGTTAAAATTCGAAATCAGGCTTTGGCCACCTTTTGGGAAATAGAAACTTAGTTCCCAATTCCCGCGGTAATTTTAACAGGCCAATTTGTGTAGATATTGAACACCCAACATCGCTGACAACTAAACTGATGGCACGTAAACGGCTTTTCGAACGTCGCCAGAGGAAAAGTATGGCCTGTTAAAATTCGAAATCTTTTTTTTTTTTTTTTTTTAGGTATTTGGCATTGAAACTATAGTGCTTAACAGCCGAATGAGTTTTAGCAGGCTAACTTGTGTAGATATTAAACTCTCAACATGGCTGACCACGAGACTGATGGCACGGAAACGGCTTTTCGAACGTCGCCAGAGAAAAAGTATGGCCTGTTAAAATTCGAAATCAGGCTTTGGCCAACTATTTGGTACTAGAAGCTCAGTTCCTAATTCCCGCGTTAATTTTTACAGGCCAATTTGTGTAGATATTGAACACCCAACATCGCTGACAACGAAACTGATGGCACGAAAACGGCTTTTCGAACGTCGCCAGAGGAAAAGTATGGCCTGTTAAAATTCTAAATCAGGCTTTGAGCAAATATTTGGCATTGGAACTATAGTTCTTAACAGCCGCATGAATTTTAACAGGCTAATTCGTGCAGATATTGAACTTCCAACATCGCTGACCACGAGACTGATGTCAGGGAAAGGGCTTTTCGAACGTCGTCAGAGGAAAAGTATGGCCTGTTAAAATTCGAAATCTGTCTTTTTCGAAGTATTTGGCATTGGAACTTAACAGCCGCATGAATTTTAACAGGCTTATTTGTGTAGATTTTTAACTCCCAACATTGCTGACCACGAGACTGATGGCAGGGAAAAGGCTTTTTGAACGTCGCCAGAATGAAAGTATGGCCTCTAAGTCCTGGCGAAAATGTGAGGAATTCCCCAAAAATTTTCATTGCCATCTTTTGATATGTTGTCTAGCGAGCCTTAAAACGTTTTTTTGTCATGTGGTCGTGTGGTCAGAATGTGGCAAAAAAAAAGGTGGCCAATAAAGAAGTTGGCCAACTTCAGCCCGGTAAAATTTTGGGGTGTCAACGACACCCGAACAGGATGTAATGAAATCAAAGTGTTTGACGCACAGATCATATGAAATAGGGAGGATGAACAAGGGGTCCCGGATACCCCGTTGTTTCTCAAAGAGAACCTCAGATAAAGCGCGGTTCCCAAACACGAGTATATTGTAATCCGAATACAAGTCCTGGAAGCGGTGCATGTCTGCAACCGAGATCCCCTTCCTGAAGACTTCCTCAGGCATCAAGCCCGCCCGCTGAATAATATCGCGACAGCGCACGTGCTGCTTCCCTCTACGAAGGGCGTCACTTTTCCGGAACGCCTCTTGCACGCGAGCTTCGTCTTGGTAGGCGGACCCCTCCAAGAGACACCGGACAAAACAATAATTTCCCCCTGAAGTATAGATGGAGGTAATGGACTTTTTCCGCGCTGTGAATATGTCGTGAGCAGCTTGCCCCCACGGACTTTTATGACGCCCACCCCGGGGGAGGCCCTGATGAAGGAAGGTCACGCGGATTTGACCCGTCATGAACAGGTTTTGGTTGCTCTGGCTTAGAGCAGAAATCCTGTTCATGATGGCGCTGGCATCCAAGTATCGCTTCAGGGTGATGGGGATACCGAAAGCGCGAAACTCTCCGCCTTCCACATCACCGTTTGGTGCAAACACCTCGAGCCCCACGTGATCGTCATCATCAGCGCCTACCCATGACTGCCCGAGTATCTGTTCAACAACCTGATAGACCCAATCTAACGCCGGGATATGATCTGGCCGGGGAAGAATGTCAAAGGTGAGCTCGTTGAATCGATGATTGAAGCCAAGGCAAGTGTCCAGCACGAGCATGCCGTCTTCCTTGTTGCCATGTTTATTGGAACCTGATTTGGGAGCGCGGCAACTGCGCGAGTAAGCCAGCTGTCGTAATCTGCAACTGTGGTAGTCTTCAACTGACAGAGTAAGCGACTGAGGTAGTCGTCCGAGTGATCTAGATGTCAACTGCTATAGTCGGCAGCTGTTCTAGTCCGGCTACTGCTGAAGTCGGCAAATGTACCAGTCCGACAACTGCTCCGAAGCGTTGCACGTGCCGCTCTGTTACCCCAACCAGTTGAACAAGAGGGGGTACAACCAGATCACCACCGCCCTGCTGCACGACATCCTCCTCCTCCTCCTCTTGGACCTCTTCCTCACCACTGCCTGCAGAATCAGAGCCATCCTCGGCACCCGAGTCGGATCGTTCCCCAACACCATCATTGCCGTCATCATTATCATCATCATCATTATCATTTTCATCATCATCATCATCACCATCGTCCTCTTCGTCCTCGTCACTAAACGAGCTATCGATTCGCATGCGGTTACGGTCCTGGCCACCGACCACAGTTTCACTCGAGGAGTCGTGCACCGCAGCAGCAGCCTCAGCGAGGGCTGCGACACCCTCGTCCATGATGGGACTCAAGGTCAACCTACCCTGAATCGCTTGACTCCATGAGCACGATGCTCGACTCCTCGACCTCCATAAGGGGACGTTCATAAACTACGTAACCGATTTTAGACCCTCCCCCCCCCCTCTCGTGACCTGGCTAACCTAACCTTACCATGCATTAAGAAAAGGATCGTGGCCATAGGCTGACCCCCCCCCCCCCGGTCACGTAGTATATGAACGTCCCCTAACCTCTTCCTCAGAAGATGTCTCGACCAAGTCGATCAGCGGAGGGGTGGCAAAGTCCAGATCGATGTCCATGGCCTCTGCACTGGGTGCCGCGCACCGGCAGAACGACCGCGCATGCTGGGCGCGGCACACCTCGCCGTCACACTGACAGCCGTCACGCGAGTGTGTCCGTCCACACAACGCATGCACAAAAGTGTCATCCTGCAGATCCAACTCCATCTGAAGAGGTGACTCATCTAAAACGATCAACTCGGGTTCCTGCTGGGTTAAAGTTACAGGGGGTCTAAATAGCTCGGGGGTGCTCGCGGGGAGCTCGGGGAGAACAACATCAAGCATAAATTGTTCCATCTCCACGTCATCGTCTATATAAAATAAGTTGTCCCAGACCATGCCGCTGTCATCTTCCCACATATTTTGAGCCATGATTTAAAAAACACGGAGCGCACAAAGGCAGAAAAATCGGGAAAGAAAGAGAGAGGGAGAGAGAGAGAGAGAGAGAGAGAGAGAGAGAGAGAGAGAGAGAATTTTTTGAATTTGAATTTGTTTATTGACAGTAAAGGCACAAAAAGACTTAAAAGTCCTACGGGAGTACCAGTATAAAGTAGCTTACAAAAAAAGAAATCAGTTCAGTTTAACAATATGCATTAAAGGTGCTTGTGCTAATTAAAATAAGTCTAAAAAACAGAGAAGGAAATATAAGATGTGACGCAGCACATGGAATGAGGAAGAGTATCTATTGGCAGGCGATGAGTCTTAATTCCTAATTTAAAGCCATTAACATTTCTGGCTAAAATATGCTGAGGTAACTGGTTCCATAACAGTGGGGCATGAATCCAGAAGGCACCCCTTGCTTTATCCGTGCGATGCTGGGGTACGCGCAGGAGGAGATGACTGCCTCTCACAAAGCGGTTCCTAACATTACAGGCAAATGTTAACTTGTCAGCGAGATAGGTAGGATTGTTGGTACATATAACTTTTTTCAGCAAAGTAACTGAGGCATAAGTAATACGGCTTGAAATATTAAGCCACTTCAGATCAGTTATATAGTTGGAGATATGACAGTCCCTTCTAAGGCTATATATAAGTCTTGCACAAGTATTCTGGATTCTTTGTAACTTTATTGAAGCGACGGCAAGCATCTGGGAAGTAACTACACTGCCATAATCGAGTACCGGAAAGACTAGAGCCTCAACCAGTTTCTTACGTACAGCAACAGGAAGAATATCACAGTGTTTTTAATTCCATGGATGGCCGCGTAGGCTTTTTTACAAGCTAAGTTGGCGTGTGCTTCCCAGTTAAGGTGCTTATCCACTAAAATTCCCAGGTCATTAACACTGTCAGAATACTCTATTTCTAAACCATTAACAGTAACAGGTGGAACACTAAGTGGTAACTTCACTATGAGAGAGAGAGAGAGAGAGAGAGAGAGAGAGAGAGAGAGAGAGAGAGAGAGAGAGAGAGAGAGAGAGAGAGAGAGAGAGAGAGAGAAAGGAGCTGGAACGAAACGAAAAAATACTATCCCACTTTGTGAGATACTGGTAGGCCCGGAGTTTCACGGGGGTTTGGTTAAAATAGACGTTAAGTTTACATTTTGTTCTTTTTGGTTTTGTTTGTTTTCCTTTTTTTTTAATTCATGGAGTCAGGATTTTGCTTGAGCCTTGTTTCAGTTTTTGGGGTGGCTTGGGGCTGGTTATAGAAGTTAAGTTTATATTTTTTTCTGGTTTTGTTTTCTTTCTTTTTTTTTAAATTCATGGAATGAGGATTTTCGTTGAGCCTTCAGTTTTGGGGTGGTTCGGGGTGGTTTGTATCTCCTTCGAGAGGGAGAGGGAGTAGTTGAAGAGTTAGGGCGTCTAGGTAGCGGCCAGTGTAACGCTTGTATTCTCATACGCGGGCCGCCTAGCGCTAGCCTCCTGCAATGCTCTCGCACTGTTGTCCCCACCACCGGTCCCAAACGGTCCTGACTCTTGAGTCGCCTCCCTTTTAGCGGGGCCTCGGCTTGCCTCGGCTCGGCTCGCCACATCGACAATGGGTACCCGGCAAAGGCAACGCCACAAAAAAGAAGGACGTCCGATTTGGCTGTGCTCTGGAGAGGGACAGAATGATACTGAGTCAGGCAGAGGTTGCTAATGCAGCCTGCTGAGCATAGCTCGTCTAGAGGCGTTGTAACAGTAGCTCTGTCTCTTGCTATCACCATTGGATGGAGAAAGCAAGCTGAAGTTTGAAGTGGTTTTTCTGACCACTATGATATTTTTTGAATGTAACAACACGCTAGACTATTTAATACGACTACTGTCCGTATTTCTGTCAGACAAATTTTCTGGGATACTGGGCCGCAGATTACTGTACTGAAAACTGAATTTTTGGTCCTCGCGTTTGAAACTCAAATTTCTGGGGAAGACTTTTGAAAGAAAGTAAGATATTTGGAAAATTGAAATATTTTACGAAACACAGACACACACGCGCACGACCATCTCGTAGATAATTAAAGTCGACGTTTTTCTAAAGTTTGTCTTTCATTTTAACAGCTAGGAAATGCGGACCAAAAACGTGAGTGGTGAAAGCCAACAACGTACATTGTCTACGTACTTAACCCACCTCCTGATACATCTAACGCCGTGGGAGAGGCATGCGGGCTATCTGCATGCTTTTAGAGCGCTCCTCCGCGAAAGCAAGGTAGTTATGGCAGTTAAGTGCTGGTGCGACACACAACTACTCATTTGAAAGTTCCACTCGATATCTTGCACTTGGCAGTGCAATCAAACGTGCGAAGCATTGTAGTGGCTTAAACTAACTCGAAGTAGCATTTCAACGTGCAAGAATATTTCGAAACGGTAGGCGCTTAGCGAGATCGTTCGAATTTGCACTTTACACTCTAACAAGTTAGAGTGGTACATTTTGAATCACTTCCTAGTTTTGGGGTGTCACCTTAGGGGTAAGTAAGGGTGAGAATAGTGCGCTCACACCCTTTCTCTCACCCATAGGGGCGTGTTATGGGGGGTCGGGTGAGATGTTTCACACCCGCAGGGGAATGTTTTACGGTGTACCTTTCAGGGTGTAAAAATATCGGAGCCTTTAAGGTGGCAGTACTCGCCCTTCAGGCGAAACAATTTTCAACCTTTTGTGGCGCATAAAAATTACACTGCGCACCGGTGTGATTCGGGGAGGGGGGGGGGAGGACCCTCTACAACACCTTTCCAGGCAGACTACTTACACTCCTTAGGGTGTTCCCCCAAGAAAATCGTAACCCAGTAACTGGGTGAGAACTGAGGTTTTACGGACTGGGGTAGGGGCCATCCATAATCTTCTTCAACAGAAATAGGCCACATTTTGACCCCCAACCCCCATCGTCGACCTCGTCGACTTTGGTCCTCCCTCTCTTATCGACGTCTACTATTACCGTCATCCTTCGAAATCAATAACAATTGCGATATTCACGTATGTTGAGTATTTGGTCGCGAAGATAAAGGCAGATTTTGAGTGAGGAAATTTGGACAGTGGTAGATGAAAATGGCATCTATTTTTCTGCCAATACCATTGTTTAATATCGTTTAACTGTATATGCCAGTTTTATTATTTGTCAATTTAAGTCTTTGTCATATGCTGCAGCAGCGTGGACGGCACTGATGCTAACGTAACGAACTATGCGCGCACGCCATGCTTTCATCCGTGTTGTAGTTCTGTCAACGTTGACAGACCGCCTACACCCCCACCCCCCAACGTTAACTAACGTTCACAATCGAAGGACCCCTACCCCGTCTGTTGGTGTCGACGTAGATTATTCATGGCCCCTTACAACGTAGTTTACTGGCAGTAAAATCCTGGTAAACTGGAACCAGTTTTGACCAAGTTAACTGGGTGCGTGTGGTTTACTGGGTGCGTGGTTTACGGGGTGTCTCAGTAACTGAGTAAGTCAGAGTACGTTTGCAAGTTAACTTGGTTTGCTAGTTTACTGTGTTATCAAGTTAACTTGGTTGCCTAGTTAACTTGGTTGGCTAGTTCACTTGCTTTGCAATGTAATTGTGACCCAGCAACTGGGTTGGATCTACTCTGCAAATAATGCTAACATCAAAACGGCAGAATCCTGGGCAGTGCTACAGATGAAGGCAACAGGCAAATTTTCAATAAAGACAAAGTATATTGGGCAATTCTAATTTCCATATGGACCACTCCATTTCCCAGATGAGTCTTTCGAATCCCAGACAGGAATTTTCCACACAGATTTTTCAAAATCCATACGGGAAAATGTTCCAATTCCCAAATGAATTTTCGACACTCTAAAGATCCAAAATCCCGAATACCAATTTTGCACAGCATTTTTCCGTATGGAATTTAAAGCTGGTCGTTTCTGACCCAAACCTCCCGTTTTCTGATCTTCTTGGTTCTGGACTGAATCAACTCGTAGGAGACGGCTCGAACATTTTTTTTTTAAATGGGCCATGAGGCCCAGGTCAAAAAGTAACTTACAAACTACTAGAGCTAAAAAAAAAATCCCAGAGCGGGCGGTTTTCTTAGTCGTCATCAGAGAAAAGGCGCTTTTGAATCTCCCCGATGTGCGTCAAACCGTTCTCGAGATATCGTTTTGAACTCTCTACTCGGCCCCAACCCAGTGAGGGCTTCGCTGTTGCTCAGCCTGAAAGAACTCCATTCCTATTTTTAAGACGCCGGATTGAATCCTGATTGCAGAACGAACTTCACTTTCACGTCTCTTCGAGCAGCCCAGTCCCAGTATATACAGTTCTGGAATGCGGGTAGAAGGACGCGATGTACCCTAATTAAGTCTCGTCTCGCCCAGGTGGCCGTGTTCTGCCAAATGTTCATCATCATGGTGTCCGCGGTCGATATCGTCTGCTCAACATATAAAACGGAGCAGCAATCAGCCATTCCGCACGTGCTGGGTCCAACCTGCTGCATCGGGTTACAGTTGTTTTTTAGGCGACACACGGAAGTCGCGCTTAGATGCCTGCGACACCTTATTCGTGTCACCGCCAGCGTAGAACAAAGTGCCGACGAGTGCGCTCTGGTATGCCTATGCTTCAACTGAACTGTAAATCCCGTGTTTTCGGATTTTACGACGGTAGCTCCAAACGAAGGAACTGTGAAATCACAACAATCATTGTCCTGCGGTTCAGAAACCCTCTAGATTCTGTCACAAATGACAATTATCGAAGAGAAAAGTTTTGTAAGGTATCTCATGACTTCAAATGCCAACAGGTATTCGTAGATCGCTTAAGCTTATCATTCAGGGTACTATGAAGTTAAGAAAACGAAGTCCTTCGTGATTTAATTAAGGGCTGCGGCAACGAATTCACGTCATTACTGTCGTGAAATCCGCACGACATCATGTTGTACAGTGTAGTCTCTTAATTCACTGTTTTCTCGTAGGACAATCTACAACGTAAGGATTTCAGGTTTATAAATTTTTACTTAGAGTTTTAGAAAATCCGAAACATTTTATGCTCCAAAGTTTTCTATCAATTTGTTGGGAATTTAAGTTATTACAGTGTGTGCTATATCATTTTATTTGGGTGTGGACCTATGATAGACCTCCTGAAGCACACGCCGATAACTTCCGTATACTTCTCCGGTTGGACAGCGCCGCCTACAGCGCGTGGCGGAGCATGAGCGCCTACGTTGCCGGGCGTATCGTGTGCTAGCGGTGGTCGTGCACATGGCCGTCATGTATGACGTGCTGAGCCAGGCCAAGTACTACTGGCTGGGAGGCGGCCTCCCCGGTCTGTACGCCGTCTTGGCTGTGCTCTTTGACTTCGGGCTAACGGCTTCTCTCGCCGGCGTCTACGACGCCTTCCTGCCCTTCGTCCTAGCCGTGGCCGCAACGTCGGCCGAGTTGCACGGGGCGATCGGACGCACGCTGGAGGTGATGAACTCTACAAACGCAAGAGTTAAGGGGCCTCTACATCAGATTCAGAGTTGCATGATAACATGGATAAATTAGTTCGCCCTGCCGGGCCACCCAGAATCCAGCGTGTGTACCCTGAATCCGGTGTGGATACCTCGGAATAATTTACTAGCCCCTCGAAATTAATGGCATTACAGCCCTAAATATATTTGTTTTTCGGTTTAACAATTTAACTCGATGTCGACTTGTCACAAAATACTACTCTTTCTGCCTTAAACATAGTGGTAAATTATTCCGGGGACATCCACACCGGATTCTGGGTTTTAGATTCACAGTGCACAGGGTCCTCTAACAGGCCAGGGGCCAGGCATATTTACCGATTTAAAAAAATTAACCAGTAAGGTCAGCAAAGCCCTCGAGGGTCATAACTTCAAGGGCGTTGCCGGGCCGCTTCCGGTGGTCCGAAAAATCCCCAAAAATTCTAAGATTGCCTTTTTTACCTAACTGCACCGATTGCCCACTGCGCCCATCAAACTTTCGAAAGTGATGAAAATAGAAATCTACACACACTGACTGACGAGCTCTGGGTGAGCCCGGCAGTCGGTTGCCTCTGGTGTTCCCCGAAAGTGCAAGGGCTGCATTTAAGAATGTGGGGCGGGTGCGCGCCTGGCGTTGCCCGAGTGGGTAGCGGTTGCGACAGTGGCGACACCTTGCGACCGTTGCACCATCAAAGATCAGAAAAGCTTTCAGAAAATGCTTTCAGGAACTTAGAAAAGTTTTCAGACTTTCAGGAAAGCAAGCAGATAATCACAATAGCTATCAGTCAATCAGAAAAACCATGAGGTTATCTGGGAAGCTATAAGTTAATCAGAAATCCTATTAGGAATTTCTGATAGCATTTCTGATTTCCTTACAGAATCTACACCAGTGAAGGCCAGCGGCAGCCGCCCGTCAGAATGGGGTAGGGGTAGACCCACGGGATGGCAGTGAGGATGGCAGGGAGCCCAATATTCTATAGTTTCTGAAAACTGTTTACGAACGGTTATTTGCCTATGATTTGTGCTGTTCCAGACTGAGCGCTGCACAACGCAGAAGGCAGTTCAGCAGTCCATCTTGCTCGAGTCCTCGCTGGTTGTGAATGCTGGTATGGCCCGAGCGTTTGCCTTCCTGATGCTGGTGGCTCTTGTAGTGCCTGTTCTCAGCACGGTACAGGTGAGTCCTCAAAACGAGAAGAACGGCAGCCTTCCTAGAAATCTTGTGTGTGACTTAAATCCGATGAAATAGCTTTGATCAATGTACACCTGGGGGGGGGGGGCTCTCAGATTCTTACCCTTTTTCCGAAAAGGGGCGCTACGCTACCCATGAACACAACGGTTTCAGGATTTTCAATGCACACTTCAAGGCAAAAGGGAGGGCTAGCCAAACCGACAAAAATGCAGTGAAAGCGCGAAAAGAATGAAAGGGTAAACCCAGATGACAACATGCCTCCTCAATCTCGCCTTCTTTTTCGAATACAATCATTGGCCCTGAAGTCGGACGCTTTTTGAAAGAAAAAAAAGCCTGTAATTCCTGCAATTTTGATAGTACGAAAAATCGGTTCGGGATCTAGGCGTGTTATGTCAACAAGCACCTTACGCAAGAAAAAATATTTTTTTTAATGAACGGTCTTCTGGTGAGGACTGCCTGAATAGCGTCTGACTTTGGGAACCAAAGTGCCTTAAAGTCGGACAAGGTGCCCTAAAGTCGGACAAATGCATTATTTACAATGAATTTGCAGTAAAAATGACAGAGGATCATATTTAATCGTTTGGTGAGACGTAAGGTCAGTGTAGGAGTTGCCACGGGTAAGTGGAAGCACCACGGGTGGGAAGGAGAGAGGGGGGGGGAGGGGGGAAATTAAACTTTTATAAAAATTCTGTTACTCTTATACAATAACACAACTCGCAAGGACTTTGCATCAGTAAAAAAAGCAACAAATAACAGCTCAGTAAAAAGACCAATTTTATTTACAGAAGGAAAACAATCTTGAGCCTGACTAGTACCTAGCATCGTTAAAAAGTTGGCTGGGTGTGAATACGCCTAATCGTGCAGAAAATTTCCGACATGAACCTACTTTGGACGGCGATTTCTAGACAGTGCTTCTAGGTAAAAATATTTTGATTGCGGCGTTAGAAGCTCTTTATAGTGGCCAACATAGAGCAGTCTCCTTTATATTTTTACCTGGCACCGTTAAAAAGTTAGCTGGGTGTGAATACGCCTAATCGTGCAGAAAATCTTCGACACGGACGTACTTTGGTAAGCGATTTCTCGGAAGTGCTGCTAGGTAAAAATATTTTGATTGCGACGTTAGGAGCCCTCCGTGGTGGTCAACATCGAGCAGTCTCCATTATAGTTTTACCTAGTACCGTTAAAAAGTTGGCTGGGTGTGAATACGGCTTATCGTTGGGTGACGAATTTTTTTAAAGTCCCGACCCATAATGTGCTGAAAAAATGTCTCCAAATTTAGAAATTTTCGTATTTCTCGACGTTCCATGAAGTAAGGGCTCTGTTTCTTAATAAAAAATTGGCCAAAAAATATTTTTGGCCAACTTCAGACTGGTGCCAGCAAGACCGAGTAAGCAGCGGTACACTTCACGCGCGCGCGCTCAGCGCATGAAAACCTCTATTGCCTTCTTATTTTGCAGACGAACCTAGCGTGTCCGACTTTAGGGCGCTATGGAATATCGCTTCCCGAAACCGATACAATCGCCGGAAAAAAATTTGGGAGGTCTCATCGATCGTGAAGGGAAAGGGACATAGATTCACATAAGTTGGTGTCGAAATGCAGCGAGCATCGGTCACTGAAAGCCCCACATTCTCGAAAAGCAGTTAGAAAAATGACGTATTTCGTCGACTCCAAACTGCAAAGTTCAAAGCATTTTGACGGGTGTGTTATAACTAATACTTGAAAAATGTTCTCAGAGTCAGAACCGCCAACGTCTTTACCTATCCATTGAACCCAAGAAAGTTAAATTTCGTCTACAGGTTGTCGATTTAAAGCCAACCTTAGTTAAAAACAGCGCAATGTCCGACTTTAGGGCGCAAGTCCGACTTTAGGACCAATGATTGTACGATCACCGAGGGGCAAATAACTTCAACTCTATGTGTACACCAGAAACTCAACAACTCAGCCAACTCAGGAAAACTCAAGCAAAACTCAGCCAACTCAATTCCAACTCAGCCAACTTTGCGCCAACTCAATGCCAACTCAGTCAATAATGCCAACTTAATGTCAATCGCAGCGCCAACTCGCGGCGAACTCAGCCAACTCATCGCCAACTCAATGCTATTTCACAGCCAACTCAACGCAAACTCATAGCCAAGGAATCATCCTTAAAGTACGTCCGCTCATTATGACCGCCCAATGTAGTGTAGACCCTCCCTCCTCCTTCGTCCGCTTCTGTCTATATTGAAGGCCCCCCCCCCCCTTCCCTTGGACGTCCATTTTTACCAAACTAGAACCCCAAACCCGAAATTAGAAAAAAAAGTTTGATAATGGCTTCCTCCGTTCGCCTTGCGCTCTTCTTTTGCAATTAAAAACAGGATGTCCGATATGCCCCCCCCCCCCCCCTTTTTCCCTTGTCCGCCACCGTCCGTTTCCGGACACAGTATGTGACGGCCATTTTGAAGCATATCAGCTTGAAGCGTAACGTTACGATCTTCTTTAAGCATACGATGGGAAATCTCTCATGCATTCACATGAAACTGCCCCGCTTCAAACCGGCAGTAGCTGTGAGTACGCTTCAAACAGGCGTAACGATACGCCTTATTTTTACCAGGGCGTCTGTAAATGTACGGCGGCTCAAAAATGTTGGTGCAATACCGCCAAAATTTTTCGCCGACTGACGACGCTTCGTGCGCGTAACGAGTCACACTGACGCTTCTGCCTCCGGGTTTTTCTTCGTACCGGTGGTACTTGACTCCCGCTTAGAGCTTAGCCGCCAGGAGACCGTCAGAAATGAAAATCTGCGGGCAGCATCGGAATACGGATATGCATGCCAACTGCGCCAGATTTCTTGCACGCCAAACTCCGCATGGGGCCATTCACATACTACGTAATCAAGATTTTCGGTTTTTTCGACCCCTCCCTCCCCCTTGTAATCAGGCGTAATCGCGGCCGAGGACATAGATTAAGAGAGCCAGCTTGATCGACAGACATAGTAGAAAACTTATCTAGTTTTCTTAGACGACCACGAAGAGTAGCTTGCCGCTCACCAGCCATTAGCAGTGATCTGAAAAACAAGGTTCGATGACGATGGTTGCACATATGGCCTTTCCCTTTGTAGACCCTAAAATTGCCTTCGAAACGTCTTTGATGAGCACAGGCGTGTCGCCAAACAATTCACATTGACGTGCTAATTCTTGCAAGGCTAAGTCAAGAGAAAGGTTTGAAAAACAAAAATAGATTTGGGAAGGTAATCGCAGATGATTTTTTGCACACCGTTCAAGTGCCCAGCCATCGCCGCACATCCGTCGAAAGCATGGCCCCGTTGCTTTGATTTGTCAATTCCCAGGCGAAGCAGCACGTCATTATGGGTAGGTTTGGTGAATTCAACCGTTCCACTTGTGACGCTGACAAGTCCTATGAACACTTCATACGAATGGAGAGAGGCCCTATCTACGGAACGAAAACACACTGAGCTGTTCGTCAAAATAGAGGTCCAAAGTTGGAGATGAGGGTCTAACACCAAGACGGCACGCTTCCATGTTTACATGGGCTGCCGGATGGAAGTGGTTAATGGCGGAGGAATACGCATGGCGAGCATCCTTCCGGGGTAGACGAAAATCGCCTAGCCGGACGTTGTAGTACACAAAATGCCACAGCAATACAAGAGCACAGCGCTGGATGAGACCCTAGGCTAGGCGGGGTACACGGGTGTTGTGTTCCCCCACTCATCTTTGCAACTCCCCGCCTACACCGCCGTACTCGTTCCTCGTTTCGTTTCCTCCGCCATCGACATGTGGACGCGGCCGTCAACTCCGGCGTCGTCGTCCTCGCTTGGCACTGTTGGAAGCAGTAATGGTGGTGATGGCGAGAACGTGGAGCGCCACGGAAACTGAGCGCCACCCGTGGCAAGGGTCGTGTGGAAACTGCCCTGGCGAAAACAAAGTGTTAACAGAGTGTTGTAATTAACTCACTTTATTGTGTTCAGAGTGTGTTAGTATAACACGATATATGATGTTGAAAGTGTCTAAATTTGGACTGAAGTGTGTTAAGAGTGTGTTAGTAACATTTATTTTGCGTTGAAAGTGTCTTCATTTTCCCAAAGTATCGTAAAAGTGTGTTAGTCCTCTGAGTGATCTCGGAGAAGCCTTGGAATTTTATGTAACGAGTGCAGTAGAATCGTGTTAAAAGAGTCTTCCGTCTTCGAAACTGTGTTCGGAGTGTGTTGAAAGAGCACTATGCCATCAGAAAAGTGTTACAATTGTGTTAAAAGGGCTCTACGGACTCCAAAGTGTGTTGGGAATGTCTTCCGACAGCGGCGCTCCACCAGAAAAGTCTGTTACGATTGTGTTAAAAGAACGCAGGATGGTGTGTTACGAGTGTGTTAGGAGTGTGTTGCCGCACCGTGCCAAAACGAACTTTTAACACACTTTTTAGGCAGTGAAAATTCCCGCCTATGAATAACATTTCAATTCTAAGAAAAACGAAATGTCCTTAACTTCCGATTTAAATACTCGGTCGTTTAAATACAGTATCGTTTTGCTCTTTGAAAACCTGATCAGCGGCGAAACCCTATTTAGTTTCGCTTCGAGGTGGCAGAAGATGCGCGAATCACAACGCAGCGGGAGTGGGAGAAGAGAAAGTCCAATTGGTTGCCTACCTATCCGGCTGATGATAGTGGAAAGATAATATGGTGACAAGGAAAGGGGACCCGGGGGGGGGGGGGATGTTCGGATGCTTTGCTCTCTGATGCTACCCCGAGCGAAAGGATTTTTAGTTAAACTGGAGTTCTGCCCCTTTTTCTGTTTCATAAGTGTAATAAAAAAGGAGTGCCAGTGTGTAGTGTAGTCTGTGGTCGGAGGTGGAAAATTAGGTTCCTGCAGAGTTCATTTTAAACGGTAGAAGTCACTGCAATCGTATGTGAAGTGTGAAACTCCAGTTTTACTCGACGCTATATATGCTTTCAAAAAGAAGTTTTATAGTCATTCGTAGTGGTAAATACACTTCAATTTGACTTTAAACCACGCGTTTAAAAGATAATACCGACTGTAAAGCTAAGTAAACTGCGATTTGAACTGGCTATTATCCAAACTTTCGAAGCCCTCTTTAGGGCATAGTTTTAATCTACACTGACACTACAGTTTTGCCTCCAGTCAAGGACCACCGCGGGGCTTAGAAGAATATCGAAGACCGATCGCGGCCTTCCTGGCATGGCTGGCTAGCTGTGTGGTCTAATGCGTCCAGTTCTAAAGTTCCATGTCCCGGGTTCGAATCTCATCGGTGTTAGCGCAGATTTTCTACTTTCTGAAGCCCTCAAGGGTAGAGGGGTTCATTTGCCAAAAGTGTTAAAATGTAACGGGGCTGGTTTAGATTCCGGTTCTGTGTTGAAAACCATGAATTTTGGTACCTCGGTTTTTTTTATCCGACCACCGGAAGGGGTCGCGCATCGAGCCGGAAGTTTCCATGTTACGCCCTATACAGGATTTAAAAAAAAATTCGTATTACACACAAATAAATATTTACTGTGGTAAGACACCCCATATTAACACCCATATAGACGAAAATTTCGTCCGTTTTGCTCTATCTGGCACCGTTTCTGAGTTTGAAGCTCTGGAACACTCAAAATGAACAAATTGTTCTTAAAACGTTATTTTGAGTGTGCCAGAGCTTCAAACTCAGAAACGGTGCCAGATAGAGCAAAACGGACGAAATTTTCGTCCTATGGGGGGTTAATAAGGGGTGTCTTACCACAATAACTAGTAGATATCTACACACAAACTATACATAAATGACAGTTATACAGATGGACTCGATTTTTAGCCAAACACTACGCCCCATCTTTAATATATGGGAAGGTTAAGTTATCAACGTCACGGGGAGGGGGGGGGGGGGGGGGGTCGAAAAGTGGCCTTAAATAGGTCACGTAGTATGAGTACGGTCTGTTTTGGTGCCGGAGTAAGGGCGTCGATGTATGTTTGAACACCGGTGGTTATACTTGATCCGAGAACTATTTATTACCTTGCAAAAGGTACCCTTAAAATTAAGCGTCTCCCTGACTGCTGTTTACGACTCTGACTCCTCTTAGCGACTGCCAGGGCCCTCCGGTCTCCCCTGCCTCCAACCCAACGTGGAGCCCGGGGAGCCGTCAGTTATGCTGCTGACCCCGCGCTTTTGTGCCCCCAAGGCAGTGGCGTCAAGCGGGGGTTTTTGCCGTAGCGGCTGCTACAGCTCTGAGGGGATGGGTCCCCCCTCGAGAGGGTGGTGAAAGGTGAAAAGTGAAAGGAAAAAGGAAGGGAAAGTGGCGGAAAATGAGAAGAAAGGAAGGAAGAGGAAAGAAAGCGCATAAATATGCACATTTAATAGCGTGTTGTGGCGTTAATAGCGGTCTGAAGGGTGGGTGGGTCCCCACGGAGGCCAGCTTGCTACACCACTGGATTTCAAGCTTGACGCCACTGCCCCAAAGCCGTTTCCCCTCCTTCTGGAATGCTGTGGTGGCGCGCTAATTCAAACCAGTAACATACCTGCAATACTGGCAGACATTTACTCGTGGATGGTTGTGGGGTCAGCTACTACTGAGGTCCCTAACAGGTCCCTTAACCGCGCAGCCCTACTAAAGTCCACCACCTGCAACGCTGCGATCGGGCGAAAGCGACATTCAAAAAGTGGCCTAAAATCGGTCACGTAGTGTATGAACGTCCCCTTACCGTCTACCGTGTGGTGCGCAGGCGTACCCCGCGGCCGGAGAGGCCCAAGCGCCTCGCGGCCGTACGCGATACGATCAGATGCGGAAAAAACATGAAAGACTTCGTAAACGTTGAAGAATACATCAGCTCATTATTTTTGTAATCAACCATCAGTTGTTCCTATCAACTATCCCATCACAATCTAGGATTGGGATTTTTTTTTACATGACCCCTCATAGACTTCTCCGAACGAAATTGTACGATTTCGATGAGGGTTTGCAAGGGGAAGGAGACTCGCTGATTCAGATTCTGATGCCCATACGAAAACTCAAAGGCTGAAAGCTACGTTTCAACTCTACTTCACACAGTTTACCCAACAATGCTCACACACATTGAATTTCACACACACCAACACAGTCACTCAAGTTGGCATTACTGCCGATCTTCCCACGAAATTCAAAACTCTCTTTCGACAAATTTTCGCTCAACAATAATTTAACTTACCCAAAAAATAAAGTTCTTTTTCTTCTTGATCACATTCCAATACTTATCCGCAATATTTTCTCAACGAATCATTCATTAATATTTCTTCCTCACACTTCTCACTCCTGCTATCTTCTCCTTCCAGATCCTGTTTGTCACATACGCATTCCAAAGACCCTCAAAACAATCAGGAAAACTACAAAATCTCAGCAATATCGACTGACTCTACTCCGGGCCTCCTAGGATTTCACTTTCTGGAATCGTATTTTTTCACACTAAACCGCAACCTAACAGAGCAATGTGGTCAACGGGTGCCTTTCCCCGACTGAAGGCTCGTCACAGCTTTTCCCAGCGGTAATTTTTTACTATAGCAGCTTCTCGCTTTGAAGGTTGAATTCAGGCAATTATGGTAGGTATGGATGTGTACAACGTTACTACGTTTCTATTAAGCTGCGCTCTGCCACCGTTTCCTGGTAAATTAATAACCTCATACTGCCCCCCCCCCCCTTACACCACACAAAATGACGCCCAAGTGTAGCCTTTACTTTCGCATTTCTAGGAAGGTGAATGCATGTGGGGGAAAGGTGCGGTTTGGATAAGGGTGTATTTGAAGTAGAACCACATCTGGTGGAACTTCCAAGTCGGGGACGTAGCGGGGCGCGGCTTCCGCGATGAGCTTTCCGCAACGGCCGCTAGGAGGCGCTCACGGATGTGGTCGGTTAAACAGCACCTGCTGGACTTGGACGACACAACAGACAGGGTCCTCGTTCATATTCCAGAACTTGCCCCATACATTCATTCACCCTTCTACAAACAGCGCCAACAGTGCAACATTTGTTATTAATTTATCAGGGAATGGTGTTAGAGCGCAGCGCACCAAAATAGAAACGTAATAACGTTTTACACATCCAGACCTACCATAATTGACCAAACTAGAAAAGCGAGAAGCCGCTATAGTAAATAATTTCCTTTCCCAGCATTCTCCTTCTTTTGAAAACTTGAGTTTTTTCTCAGTGTGACTGGTAAACTGCATTTTAACCAGTATTATGTGACGAAAACTGAAGTAAAACTGGGGCGTGAACTCAGGAGAAAATACAGTTTGTCCAGGTACTTCGTCTGCAGTTTAACTAAAGTTAACTGCACTCAAATTTCGCTGTAACCGTAATTAACTGATTTTCAAATTAAGTTGTCGTTGCAGTAAGAATCAAGTTTTTCTATTCCCTGCAATACATAAGTATTGAAGTTTTGCACTGTGGTCAGAACTGGACATCCACCCGGACCTGGGTCTCTTTTTTGCTCCAAATGGGAAGCCTGAAGTCCACTGAGCGGCCTCTCTAAAGCTACACCTTACAGATCCTGTCTGACCCCACGACGGCCGCGTACTTCTCGCTGACCGCGACCCCGCTCGTTCTCATCATCTACTACCCGCTGTGCGACGCCGGCGACAAGATAGAGGACGAGCGCGAATGTCTGGTGAAGCGAGCTTACTGCGGACCGTGGCTGGAGGAACCGCCGCAGCAGCGCCGCCTGCGACTGGGGATGATGCAGGTGACGGCCTGGGCAGGAAACGTAGCTGAGGGGGTGACTCGGAGCCAACTCGCGAAGACTTTACACGAAAGGTGTGAGCATGTGACCAAATTGACTCAGAAGGGTGGGGTTTGGCTCGCACAGACACGGTAGGCAGTCCATTTTAATGCTAAATGTGTGCTCTACAGCGTGTCTAGAAGAACTTATTTTGGTTTGTGTAGCTGTAACTTAATTCATGAAAGCATTAGTTACACTATTTCTAAACTTTTGTTTTTTTATCAGCCAAGTCCCAGAGAACGGCTCCAAAGTACATCAACCTGAACATTTTCAGAATCGCCAGCCTTTTTCGCATCCAGTGAGCCAAACCCTACCCTCCTAAGTCAATTTGGGCTCGAACGGCACCGGTTTACATGAAAAAAGGGGAGCGTTAAAAATTTGAACTCTCAACGCGAAAACCCACAGATGAAAAAAGCTGAAACTCACATATGTTATTTTCCATACCGAGCTCTATCAGTTCTCAAAACCTCGTCGTGCCGCAAATTATTTTAAGCAAAGGGCCTTTTGTTTCCTAATATGCCTGGAGTTAAAACTGCAGCGCTCCAGCGTTTTAAGTGCGAAAATAAATCAAAATTAGATTTCTGCAAATTTAGGACAAAAACGCCGATATCTCAAAAACCGTAAGAGTCACAGCGTTTTCCTTGAAATTTAAGTCCTTTGGGGCCCTACTTTGGTCAAATTGACCTTAGATAATATTTTCAAAATTTTTCTGCAACATTGATTTTGACAGCTGTAAGGGGCAGTTATGCCTCATTCGGGTGCCCTGCGCGACCCCTTCCGGTGATCGAAAAAAAATTTCGAAAGTCGGAAAGATCTTGTATTTTGTTATAGCATCCGAATTCGATCTCGCTCACTGACATTTTTGACTTCGCTTTTTTTTTTTGCCCCTCTCTAATATAGGGGGTTGAAGTTAGGGGTGGGTTTTGTCATTTTTTATGGTTTTGCGGGTCTGGAGCACGAAAGGGTGGTCGAATCGTGTACCAAATTTGAGGGGGGGGGGGGGGGGTGCATCAGTAGTGCCCTCAACGATTCGCAACCCCAAATCAGTTCTACCCCTACCGGGGGTAGCTAGCCCCATGCTAAGGGCTGCAAATTTTGAGGGGTGGATTTCTTGACAAGAGATTGATGTTCCACCCCTAGTCCATCTCTGACGAAATTTTTGGACCCCTCGCATACCGATAAGTGCCCCAAAAAGCAAATTTTCAAAAATTGAGTTTTGTTTTTTAGGGGTTGCTCGGCAGGGGTTGGTGATAGCGGGATGCGGTTTGGCCGGCAGATGGCCGGGGCCACAGGGCTTGCAATGCGACCATTTTTTTTTCACCCTCCAAACCAACCCCCTTTAGGGGGTGGGGGGTGAGTGGGAATAGGTGGGGCTGGGTGTGGGTTTGACCAATCGTGAAAATTTTGACGTTAGCTTGTCAAGGACCGTCATTTAGCCCTGATCACCATAAATTTTGAAATTCCAGCAATTTTAAAGGTGTTTTTTGGGACCTTTTTCGGTCGAAATTTCCACCCCGCCGCAGTCGAACAGCCATCCCCTCCGAAAGGGGTGGCTCCCGGATCTGGTACTTTGGGACCTTTAAGCACAACCATAGATGCAACTCCATGCAAAACGGCAACTTCCTAGCTTTAAAAACGTGGAAATGGCGAGCATCGGAAAAAGTAGGGCGCTAATTTTGATGGGCAGTGTAGTAGGCCCCGACATGCTATTTGCAACACGTTTATTGCATTGTTCGCAGGCGACAAGCGGCCATGGAGGGGCGCTGCGGGTGCACGGCGGTGGACCGTTCAACAAGCGGACATGCAGAATTGTGCTCCGTTCTTGGTTTAATTTCCTCCAGATATTGATGAAACTTTAGATAATTTGGCTGTAAACACAAAACGATTCCGTAAATTATTCTAAAAATGTGATTTTCATCACTCTTATCTGCAGAGTCAATAGCTTACTCCGGAGAAGAGCTTGACCGGAAACAAGAATACGACAAGAATCACATAAGCGGAAACGGAAACTAACGGTAACGGAGCCCGTGCTTCGCCGTTAGCCACGAGCTGACTCAAAAATTTGGAGGCAGCTCTCGCTGGCGTTAAGTCACGACCATTTAATAGGGACACACATTGGGGGGCATCCATATACCACGTGACCCAAAATAGGCCACTTTTAAACCCCCCCTCCCCCCGCGTGACCTGGCTAACCTAACCTTCCTATGTATTTAATATAGGAGCGTGACCTGGGGCTGACCCCCCCTCCCCCAACTAGGTCACGTGGTATATGGATGCCCCCTTGCCGGAACTACTCCGCGCGGCCTGAGGATGCACTTCTTTAGTCCGCGCAGTGCAAGAGCATGGCAATGGGTGGTTCCCGAAGCTAACCGGACCCAACGCTCCGCCGTCGGGTCGACCCGACCAAGAGACGGTTCGGGTCGGGTCGACTCGCAGGCTACCCGACCGCTAGGGTGTTTGAAAAAAAAAAAAAATTCGGCGACTCGAACGGAATTAGATGCGGCCCAGGCTAGGAATCCCATGAGACGCCCCGTGGGAAATGAAAGCCCATGGGTCTCCATGGGAAGACAGATCCTATGAGAAGTAGTGGGAGCCAAAACCCATACGGTTATGGAACCGATTTCTCATGGGAGCAGGGCGTGTTTCCCATGGGATGGAGGTCCCATAGGAAATGGGTCCCCATGGAGGCGTGGCCCCATGGGGAATGGTTCCCCACGGGTGTGCGGTCCCATGGTTAAATATTTGCTGAGCCCAACTTCAAACCACCATCACCTTCAAAAGCTTCTAAGCGAAGCTTCCGCTAGGGGGGTGCCGTAACCGCTCGGAGGCGGCTCGCGGCGACGCAAGTGGGGCCGCCTGGAAGCAGGCAAGCCCGCAGCGCACCGCTGCGTTCTACTTCATCGCAGATGCCTACCGCCCAGGCTGAGGCCGACCGCCGCGTTCGAGACGCGTGGCCTCCTTCTCTTTCGCTCCCACCACAGCGGAGTGGAGCGAGAAAGAGAAGTCGCGTGAACTTTTAGTCATGCAGCTCCGTGCGAAAGAGACAGAGTGAGTGTGCGACAAGAAAGAAGCGGGACCGCCGGCTGTGCGAGAGAGGCAGCGGCGGCGGGGTGGCGGGGCGGTTGGTGCGGGGCGTGCGAGAGAGGCAGATAGTCACTGTGCGACAAGAAAGAAGCGGGCCCGACGGCGGCGCAGCGTCTGCCAGCTCGGTCTGAGGCGTCACCCCTGCCTGCACGACTCGGCTCGGCTCGGCTCGGCCTGGCTCTGTGCTGGGCTTGGCCACGCAGTAGGGCTCGGCTGGACTCGGTGTGGGGTGTGGATCCGAACGCATTAGTACTACTCGGTGCAGCAGTACCAGAACCAGGACCAAAAAACCGTTCACATTGCGCGCGGATAGGAAGCGAACCAGCGGGGTCCGAACTGCCGTGCTTCTCCACTTGGCCTTCTGAGGGCAGCGGGTTCGCCTGTCTCAAAGGGGTTTTGTGACGTCAGTGCTGCAAAGGGCCCGCCGTTAAATTTCTCGTCCGAGGACCATCCGTAAATCCGAGATCGGCCTAACAAAACTGAAAGCGCCGTCGGGAGTCGAACCACGAATCCATGCATCTCGAAGCAGGCGCGCGCTGCCTCTGCGCTACGGATCACAAACATACAGAATATGCCCAGCCGGCTCCAGCTTGCGGCATGTGGTCAGGAAGCCGCTCTCATCACCCTAGGAGGTTGGCCCGACGTCGACAGTACTGTCTTCGCAGCACCTTCTGTCTCACTCGCACACTCAGCACTACGGGCCGCCTCAGTTCCCTCCCGCTGAAGCGAACAGGCCAAAACAACAACCGCCTTTCTTGGACAAGGGGGATGCAGACCGGAAACAAGCTAGCGATATCGTGATCACCAAACGAACCCCTAGCAATAATGACAACAACCGGGATGGTTGCGCAAAATCAACCCAGCGGCGAGGTGTGATGCGACGTGTAGGGGTGGGTAGGTTAGGTTAGGATAGGTTAGGATAGGTTAGGTTAGGATAGATTAGGTTAGGTTAGGATAGATTAGGTTAGGTTAGATTAGGTTAGGATAGATTAGGTTAGGTTTGGTTAGTTTAGGATAGGTTAGGTATGGGTAGGTTGGGATAGTTTAGGTTAGGGTAGGTGGTAGGATGAGAACCACGAAAGCACCCACTATACGGTAAACCAAACGCAACAACAACCGCAGCTCTGACAAAAGACATACCGGAAAATCCCCCAACAACAACAAAACCATAAAAACAACATCCAACCAGACGCAGCAAATTCATCAAAATTTGAAATTTGAGTATATGGCTCAGCACCTGAAGCTTGCTTCTTCCTAGTCCTATGAGAACACTGACACACGGGCCACGCCCCCACGGGCCGGCTCTGCCTGTTAAGGTATGCCACCTCGGTAGGCAACCACGGTGGCTGTGTGCAGTGGTGCACGTTGGGTTGCCTACCCGAACTCTGGCAGGCGCTCCTCCGGATTCGCCCTGCCATACAAAGTCGTTTGTACATATAAAACAACAAAGGGAGTTAGGATTGCCGGCTAGTAATTCCCATTTGTGCCCTCAGGGTTGGAGAAAGGATTAGTTGCTAAATATAACACTTATGATGCTTTCAATGCAATTCGTCACCATTTACTTGTCAATCAAGTGTTACATCAATACTAATTATAATCATTTCCAAATCATTTTCATAAATGCCTATTCTGCTTTATCTGACTTCTCTTTCAGTTTCTGTAATGAAAGCACAGGCAAATGATTAAAATTCATAAAATAATTATTCATAATCAATGGATACATCAGTAGCTGACAAACTGGTAGCAGTATACTCACAACAGCATCGGCACAGTCCTTGAATTTACTTCTGAGAGTAGGCTTACACTCAGTTTTAAGGAAGTTTTCAAGATGATCTGTGTTTGTGTACCCTTGCATCATTTTTTTAGCCATGAATACACCTGGAAAGAATGGGACAGTCGAGTATTTGGAAAAATATGATTCGTTGGTTTGACGAAAACACCTATTTACCATAAAAAGCTTCTATTCCTGCTCGAGGGGCAGCATCTTTCTTTTTGGCCTCTGGTGTCTTGGGGCTGACACGACCCGTGAGGCTGAGGGTAGCACATTTTGCTTCACCCCACATCTCCACTGCCAGGTCTCTTACTATTATTGTTAATTTAACATCTCCTTTTTGAATTTTTCTCCAGACACAAGACTTGATATATATATCATTTCCGATTAGAGCCTGGATGGAGACAAAAAAAAGGAAAATGATACTAACATACAGTGGGGCAGATTTGCAGACTGAAAAAGTAAAAATCTCTCACCTTTCCCTCCTTGTTGCTCTGCAACTTTTCTTGCCCCAGCAAAGCTCTATGAATCATTGGAGCCAATTCCTTTCCTCGCTGTTCATTTGGTCCTTCAAAGCCAAAGTCCATTGTTTAAGCACAAGAAAAAGGCAACAATTATCAAATTTGTAAGATATTATTCTTTTGAATAGAGAAATGGAACCAACACTTACCTAGAGGATTTAAGACTTCGTATGAGTCCTGCTTCTTTTTTGGACTTTTCTTTTCTTTCTTTTTCATCTGTTTCTTCTCAATTGAATTATTAATCTTCCCTTCACTAATCTCTTTATTTTCAGAGTCCTTAGGAGATACTAATCATGCAAACAGGAAAAAAACAAAAACACAAAAGAGTTGCAAGTTATGTATGAAAATAATTTAAGAGAAACGTTGCATATGTACCTTGCTCTGAAATTATTAAGTTCGGAGCAGCATCATTTTTGCTTGGGGACAGAATCAATGAACCAGCTGGCTGTTGAGAAACACTAAACGAAGAATTCACTTGGACAATATCTAGAATAGGTTCTTCATCGGGCAACTTCTTTCCACTACTAATGTCTCCAGCCAATGGTGACTTTCCTGGTGTTTTACCTTCTGCAAGAGAACCAAAAGTTAAATTGAATTCACTACAAACATGAATGCCACAAAAAAATAAATGTAATCATACCTTCATCAGGCACATCTCCACCATTGACATAAGGTTTTGCAGGGGTTCTCTGGTAGGTTTCAGGTGAAATCATTTTAAGTCATCCTTAGTTGCTTGAGCAAGCTGTCTCTTGCTGACAGTTACTAATGACTTTTTAGGGCTCTCACCTTATTAATAACAGAATACATTAGATAAAGCAACAGTGACCGTGACCGTGCCGTCTTTGCCAGTAAGATGGAACACACCGTGTGGGACGAGGCATGTGTGTGTGACCAACTAAATGGGGTTTCTCAAGCAGGAACCATAGGCGACCTCTGGATGCGGACAGCACTGAGATCGCTCTTGCAGGTGGTCTTCGTTGGTGGAGTTGAGGTGCCTGTCACCCATAAGCTGAGTGGGTTAACCATCAAAACTACAAAACTACCCCGGATCGGTGGAGAGCTGTCAGGTGATTATTGAACTTCTCGAGGGCCGCCATCCAATGGCTGCCCAGGTCTTTTGTTCCTGTAAAGCACTTGGGGGTACTGGAGGTCATTGCGTGGCGCTTGGGCAGAAAGGGGTGCGACAAACCAAGCGCGCGCGCGCGCGCCTCTCTCTTGCATGGGGAGGGAAATGGCAGCTCTCCCCCGATCAAGGCCGAAGTAGTTTTGATGACAGTGTACTTGATTTGGAACTCGATACCTACATGCAATAGGCGCTCAGTTGCGGCTGTTATTTTAAAAGGCACTCACTTGGGGCTGTTGTTTTAAGAGGAACTCAGCTGTGTTCGATTTTTCATTGTTCGACAGCGAATGCAAGGTAAGATTAATCATTTTCAACGTATGGTTTGGTGCATTCATGCAAAAATTTAATGCAGCGATGTAATTAATGCAGATTAATGTACTATTATTTCAACAGCAAGTAATAATATAAATAAAAGTGTAAGTGTATTTTTAAATGGGCCGTCATTGTCAGTCATTTATACAGTCAATTCTTTTCAGCTGTGGAATGTGGGAAGCTTAAACGATCCCTTCAGCCGCAGCATGGAGGAGGATGGAATTGTAATCCCGGGGGTGACAACCCCTTTCCTTTACGTGGGCTGCTACGGGGCTCCGTTTGCGCTCCACACGGAGGATTTGGACCTCGGCTCAGTAAGCTATTGCCATGAGGGCCAAAGAGCATGGTTAGTTTCCTCTTATGGATTTGAAAGACATGTTCTGCCAATTCATTTTAGCAAGTACTTGTTACTTGAAACCCACCATTTTTGCTTAGAAAACCTTTTCAAAATTACAATTTTTTCGCTCTTTTCACAGGACTGTGTTCCCCCGTCGAAACAAGGACAAAGTAGACACTACCGTAAAATCTGTGTGTCGAGAGTATGATGGCTTCTGCAGCAATATTCAGCGCCATAAGCTGGCACTTATTGACCCCAGAGCACCTTGCCTGAGAGGGATGACGTCAACCAATGTGAGTAGAAGAACTGTCGTACTCGTCATAACTGTAAAAGTGACCAAATATATGTTAATATATGTGTATTTCTTCTTTACAGGTTGTGCAAAGCAAGGGAGACTTCATAGTCCTGGACCATGGCGCGTACCATGAAGGGGTTAATCTCGGGTCCAGCATTGCCGAGGCAATAAACTTTGGATTCGAGGATTGGGCCTCTTTCGCCAAAAAATCAACACAGTGCTCTGGCCATGGGTATGTAATGCAGACGGAATGAACGGATGTGTTAGCCGAAAACGATTTTTTTTTAGCATAACCTCAAGTTTCGTTTTCTAATTTTAACCACAGGCAAACCAAAAAGAAGGTCGGTGTAAACCTGGACATTTTCACTGACATAGACAAGTACCTGCCAAAGGTATACAAGCCAGCTTTCCCGTTTATTGCATATGTATTAAAGTTAACATTGGTTGACTATACAATTTTTGTTTTTACAGGAAACTGTAACTGGTGATATTCATGATAGAACAGCTACTAATGATGCACCAGTGATGCAAGGTGAGTTAGCGCATCTGAACTTAAAATTCCTTGTTTTTCCCTCCAAATTTATATTCTGAAGAATTTTAATATACATGTCTCTTTTTAATGTGATTTTTCCCTTTTCTCACATGTTCAGATACTGATTCTTGCACTGAGAATTCACCAGCCTCTGGTCGTCAGGTAATACTGATCAAAATAGCCTTTTGCTGTTCCTAAATTTCACTTGGTGTTGGTTGAAATTTTCTTTTTTCTCCAGCCTGTTACAAATGCAGAAGTGCCCAACTTGCAGAGTTTGGATATTGATGGTGATGAAAATAGCAGGACTTCACCAGTGATACAAGGTGTGTTACCGCATTTTAACTTAAAATTCTCTGTTTTTTCAACCAAACTTATATTCTGAACAATACGAGAAGTCTCCCACTTGTGATAAAATAATTTTTGCTCAGAAATCAGAATTTGAACATTAATGACTTTTCGTCTTATCACTTGATTTTGGTCTTGATTTCTTTGTGTTGCATTATTCGATCTCATTTTTGTAAAATCTATTATTTCTGGACCTTTTGACTCAATTTTTTTCCAATACTTTCATTGTAGGCTTCAGCTCTTTTTGGAATGGGCTCTTTGTTGCTTTTTCGTGTCGCATTTTGTCCTGTACTTTTAAGAGATTTTTTTATTTATTTGTGTTTTTAGAATTCTTCTTTTTGATTTTTTAGAACACTTAACTCTTCTCTGGTTTTTAGTATTTTTATATATTTTAATATAAATGTCTCTTTTTAATGTGATTTTTCCCTTTTCTCACATGTTCAGATACTGATTCTTGCACTGAGAATTCACCAGCCTCTGGTCGTCAGGTAATACTGATAAAAATAGCCTTGTTTCTAAATTTCACTTGGTGTTGGTTTCACTTGGAACAATACCTGTCTGTGGTACACTGCTTAACATGTTGGTCTACTCTTTCTGAACTGCACTCAACATTGCTAACCGATGTTCCCTTTTTTTCCAGGACGTTGAAATGAAAGAAAATGTGGGTGATGACAAAAATGATGGAAAAGATAATGATATTGATGAGAATGGTGATAATAATGTAAAAGGAAATGATAACAAAAGTGATGGAACTTATGATGATATTGATGATGATGAACAAAGTGATGTTGAGAATGGTGATGATCGTGAGAATGTCAGCAATTGTGTTTTTGATTTCGTTGAAGAAACGACCCAAAACCCCTCAAAATCAAAGAAACCAAGACGCAAAAAACCGAAGAATCCCAGTAGAGAAGGTAACAGTGTTAACAAGAACAATTTCTTGGAAAATGTTTTTTTTTTTTTTCCTTTAACACTAGAAGGACCAAGATTTTCCACCCCCTTTAAGGACCAAGCGGGGTCAATTGACCCCCCTTATGTTTCTAGGCTTTTAAGTGACTCTCTGTTCGCATACTGATACTGAAATGTGTCTAATGTTTCCCTGATACATGTTCATGATCGATTGAACATACGGTGTCAATTTGCTGTCAGACAAATCACTACTTAAGGAATCCCTCACAGGAACAAATTCAATCGAAGAGTGACCACCATCGGTTTTGGCATCGTCGCTAGCCTCGTCGCCGGATTGCGAGGGCAAGATGTTGAGTTCTTCGAGATTTCTCGATTTCAGAATTACTGAGACCTCGGCGACGCTCTGTTATGCCTCGTTGGACGCGCGAAGCGAATCGGACAGAAGGTGTGACACACCCACCGCACCCGCACCACTGGCTTTTCGTATGCTGCTCGCTGCAGCGCGCCGCGATGCGTGTTTAAACTTATTCCGCTGAGTACTCCCCGCTGCTATTCCCCTACCGATCGCGAAGGGCTATTACTCCGGTGCCTACCACTCCGTCCTTACTCGTCATGTGTTGATGAAAGACTTATTGGGTGCACATGCTCATCTCTAATGTTTTCGGCATTTCTAGTAAAACACTTTCGCTAATTAAACGTTATAAATTAACAGTGTACCTATTGCTTGCTGATCTTTATTCCCAAAAACCATCGAAAGACAAATATTTAATGACAAGAGATGATATCCAGTATTTAATCACTTGTTAGGACAGTGCCTGTAGGTGAAAACCCCATTGGGGTCAATTGACCCCGCTTGGTCCTTAAAGGTAAATTTGTTAAAATGAGCCCTTTTTTTCGCCCAAAAAATTCTAAAATAATTAGGGGTCATCTAAGTCCTAAATGAATAAAAGTCAAAAAAAAATAATTAAGGTAATCGGGTTGAAAATGTGGAAGTGGCGGTCGCTTGAATGTGCCGAGGGGTCAATTGACCCCCTATGGTCCTTCTAGTGTTAATAACTGCACTTTCTAAGAAGCCTTCGTTGTTTTAGGAAATCCCTCATTTCGGCCTTCAAAGTACTGCCCGGTTTGCAATGTTGTTCAGTTGGGCCATAATTTCAAGAGACATTTAGATTCACACTTAAAAAAACAACCGAACTGTCGGAAAATTTCACAGGCTGAAATCACCAAAATTAAAGAAGAGCAAGAATTGGTCAGGCATCCGGGAAGGTCGTTTCAATCTCTTGCCTGAAAGCTTTCAAGAGATTCTTAAATCAAATACTAGGGACGCAAAAGCATTTGCCACTTGGTGCTATGCGGTTGGCGTTCATCAAAAGGTAACTTTGAAGAAATGAATGATTTACGTGTTTTTAAAAATATGGTGACAAATCTAAAAATGTTAATTTCAGATTCCTGATGAAGAATGTGAAGAAGATGGGGATGAAATCGAGGTTGCAAGAAAGGATCCAAGCAACCCGGAAACCGCAGAATCAGAAGTACGTTGTCATGATTTTAATTTGTTTCTGATTCCAGTGCGTTTGTTTGAAATTCTTAACTTATCCGTTTGGGCGTTTCTTGCCTGCAGGATGAGTTCCAGGACCACCGCAAGGCGCACTTATCAGCAAAAGCAAAAATGGCTAAACTGGATGAAGTGTATCCACCTCTTGATGATAAAATTACCATTATAAAAGAGCTCAACAATTTGAAGAAAGACCAAGAGAAAAAAACCCAGATGGTCCTCATTTTGTGCCCGGTGAAACGACTTCTCGGTTTCGCCCAGATGGGTGTTGAGGTGTCTCCAGAAGACACTGAAGACCCCCCCGCTACTAGCCATGGGTGGCACGCACTCCTTCAAACAGATAGGATTATTCAATACATTAATATTGCAAAGGTTGAAGGAGGTCTGCAACCGAGCTCGGTAAAAACTTACATTGATGGGCTACTGACAGTTTACAATCTTGCAATCGATAGGCTTTTCAATTCTGAAGGCTTTCCTAAGGACAAGGATAAGGTAATTTTTACATCATGAATAGTGATCGAGGAAAAAACAACTCTGAATTTTGGTGAACAGTGTGTTAACTTTTTAAAATTTTATTTGAGGTTCCCTGTTTTTTACAATTTTTTTTTTTAAATTGTTTGATATTTTAATGTCTTGTTTTTTTTTGTGATAATTTTTAATTTTAGCTGTCGTTATTTTTTGGAGTTTTTTGGAGTTTTGGATGTTTTTTACTTACTTTTTGAATATTTCATAATATGTTTGATTTATTGCAATCTATTTTTTTAAATTATTTTCTTGAATTCAATTGCCTTCTTAAAATGTTTTTTCTTCTCTTTTTCTGATTTTACTCGTGTTTTTTAATAAATTTTTTATTCTATAAGTAATTTGAATATTTTGAAATCCGATTTTTCCGTGTAGTTTAATATTTAAAGTTGTTTTTCTTTTGATTGTGATAGCAATGGTTTTTCCTTATTCATTATGTTTTGTTTGACAGCACTTCACATTTATCAAAAGCTTGAAACTAGCCATGGCAACTATTAAAGACTTCCAAAAAACACTGAAAAAACAAAAGGAAATGGACCTGTGTGAGAAGAAGCTTATTTTTGGGGATAATTTACCAGACACGGCGGCCTGGGAGACCTACATTGAAGATAACACAGTAAAAACATCTTTTGAAAGTGCCATGAGCTGTTTAGAAAATGCCACAGCAGAGGCTTGGCTGTCCTTTGAAAGCAACCCTGGTATGTAAAATGAAATACGGCCTTGAATGAAGCTTGCACTTTCATCCATTAACATGCTGTTTTCCAACAGGTAAAAGCCCCATTTTGCAAGAATTCAACTTTGCCTCTGAGTTCCTAGGCACCCGGAAGCTTTTTGTGGCTTCGCGGCCAGGTGAATTGACGACAATGACGACAAAAGAGCTGGCCCAAGCCAAAGCATTTAGAGGCCAGTATATTGTGTCTGTAGCAGGGCACAAGACGGGGGCAGTAAAGCAGGCAACAGTAGTATTCACTGAGGATGAAATGCCCTTGTATAGGAGGTGGCTTGCAATTTTGGACAGATTTAGTGACAAACCTACTGTAGCATTCCCCCACCTTTCAAAATCAGGAGAATTTAAGGTTTTTATTTATTGTTATAATAATGAAGCGTACTTTTGCTTAAATAATTCACGCAAACGTTTTTCCTTCACCCTTCAGAAAAACTGTGCCCTGTACAGGCGTTGCAATGCCTGGCTGGCGAAGGAGAACAAGCCACACTTTACGTGTACGCAGTACAGAAAAACAGTGGAAACTGTTACGGATCTGTCTGGGACCAAGAGAGAAAGAAGTTTAGTGGGTTCGGCTCTTGAACATGGAGAACCTACTGTAAAAAAACATTATAGGGTTCCAACAAAGTAAGTAAGAGTTACGAAGTTACGACTCCACCGTGACACTCACCGTACGCCACGACCGTAGCACATATTTGTGACATATAACTTTGACACCAACCGTGACCCATAACCTTGACTAGCTGTGCTGATGCCTATAACGCAGTAGTTAATGTAAAACATTTCTTTTTCCAAGGGAAAAAGCCATCATGGAAAAGAAAGCTGTCTTCAAGTTTTCACAAGAGCCAAAGCTGAGAAAAGCTCTCAAAGAAAAACCAGTTAAGTTTCCTTTAAATATTTTCTCTGGACCTTTCACGGAAATTCAGTTTGTTCAGTGGGCTAAAAGTGAGCTGAATTTAGTTATTACATTAACTGAAGCAGTGTATGAAGAGTACACCGAAACATGGCGTGAAGCTGTAGAGCCACTGCTCATTGCCAAATTCACTTCAGATGTCAAAGGAGGAAAAATTCCAATTGCTACCGCTGAGAAAATCCTGCATAGTAAATTGTATTTTAAACCGATTGCGTCGAAAGTTTTAATGGCCGTGAGGTTGGCTATGCAATAAGGATGTGCATGCATTGTTAGTGGATTTTAAGCCATCGCTATGACTTATTTTTTTATTGTTTTTAGAAAATTTGCTTGCTTAATCTCTTGCTCAGAAATCGGCAGCCGCAACTGGGTGCCTTTTATAACGGCAGCCACAAGTAAGCGCCTTTTGCAACCACAAACACAGCTGAGTTCCTCTTAAAACAACAGCCCCAAGTGAGTGCCTTTTGAAACAACAGCCGCAACTGAGCGCCTATTGCATGTAGGTATCGAACTGAGTGATTTTATTTTCTCAAGTCGGTCGCTCCGGTTCTTCAATGCTACGGGGATCTCCAGAGCATTCCTTCAAAGGGACCCCGAGCTGTGGAAAAGTGATGAAAATTATATAAAGGGACTTACAATTGTCACTAATCCTAAAACTGTTAATGACTTATCAATAGTTATCTGAAAGGAAATCACATGACGAACATACTCATGACGAAGAACAGCGACAAATGCTTTTGTTAGTTGTCGCCGAAGGCCGAAAACAAAACAAAATTGCAATAGAATTACTGTAACTGGAGCCGTTTCTTTACCTGTAATTTATAGCAATGTACCCTACTGCTTTAATAAGTTCAGGCACTAACTACAAATTAAAAAAACAACAGTTTATCACTAGAAAATCAGTAAATTTGACAAAACAAGAAACCATTTTTTACCTACTTTTTCAACTGAGATAATACATGTAATCCTACATTACTTCAAAGTGTTCTACCTACCTCTTCCTATTTTTCACCCCTGGAAGCTAGGCATTTTTCAAAATTTGGTTTGTCGAAAGCGACTATTTTTTCTAACAGTAATTCGAACATTTCTGACACTTTTTGTTCTATGCATCTTAGCCGTTAAACGAATATTTACCATGGTTTTAATTAAGTAAGGTACGCTACAAGTTGCCTAACTTCAGGGGCTGTGCGGGACCGCTTCCGGTGATCCCAAAAATCTGAAAAAATTCTCAAAATGTTTTTTCATGAAGTGGACCCGATTGCCGGTTCAGCCCATCAACATTTCGAACCTTCGTGTAAAAAAAAGGTGTCTACCCATCCATGTACAGAAAAGTGTTCAAGCACATATCCAACAGCTTGAGAAGGTACTCCAGATTGCCCAGCGGCGATCCCGTGGATGGGGAGTATATACTGGCTGCAGCATACTTTGAGAAGTGCGGCCCCCGCGCAGTGTTCCTGGCCCCTAGCCAGCCTGAGTACATGGACAGATGCGTACGTACCAGGCACCTTAAATTTCTGAAGGCACTGTCTTCCCGGTGGATCTCCAACCATGCTATCCATGACGATAACCTGATAGAAGAGGACCCCTCTTTCTACGAGGAGCTACGGAGGATGGCAGAGGATGCTGCCTCTGGGAGTGCTGGGGCGGCCAAGATGCTTATAGATGGGAAGAATTGACACGTACTCAAACGCGCATACCTCGAGAGCCAGACCACGGAGAGTCTCACCCAAATGCTGGATTCTCCTCCTCAACAGCTTGCGACTTCTTCAAACAAGTGTGAGCCTGATCGAGAAAGGGCGCTGTTCGCCGCTGATGTTAATCACTATTTGATCAATAGTTATGCAACAGCGGGGATGGAGGACAATCTCCACAAGCTTCCCGGGCTTGAGAAAGCCATACGGGGGGTTCGGCAACGAGCAATGGAGAACTACAGGCAGCAGTTAGTTGACAATCCTCACATGCATCTCCTCATGACGGATTTCGAGAATTTCAACATTCATCACACACCCCGGGCAATGGCCACCCTGTTCGAGGCAATAGCGCACGTGGCACGTAAAAAGCACTGCCACCCTGACTTCGCACGAGCCAATCTCTGGGTTGCTAAGTCAATGTACCATTCGTACATAAATTTCTCAGGACTTGGGGACAGAGAGCACCGCCATGAGTTGGCACTACAAGGCATGTTCTCGGGCACGAGAGTACAGACTTTATAAACTCACTGTTAAATTTGTTTCATTTCCGCATGGCGCGATCATTGGTACAACGCAGGTTCAACATCGACCTGGAGGATCTCTACCACGTGCACCAGGGGGACGATTCGTTCCTGGCGAGTAGGTCTTCATTGGCCTGTGCATTGGTCTTTAGTGCCTTGGGGCAAATGGGTTGCAGGCTCCAACCTTCCAAGCAGATGGCCGGTGGGTCCCTCGGCGAGTTCCTGAGGGTGTTCAACATCCCCGGCAAAGCAAGAGGATTCCTGTGGCAGGCCTATGGCTCACTCCTGGAGCGACCTTTACAAGAGGCGACTAGTTTTGATCCTGTGGAGGACATAAAAGCCGTCCGTGGGCAACTGGCCGTGCTAGTCCGGCGGGGTATGACCTTACCTGTCGCTACTGTGATCTATGAGGACCAATTGAAGCGTCTGGCAAATGTTCGTGCATGGGCCGGCGGTGCTACAGTGACCACACTGCCTACAGTGTTGATCTACGCCCCTGTGTGGCGCGGTGGACTGGGGTGTCCCCCCCCCCCCCAGGAACAGAAGTGTTGTGTCCGGTGCAGCTGCCGCTGTATCCAACCCTAAGCTTGGAAGTCAAGGACGCTGGTCTGCCGGAGCTCCCGTCCAATATGAGTAGGGCCTGGGTCCAGTGGGTGAAAGAGAAACTACCTCACATGGATATCGCAACTGAATCCTTAGTGAAATCTGCCATGCGCTGCAACTACGCAAGCCTCATAAGAGAGAGGGTACCTAGGGCCAAGCTCCGCAGCTTTTCAGAGTCTTGGCGGCAGTACGTTTCACAGTTGATGGAGCTAGGCGCATGCGCTAAAGAAAAGCTTGAGTGCGTGGCATTCCCTGATAGGGCCCACGGGCTCCAGTGGCAGCTTGAGAACCTGCGAGGTGTTACGGATCCATCCGTATATGCTGCAAGTCATATCTCAGCGTCTGCGCGTAGAGTGTTTCGGTGGTACACCGTGTCAGAACTAGCGGCCAAAATGGAGAGTGGTCGTCTCAGAAGCCCCGGCATGATGGAACTCTGCAAGACAGCTATAAAGATGACATCAGGTAGCGGAGGAGATTTCGCAGACACCGCGGAGGACATCGTGGAAGACGAGACGCCGCCCGGCATACGGACTTTCGTGTCGCACCACAGGCGCCAGGTATAGTGCGTACCCCGAGCTTGTTGCAGCTGGACGAAAAGGGCAGCGGGAACTGTGTGTCCGCGTGGCCAAACAACACCCAGTCGGCGATCACCCTCCCCAGCGCGCGGTGCGTTGCCCTGGTGGTGCTGTGCTGCCCCGCGTCCCAAACCAACGTCGCGCAGGCCCTGCTGCAGTCGCCGTCCTGTCCGGAACAGTCTGACCAGCTCCCGCTGCTGCTCTGTGCTCTGCTGCATTCGCCTGCGAAATGTGACCCTGTGGCCTGCGATCCCTGCATGTTGCGTGTTTTTGACCCTTGTTGTGCTCTGTGACAACTGACGAGGCGCCTCGGACTTGACCGCAAACGATTGGGCCGTGACTGACTTGGACACCACTGCATAGGGCTGTGCGGTGAATGGATTTCCCACCGATTCACCGATGACTCGAATCACCGACGGTGTCCTCGGTGATAAATTATTCACCGGTGATTTTCGAATCACCGGTGATTTTTTAATAACCGGTATATAGAAAATCACCGGTATATAGAAAATCACCGGTATATAGAAAATCACCGGTATATAGAAAATCACCGGTATATAGAAAATCACCGGTGATTCGAAAATCACCGGTGAATTTCGAATCACCGGTGATTTTCTATTTACCGGTTATTAAAAAATCACCGGTTAATTTCGAATCACCGGTAGCTAAAAAATACCAGTGATTCGAAATTCACCGTTTAATTCACTTGTTAATTAACCGTTAAACCAGTGGTGCTCTTAAACTAAGCCGTGAAAAGTCAATGACATGTGAGTTATATTTGCTTAGGAACGAGGAGAGCCTGAAGTGAAGAGATGTAAAAATGTGTTTGAAACATTCTTTTATTTTTACGGAGTAATAGTAACTTCAATTACTTTGAAAATACAACTTTAAAGAACTGGCAACTTCTGGCATATGACATTAATACTAAAAAAGTGACTTCTCACTTAAACTGATATACAGATGAGAAAGTTCTTAAACTACAGTACAAAAATACAAAATTAAATAAGGGCGGGAAACATACTCCTTATTCATAGAAAGAAAAATACGCCATTCGGCATGCTCGCCGGTAAGGCATGTTCTTAAATAGTTAACCACTATCCCAGCCTGGTTGAACAACCTTTCACTCTCGGTTGACGTGGCTGGGATGGCAAGATACTTCCGGGCCAGCATCGCCAGCATTGGAAAGTTTGGCTCATTCAACTTCCACCATAACAGAATATCAGCGTCTTTCTCGACGCTGATAGTTTCATAATTAACCATTTCTCGGGCCAGCCGCTGCCGTGAAGACTCTGGCTCCTGCGGTGCCTGCGGTGCTGCCGTGGACGGCGTCCCTGCTGCGTATGCAGACAGCTTTGCAAAAATAGCCCCCATGCCCTTCTGCTTCTTTGCTGCTGGAGGTGCGGCTGTCCCGCTGTTTGAAGCTGCAAGAAGAAGAGAAAGAAATATGTATTTGCGGCGGTTGGGGTTCGAATAATAGTTGTATAGAAAACAATGTTTTTGTTAGTAAAGCTGTACACTGTTAATCTTTTTTGGTGGTGGTGGGCCGGGGCGGAAGGGGTGGGGGGACTTACCGCCGTCCACGTGCAAATCGATTTCTTCAAGGAGCTGCTTTTTCGCACATTGCACGTCTTCTTCTTTTAGATCTCCTCTGTAGCGGTTGTCAACATAGGAGCACTTGACAAGGAGTGTGTAGGAGACTTCACGTCCGTGCTCATCACATCGACGAACTCTCTCTGCCAGCAGACGAGACCCCACTTCCTCATCCACGTCAACAGCGACGCCTTCTGCGGCTGCGGCATTCCATCCAGTTGGACTGTATCTTTTGTAAAGCCTGTTCAAAATTACCTTTAGCATTCGACTGTCGGGATGAGGGCCAGTCTGTGAAAAAAAAAATTACAACTAAAGAACGTCGTGGTAACAAAATTTGCGACTTCCTATCCGGGTCAGGAATTACAAATTACAGCGTAGAAAAAGAAAGTACGTACTTCTTCCTCCTCCTCCTCCCCGAACGGTTGACTGTCCCTCGCTTTGGCAGCTTCCAGCAACTTGTCCAGCAGGTACATTACTGGAAGCACTGCACTCGCAGTCACATACTTGTCCCCGGCGAGGACGGTGCATAGCTCCTCGAGCGGACCAAGCGTATCCAACACATGCTGGATAGTAGACATCGCCTCCTCCGACAGGATGAGGTCGATGTGCTTCACGTTGTCGAATGTGGCCAAGAACCCCCGATGGTAATACCTATCCTCTAGCAGCATCCGAAATAACGGAAGGTGACTCCACCACCGGGTGGACACGGGATTCGGCAATTTCCTTGGTTCAACGCCGCTGTGATGCTTCTTCATGTACTCTTGGTATCTGCAACAATACAAAGAATTATTTAAATTTAAAAAAAAAATGATTCGGAGTGTATTTACGTTTTAAAAATGCCACCGTTTGTAGCAAGAACGGTTTCTATACTTTTGTAAATAAGAGCAATATTTTTTTTAAAGCGCGCCCACAAAAATTCACAATCATGCAACAAAAGTATTACAAATACGGAATCCTTAGATGAAAAACTACCGCTTTGTTTCTTTACTAAATACCACAAAACAACGCAGTAGGAATGCCCTTGAGCAACGTGCACGCGATTTCTCATAGTGTCCACACCACACCCCTAGTGACTTACTTGTTCCACACTCTGGTTGAGCACATGGTGGTCAGTAGCTTCTGCGCAGCTTTCTTCAGGTCTTTTACAGCTGGGATGGTCTCAATCAAGGTGCACCCGGTCTGGACGGTATGCCCGAAGCACCGCATGCAGTCAGCTTCTAGGAGGTCAACAGCGAGGCGTATGTTGTCACCGTTGTCGATCGTCACACTGGTCACTTTCGTCCTCGGAATATTCCATTCTCGCAAGGCTTCCACAAAGAAATCCTTGATGTTCTCCCCCGTGTGATCATCGGCGAAGTACCTGCAACCAAACAAGGTATTGACCAATACAAATGGGTTGGGAAGAAAACAGCGCGCGGCTAAGGTGACGGTGCATCTGCGCAACGCGCAACGTGCAGGGGCGGCGTCGGGGGCTCGGCTCGAGCGCGGGGTGGCTCGACGAATGCTTTCGCGCACGTCTCAGCACTACCGAAACATGGTGGTCGTGTAACATAATAAATGAACAGCCCGTTACCGAGCAGTGCTGTAATACCTGCAGCACAGTGTGAAGCACAGCAGTTCCCAATTGTTGTTGATGAAGTGCGCCGTAAGGGAAATATAAGGTTCCTTGGCCTTAGAAGTCCATGTATCAGACGTAAAAGCAATCCAGGTCGCCTGCTTCAGAAATCCAAGCATGGTTTGCTTCGTCGTGTTGAGCAGCTTGGGAATATAGGTGTTTGTAATTGCCTTCCTGCCGACTGGTTTGAAGCCTGGTCGAAGGATGGCACACAGCAGGATGAATCCAGCTTTCTCAACAATGGACAGTGGCAAGCTGCACGTCACTATGAAAAACGCGACGGCTAAGTTGTAGCGTTCCATAGACTTGGCATCAGGTACTTTAAAGTTAGTTAGCGTCGTCTGACGCTTGCTGGATGTCGCGGACCTGCAAAACACAGGGAGGAAACATGTCAGCACTTTCGAGGTGACAAAGGTCAAAAAGCGGACTCCGCTGACCCCCCCCCCCCCCCCCCCCCGTCACCCATATTTTAGTACTTCTTACTTCCGTTCTAGTATTCAGCGGAAAACCCTCTTATTAGCCTTGATAAGGCGGACTCAGCCCCCCCCCCTTCCCCCGCTCTATAGCCCAATAGAGTATTCCCCTGAACCACAGCACGGAAGTAAGAAGAAGGCAAGAAGTACAGAAGGATGGGCGAGGGGGGACGTGTTGACGTGTTGGACGGGAACGGACACAGTCCCACCTCCCCCCTCACCCATCTTTTAGTACTTCTTTCCTTCTTCCTGCTTCCGTTCTGAGGTTCAGCGGAATACCCTACAGATTCGAAGAGCGGAATCTGAAAAACTTGCGGGCATCGCCGAGCAGGAAAAAAGTGAAGCCGCAAATTTAACTCACCCTTGCGGTTGTGGCGATGGAGGTGGAGGTGGAGACATTGGCGGTATAGGTGAGGCTGGCGGGGTCCTGGAGGTGGACGCATTGGAGCTGGAGTCAGAGTCACCCCCACCGTCAGTGGAAACGTCATCACAGCCATCATCATCCTCGACGTTAGCAGCACGATTCTCTAGCTCGAAATAGATGGTGAAATGTTTGTGCTTCAAATGGGTCCTCATGTTTGAGGTTCCGCCTGAGGTTACAAGGCGGGCTTTGCACACTTTGCACTTCGCTTTCTTCCCATCTTCAATTTCATCAAACTGCTCCCACCACTTGCTTCGTTTCGATTTCACTTTTGCAGTTCCACTCATCTTGTATCACTGAAAGTAAACAAAATACCTGTCAGCACTCCGCCTGCCAGTGAGAAAGATAAAAGCGCACTAGATCGTCTCAAAGACTGCGTGCCTCACCTGGCCCCGGCCCCGTTTCCGAAAGCACGGCACGAGAGGTAGAGGTTATGTCTGTGCGCGCGGAGTAAACAGAACGGGGGCACGGCACCCGGGCGTGTCCCTGCCCCTGTCCTGGCACGGGGGCAGAGCACAGGCACAACTTACAATAAAGCACCAATGAATTGCCATTCCACTCCACTTACCTTGAAAGAGGGAAGGCAGGGTGAAATGCAGAGCCGATGCAAACAAACGTCGTAGCGGAGTTGCGGTGTTCACCCGTCTACGCGGTGCGCCGTGCTTGCCTGAGTGACTGTGCCTGTCCGATGCGGCGGGCTTCTGCGAACACGTGGGGCGTCGGAGAAAGGGGCGGCGGGGAGGGTGCAGGGTGGGGAGGGGTCAGGCGGCGGGACGGCACGGCAGGCGAGGCGACGGGACGGGCGACGCCGCACATGAGACGACGATGACAGATCACAGCAGCGTCGCGTCAGCAACTACAAGTGGCCAGGGCCAGGAGGGACAGGGAGGGGAGGCGGAGGGGGAAGGGAGGGAAGGGCTTGCGCTGCAGTGCCCTTGAAGTCGTTTCAATGTTTTCGGCGCTACGATAAACCGGTGCTAGGAAGAATCGGTGATTCCGGTGAATCGGTGATTTAGGCGAATCGGTAGTTTTGGTGATTACGGTGAATCGGTGGTTTCGGTGAATCGGTTGTTTCGGTGAATCGGTGATTCGCCGGTGATTCGGTGATTCCGGTTAACCGGTGATTTTAAAATAACCGTTTTGGTGAATCGGTGATTGCAATCACCGAAAAAAATCACCGATTAACCGGTTCACCGCACAGCCCTTAGTCAGCAACACTTTGAATGTAAAACAAAAAAAAGACATATTGTGTTACAATATTAAAAAAGAACATTAATTACAGAATTACACCTAACGAACCTTTCAAGCATGATTAAATTAGGGGAAAATGTGAACACTTCTTAAGAAACAATTTTTGAACGTATACTTATGTGTACTGGGTACAATACTGGACAAACGGATCCATTGAATCCTGTCATATGATAAAAACATAAGGAACATTACCCAAGCACACATAGTTAACCTAACCTAACCTTAAAACCTTAAAACAAATAAACGCTTCAAACACAACTCTTAAAGCACGATTAAGACAGGGGAAGATTTGAAAATTATACATGTAACCCACTTCACAAAATATGAAATACAAGAACACTTTACAAAATACCAGTGCTTAAGTACAAAAAGTTCAATGACACAGCATTAAACACGAATGACACATTAATTAAGACAGTTTAAAAAATTTGAAGCATACATGCAATATAGGAAACCAAACCTAACCTTAAAACCTTAAAAAAACACTACAAACTCTTAAAGCACGATTAAGACAGGGGAAGATTTGAAAATTTTTCATCTAACACAGTTCACAAAATATGAAATAAAAGAACACTTTACAAAATACCAGTGCTTAAGTACAAAAAGTTCAATGACACAGCATTAAACACAAATGACACATTAATTAAGACAGTTTAAAAAATTGGAAGCATACATGCAATATAGGAAACCAAACCTAACCTTAAAACCTTAAAAAAACACTACAAACTCTTAAAGCACGATGAGGACAGGGGAAGATTTGAAAATTTTTCATCTAACACAGTTCACAAAATATGAAATAAAAGAACACTTTACAAAATACCAGTGCCTAAGTACAAAAAGTTCAATGACACAGCATTAAACACAAATGACACATTAATTAAGACAGTTTAAAAAATTGGAAGCAAACATGCAATATAGGAAACCAAACCAAACCTTAAAACCTTAAAAAAAATAAACACTACAAACACAACTCTTAAAGCACGATGAGGACAGGGGAAGATTTGAAAATTTTTCAACTAACACAGTTCACAAAATATAAAATACTAGAACACTTTACAAATCAGAAACAATAAAGTCCTGCCCACAACACAGTCTCAGTGCAGTGAAAGCCTGCCCCGGCCACGCGGACGGCCTCGTGGTCTGCCACCTCGGCCTGCTCCCCGTACCGCGGTGTCCGAACCTCGTGTTTTCTGGGGAAAGACATGAGTTTAAATGAGTGTAATATTGTTAACTCGCCAGTCATCGTTGAAAAGAGTTTTTTTAAACGGCCCCATGGTTAACCACCTACAGAGTATAAAACCCGGGTTTCAGCGCAACGAGACATAACGTACAAAATTATTCCGAAAGTGTTCTCAAACGGGCAAGAAAGGCGTCATCCGAGCGTCTTCCGATCTGAATCTGTTGACTCTGTCTCACTATGCTTTTCTACGTTAAATCTTGGAAGAGCCTCAAGCGACCATTTGAGAACAGTGATACGTACGTCGTCCGAGTGATTGAACAAGACACAACACTGATGCGAGGAGCACTGAAATTCACTCACCTTGAAAACCCAGAGCGGCGAATAAACTGTCTTCAGCCGCCTCGGCGCTGAGAGCGCGGCACGCCTCCTCACCCCAACACGTCTTCCTTCCGACTGAGGGCCGGCACAGACCGGCATGCTTGCGACGAGACGACAACAATACCACAGCCGTGCTGTCCGACCGTCCGGTCCGATCACAGACAGCAACACACCGCTGCAGCGAGTCAGACGAGTCGAGCCCAGCCGAGCCACGCGATTCCCCTACCGCACACGCGTGGACGAGCCGGCGCCGACTGCCTCCCGCAGCCGGGCGGAGAGTCAAGCCGAGCCGAGCAGCCATGGCCGGCAGCGCGGGACGAGTAGAGCCGGTATAGCCGTGAATGAACAAGCGCGGCGCGATTCAAAATGTTACGGACCGCACAATATTTTCCAGAAGATTTTGCGCGTTTCCACAACTTGCCCATGACTTCCATAACCGGTTTTTAATTCCATAACTTTTCCCTGACTTCCCTGACCTGTATGAACCCTGTTCATGATTTTGTTTTTGTTCACTTACTGGCATTGCTGTCGTGTACTCCAGTCACTCCAATCACGAACGATAAATTGCTACCTTTTCAGAATACCGTTAGCGAAGCAAGTGAAGGTATTTGAACATTGCGGTTCGCAACACATCCTTGTGTTGATCGTACGGATTGACCGTGTTGGCGTTGGCGAAAACAAGTGGTTCCAAGTGGAGGGGTGATAGAGTCGGACGTTGTAAAAGGCGTCGTCCGAGTACTGGATCATCATCTCATCTCAAAAACATATGTGGCAGTTGTCTACTAAGTGGCAGGGAATGCAGGAGTGTAGGGGGCAGCACCCAGCCAGGCAGACCTGACGTGCCCTCCCTTATTCAAATAAAAATTAAGAGATCTTCTCATTTCTGTGTTCGCTTTGTGTTGTGGCAGTTTAAATCCATTCTGTTTTCGATTCGGTTCGTCTACTCTTGGTCTCTTGGTATTTGAGTTACCCTCCCACCCATCCGCTCTCGAAGGCAAAGCTCAGCGCCCCCTGGTTATAGTTATAAATATGAATACCATATAAATACTCTTTCCTACTCTTTTCCCAACGTTTTTTTAATTATAGTGCCCATGTTAGATCGCGGGGAGCAGAGTGAGTGCGTTAAATTTAGAACAAGTATTGTTTTGACTGAATTCGGCCAAAAAACGAAATGAGTTTGGTCCGATCGGACAGTCACAAAAGACATAATAAACAATACTAATCAAGACTAATCGGCAAAAGAATACCAGTACTGATCACACTTTAACTGACAAAATCATCGTTGCTGCAGGGGAGCTCGGTGAGTTCAATTCGCGCGTCCGTGCGTCCGTGCTAAGAATAGCCCGTCGTTTGTTAACTCAAGCTGAAAGAAATTCCCTCCTCCCTTGTGTGGCCGTCGGCGGAAGTCCCACAGGTGGTTTGTTTTTGTTTGGCTTCAACTCGTCAAGTTGATCTCGTTGCAGTTGTGTTTTTTTCTCTAAGACGCGGAGTTTGGTGTGGACGCTGATAACGAGACGCCTCTATACTTAACATTTTAAGCTGTTCGTAATTATTTGAAGATTTATCAGAACTGGTAAGACAATGTGCCTGATATTTACCTGCGCTAGGCCTCTAACCTTTTCTAGCGTCGAGCATGCGCTTTTGATTATCTAAACATGTTCTTGATGTCCATTCAAAGCTTTGTCACTTTCCGCTGACCCCTTAGTTTAGGGTTGGGGTGCTTGTCCCCATTTTTAATGTAAAGTTGGTGTAGTAAAAGCATGAACTCAGATTGTCACAAGTATGCTTTTAATTTGCACCATAATTTCGCTTCTTACTTGATTATATATTATAATCTTTCGTGTATTTCAGATTTTGCGTCTGCTTTTGGCTGCTTCTGATCCAATAGGAATCTTCAGCTGAGTTTGATCATGTGATTTCACAGTGAGGAAATATATGCAGCCATCCACTCCAGAATGCTGTGGAAAGACATGAGTGAAAGTTCGAACAATGAAATTAGCTTAAGTTGTTCAAATTTGACCACACCAACTCCACCCCTTCTCCCACACCATACTTTACTCATGTTCAAGGGAAGTGCTTTTCAGTTTGATTCATACAAGATCAGTCTACATTTAGTATGACTAAATGTTTTCATGGGACCTGTCTTGTGAAACTTGGATGATTGAGGGGCGCCCGCAATTAAAAGGACTCATGTTCTGTTTAAAGTCAGCAAAGAGAATGTGACCAATATATTTATTGATGAAACAACATCAAATGATCATTGTAGAGTAATAATAACAGTCAACAAAAAGTAACTGAACTCTTCTGTGAGATAACACCATAATTTTCTACAGGATGGATAGAGTAGGGATTCCTTTTTGATAGCATCACAGTTATACAGTAAAATCAATGTAAAATGAAATTAAAGATTACTGTTTTCGAGCATTAGTCTCCTCAAATCCTTCAAGGTACATAATCAGATTTTAAACCAAATCACTTGTCACAACAATTTGGTTTCCATTCTTCCCTAAAATATTTGTTTGCTTGTGGGCATGTCAAGCAAATACATGAAATGGAAATATGTTGTAGTTGTTCTCTTAGAAGTGATACTTAAAATGAAAATGGTTGTATGGTTAAAGAGAACTTACCGCTCCATGAATTCCGTAGTGTTTTTGACTGCAGGGTACTTTAAATGCAAAACGAAGCAGAGGTGAAACCCGGCCACTGTGGCATCTGCTGCATCGTGGGTTGCCACTAGAACAGCCCTGTCAGCACAGACAATACTTTTTTGCTGCAAATTTTTTGGTAATTGTTAAAGACATGGCCGGTACCGTTGGAACCGGCTCAACGCCTAGAATTGGAATATGCCAATCATATACGGCGCTCTTCAATCTCTTTATTTAAAAACACAGCGACGCTCAACGAGTGGAAACCCTAGGCTGGCTACGCGGCGCTACCGCAGCGCCGGACTGGTGGCCGAACACCGAACCCCGTCGGCACCGGCGTCGGCGGCTCGGTCGGGCGGCTCGTGCGGGAGAGTGCTAATGGCTGCGTGGTCTGCCTACGGCTCGCAACCTCACAATCATTTCCCTTTGACACCATCACCTCACAATCATTTCCCTTTCACTGTCACATTTGCGTCCTCACATATCATCTCCCTTTGACACTGTCCAAGGAACACCAAGCTGAAATGAAAAAACAACAACACTTTGAATTATTACGGCTCGCAACCTCACAATCATTTCCCTTTGACACCATCACCTCTCAATCATCTCCCGTTCACTGTCACATTAACAATACCTTGAATTAATACGGCTCGCAACCTCACAATCATTTCCCTTTGACACCATCACCTCCAAATGTGACAGTGAAAGGGATAATTGTGAGGTGATGGTGTCAAAGGGAAATGATTGTGAGGTTACGAGCCGTAGCCTGACCACGCAGCCATTAGGGTGTCAAAGGGAAATGATTGTGAGGTTAGCAAGCCGTAGGCACGCAGCCATTAGGGGTATCCTCAAACTGAAACGAAAATGTGACAGTGTCACCTTGGTCAAGGGAGATGACGGAGGTGACGACGCACAGCACATAGCAGGTTGTCCTTGATCGCGCACTTTCCCGCAGCCGCCCGACAGAGCCGCCGACGCCGGTGCCGACGGGGTTCGGGGTTCGGCCACCAGTCCGGCGCTGCGGTAGCGCCGCATAGCCTAGGGTTACCACTCGTCGAGCGTCGCTGTGGGGAGAATCGCTGTAGCAGACGGATTTATGGTGTTTGGTTTCTCTAAGTTAAACGCGAAAGTGTGTACCAAAAGTCTTGTTTGATGAATAATCATGCAGAAATGTGTCCGAAATACCCGTGTTCCTGAGCACTGTGACAGGTTAGGTCGTCTCATATTTTTATTTTTTTAAATAAAGAGGTTGAAGAGCGCCGTATATGATTGGCATATTCCAATTCTAGGCGTTGAGCCGGTTCCAACGGTACCGGCCATGTCTTTATAGGTGGTGCAGCCCCTAAAGTCCACAATTACCAATTTTTTAACATCTGTAGGACAAAGAGTTAAACTTTTGTAAAAATTGTTTCAGACTTCAGGAATGGTTGATTCATTGAGAATGTTCATACCGAAAGCAACAATACTTGGAGCTGGATCCTGAAGGACTAAATACTTCAAGAGTCCTGGTTCAGAAGTTTTCTGAAAGTAAGTTCAAAGAAAAAATACAATGAAAAAGAATCGTAATGGGGATTGGGAAATCAAGATAGTTCGCCTTCAGTTACCTCCACAGGTATCAGAAACGGGTAGACATTTCAAAGGAATAAAGTCCTAACGGCATTTTTTGAAAAATTTTGGCAACGTGCCGATTCTCATGTAAAAAAATCCTGCTGAAACCGAATCTGAATGTTGCCAAGCCGAATTTTTGACTTTTAAGGCCCAAAATTCAAGATGGCGCCTAAAATTTTGTCTAAAATTGTCCGATTTTCATAACTTTGAGTGAAATGCTCATGTGGGGTGTCGTTTCGTCATATTTTAGGGTCGCTGAATTCAATCAAAGTGACCGAAAGTAAAACGGACAACCGGAAGTGCCCCAAATTCCAAGCCGTTTTTAGCAATTTTAACGATTTTCACGGTCATGCGTTAAATAGTCATGTGGGATGCCGTTTCCACACATTTTATGATCGCTGACCTCAATTCAAGAGACCGGTAGTGAATGAGATACCCGGAAGTGCCCCAAATTCAAAATGGCGGGAAAGCCAATTTTGACAGTGAGGCCGATTTTCTGGTGTATGCGTTAAATAGTCATGTGGGATGTCGTTTCTACATATTTCGTGTTTGCTTATCTTAATTTAAGTGACCGGAAGTACATACATATATTAACCGTAAATGCCCCAAATTCAAAGTGGCAGGAAAGCCTGTATTGCAAAACAAGAATATCTTCGCTTTTCGTTGGTTCGGAGCGTGTAACGTGTTATTTCAGATGTACTCAATACAAATATGACAAAATGTTGAGACTGGAAGTACATCTGAAACCCGAAGTCACCCTGAAGTGTAGACAGTGAATAGAAGACCGAAATGGCACATGAGATTGCTTACTCTACGGCCAATTAAGCGTGGAGGGAATGAAGATTTAAGTATTTTGACGTTACTGCAGGCAAACTTGCAGTTGTGTCTGCAGTTTGATCTGTATGCAATCTGAATTTTCTCGTTGGAGGGACGCAACAAACCCAGCCAAATTTTGTAATAGCAGATGCAATGCAAAGGGCCAGTAAGCGAATGATTCTGAAGGAAGAAGGAAAACGAATGCAGCGTTAAGAGTGTTTCAGGGTTTACCGGAATATTATAGAGAGGAATTTGAACTGAATGTACAAATATATGAGGTCACGTTATATTTTTGAGAACCCAGCACAGGGCATCAATTTTACCAACAACTCAAATATTATATACAAGTTAACAAGTATTGTCATAAATAAACAATTGAAAAATTTGCATCAGTAAATAAATAACTTAATATAACAATAAGACTTTGGTGAACACTTTGGCAAAATCTAACTTAAGAAACTAGTCAAAGCCGCTGATAGTGAACTAAATGTACCAATTCATGAGGTCACGTTTCTGAGAACCCAACACAGGGCATCAATTTTACCAACAACTTGAATGTTATATACAGGTTAACAAATATTGTCACAAATAAACAATTGAAAAATATGCATAAATAAATAAATAACTTAAAACATGGATATGTGAACAGTCAGACTTTGGTGAAGACTTTAGCACAGTCCCAATCAATAAACCACAGTTAAAGCCGCTGGCAGTAAAGCCTCTCTGTTGCAGATAATCTATATTTTCAAGAAAAATTCCCAAATTTTTGAGTATGTAAAGAGCACTGTGGCAGTGTCAGAAATAAATTACCAACTATGGAACAAATTTTTGAGACTACAGCAGAGTGATTTTCTTTTTTTACATTTCTGCCCTAATTTAAGGATTGAAGGCTTTTACAGCATAAGAAAATAACATTCACACGCGAGAAGACATAGGGACCAGACCTTTGGACTAGATAAGAACTATACGACCCTAAATAATGAAACTTCATGAACAGCTGTTTCAAATTAGGAATAGGGTATTTCGGAGACGGTCCAAATCAGAAATGAAGAAGAAGTCAAGAAGAACATCAGCGGAAAGAAAACGCGGGTATCATGAGGGTTACCGAAGCAGAGAGTATCTCCGCCACGGCGTCAGCCTCGAGCCAACGTCAAAAATTTAGAGGCTTAGCTCTCGCTGACGATATGTCACGGCCATTTGGTAGGGTCAGACAGCGCATACTCCAGCAGCGCGAGCCGGGGACGTGCACCCTGAGGCCGCGAGGGGTGGATCCAACGCTGTCTGACCCTACCACATGGTCGAGACATATCGTCAGCGAGAGCTAAAGCCTCTTAATTTTTGACGTTGGCTCGTGGCTGATGCTGTGGCGGAGCTACTCTCTGCTACGGTAGCCTTCATGATACCCGCGTTTTCTTTCCGCTGATGTTCTTCTAGACTTCTTTTTCATTTCTTCGACCTTCTCGGAATTCCCCATTAAGACACACTCCGCGTTGAAAGTAGAAATTCGTCACAAGTAATACTAACTGAGAGCAAACCTTAACAAAACACAATTATACAAATGAAATCACAAGTTAAACATAGCAGACACGGCAAACCGCGAATACCTCAAACCGTTCTTATTAATTTCAGGCCGTGGAAGCGTGCATTTGTAGTTGTCAATGTTTCTGTAGTGATGGGCCGGGGTGTAGCGGAGGTAACCTGTGGTCTTGTCAACCTCAAACCAGCTGCAGTGGACGTGAATACCCCGCGGTGTAATGCCGGGAGGGGCGGACACTGGGGCAGACTCCAAGGTGTACTGGCGGTCCCGTTCGGTACGCCCGGTGGCATAGCGGAATCCCAGCACACGGCCGACCAGAATGTCCTCGCCCGGGCCCCGGAATGCCACCCATTCGTCCACAGCGACCTCCTCCGCTTCGACCACGGTGTTGGTGGGAGCAGATCGGGCGCCGTTGTGTGCTGCTTGCTGTTGCACACGCAAGAGACGATCCGCGCTGAGCCGCTCCTTCGCCCCGTACAGCCAACACAGCGTCGTCTTTCTGACCGTCACTTGGACTCCTTGGCTGTTAGTGAACACCGCGAAAGGGCTCGACGTGGGTAGAGTCGGCATGGCCTCGGCTGTCTCCTCACAGTCACTGGCCGTCCTCTCAACTCCCACCAGCACGGACACATCATTGGTGTCCAAGCGTACGGCAGGCTACGAGAAAAAAGGAAATACAAACCATTTGTAAAGAGTGCTGGTACATTAAGATATTCAGCAACATTTAGTGGGATGTAAGTGGAAAGACCAGTACCTCATCAATGTCACTCTCATCATCCGAGTTTTGATCTGGCAAAGTGGCTCGAATGAGCTCCGTAGACAGACAGCGTGGGAGGACGGGCAGGGCTGCAGTATCCATCCCAAGATACAGAGCAGTTTCTGCTGCAGACTGCCGTGCCTCCTCGATAGTGGTGAGAATAGCCTCGTCAGTTGGAAGTGCGACACTCTGAAGGACCTCTCGCACCTCTTGCCCTTGCATTTGTCGCCGCGTTTCCCTGTCATAACGGCAAAATCGAACCACGAATCAAAGAAAAATTTAAGTGTGGCAAGTGACAGCAGTATACCAGGTGTATCATTAGCCCCGGGCAGTTTCGGTTTTAGGCAGTCCCGCAACTCACTATCTCCGTCTCTTTCTGGCTCGGCCAGACGCGTGAGACAGAAAGAGACGGAGATAGTGCTTTGCGGGACTGCCTAAAACCGAAACTGCCCGGGGCCAATGATACACCTGGTATAATAGCATGGCTTCAAATTATCATTTTATTTAAAAAAAATAAAATGACCCACGTACGCCGCAAAACGCTAAAGGTAGGCAACACTTCAGGCAGGGCGCCGGCGCCAGGTGAGTGGTCTGGCGGGGAGGGCGCTTTAGATGCCAACAGCCTCACGGCGCCCAACCTCGCGATTGCTGCTGGCGGCCTGTCCGAAGTGTTGCTTGCCTTCAGCGTGTTGAGGCGTTCGTGTACCATCTGGTATTACTTTTAATCAAGTGGTAACGCTCAATAGATCGTGGGATTAGATACTATATGTTTTCTTTTTCCGGTCGTAAAAAGTAAAATATTACCTGGGGAACTCAAACTTGTGCTTGAGCTTGTTAGCAACCATGCTTTGCAGCTCAATCCTGCCCAATCGCCTCAAAAGCTCCAATAGGCTGAAGTTGACCACGGTGTTGTTCGTCGATGTCAGGGACCTGGCGTCGCGGAAAAACTCCTCGCAAGCTTGGCTGCCGAGAAGGGAAGGTAGAAACAACTGTGGGGTGCCCTCATCCCGGAACCGCCGTACTGCCGACACCAGATTGTGAGCATTGAGCTCAATGCAAACGAAGGTGTTCAGGCTGATAAAGTTTGCATCGGTGTTGTAGCCCTCCTCCTCGAGCCAAACTCTCCACCGCCGCAAGAAGAACAGGCTTCGCCAAATCAGGAAAATTCTCTTCTCTGCAGAGATGTTCTCATCGAGAAAAGTGTCTAAGGTCTCGTCCATGATTTGTAGATACATCTCTGTAGCGGCCGTGTGTTCGGATGTTCGAAGAGATCTCCGCACGCGCTCGCTGGAGAGCTTCCTCACAGCCCGATAATTCATTTTGTCCCTCGCATCCAAGTCTGACTCCGCCAACCCGTGGTCAAACTTGCTCTGGTCCTTGACGAGCTGTCGGATGTGGGCGAGAGACACTGAGTAACGCCCCATAGGCAGCAGCGTGGAGGGCTTCAAGAGGCGACTGCGAAGCTTGGCGCCTATGTGCACCGTGTCCTGTCATAACATGGATTTCAACGTTAGTATCAGTATTTGCAATTTACGGTCCGTAATGCCAATAGTCTCATGTGCTTTCCAGCTCGTAAATTACTAATAAATGTACTATGTAAACTTTACTGAGTGCAAGGCACACACTATTATCGTGCGCTTGTGTGCACACAAAACGAAACGTGAGCTTTCTAGAACGCTGCAAAATACATTGCACTTGCGCACTAATCAGCGTGCGTCATGCAAGCACACTGTATTTCATGGCGTGCTTGACAGTCACTGTACTTTTATCGCGTGCTTGCAATTATATTCTTATTAGTGCGTAAGTGCACACAGGTCAGTTTGCAGAGTAAAGAAGCGAATTCATGACTAACCCTATCCATGCGAGAAAGAACCAGGAAAGACTCACCTGGAAATACAGTGTGTTGGGTCTAATACTTTGCCCGAACCAACCCTGCCAGTCAGGCGGGTTTGAGGGATCAGAGCCAAAACAAGCGAGTTTCATGGCGCTTAGAAGTCGCGGATCTGAAATAAAATTAGAAGGGATGAATCTCTGGGCACCGCTAAACCAGAACAGATAGAAAAGGAGAAACACAAGAGGATAACTTACCACCATCCGATCCAAAACCTATCACAACAATTCCTGCCTCAGCTGCCTTCTGTTTAATAAAATGATGCCTATTCAAAATATCTTGGGTTGTGAATTTGTTGTCAGTGCCAAACATAGAGAGACAGAGGGGGGCGGCATTCTTCCTCAGCGGTTGGGCCATGATTACATACGCATTGTCGCCCACACTGTGAGATCCAAACAGCTCCTGGATGACCTCGGCACTTGATGCTGTGAAGGAGCTCAGGTCAGGCATTCCGTGGCGATCGAGAGGGCCGACAAAGCCCACGCAGCGGTTGGTTTTCGCATCATACTCGACCCTCGGCACATTTTTGGTCGCGTCCTCCTGGATAAAAACCACGTTTCCGAGGTCCCTCTCATCCAAGTACGCCTTAAGCTCTTTTAAGCGCAGACCGCCTTCCACTGCAGGTGCCTTGACCTTTGCCACGGCCTGGGATACGGTGGAGAGAGCGGGCAGGGCGCACTCAAAGTTAGCCTGAAGGGTCTCGTAGACACGATTTCCACCAATAACTTCCAGGTATGTGGCAAATAATTTGATGTCCGGGTCGTACCTGGGGGCATTCCAAATGAGATGTTAGAGTAAAGAATTAAAACCAGTAAGCTCGATATAATAATTATTTTGATATTTTTGGGAATTTTTTTTTATCGAAATTAAATATACAAATGCACTAAGTCGTTTCTACATGTTCCACGCTCAAGCAATATTTCTAATATTTCGTCTACGCCGATAAACTACTGCAAGACGGTTTTTAAATGATTGATAAAGTAAACCTCACCTTCTTCCGTACTTGCTCCTACCAGCGTTTTGTGCAGCCATTTTACAGAGAGCTTTCATGAAGTCACTCGCTCCCTTCAGCTCTGATTCGGGCCTCTGGAGCGCCTCAAGTCTCTGTCTGAGTTCAGAGGTATCGCGGACTTGTGCCTGGTTCGCCTCCAGGTAGCCACTGATTAAGGGCTGACTGCCCGTGGCGCACAGCTGCAGTGCGCGCTTGGCACGCTCCGCCCGGCTGAAAGTCGCGAGCTGCCACTTGGAGGAGCGTGAGGAATTTACTGTTTCGCGGGACAGCCCTTCCCCTTCGTCTGTCCCGTCGCTCGAAAATCCTCCTCACCCATACTATCATTAAACATTTCCTCGAGGTCGTTGTCTACGCCCTCCTCGAAGAACCTCCTTTCCTGCTCTGTAATAGAAACAAAAGAAATCCTTTAAGTTTACAAGAGTAAGTGATCAGTTTTCTCAGCTAAACCAAATGTGAGGTACTGCACATCTTCCAATGCGCACTGTCAATTTATTAACAGTGAAACGCTGTTACGGTATTCTCAGTAATTTCAATGTAAATCCTGCGGCGTTTACCGTGAACCGTCGTACAGCGCTTGCTGTGTGATTAACGATAAACGCTCAAGATTTTGAGAGGAACCCTACGGTGTTTTACTTTGACAGGCGGCACAAGAAGATTCACAATAGAACACGCTTGTTTTTCTTGCAGTGAGCTGCAGTACCTGTCATTGTTGATGTTGATGGATCAGATGCACGGTCGGGTGTCTTTGCCTTCGGAGAGGCTGTCCCAAGAACATCCCGGATGCTCCTCTCTCCGGCTCGCCGTTGATCGAACTTGCCTCGCTTGGGCTTGGGACCCTCACGAGGTTCTTTCGGGTGACACCGCACAAGATGCGTCACCACATTTGACACCACCCATGTGCGGTGAGGGTCTTTGATGAGGCTAAAAGTTGACTTGCACAGCGCGCAACCCACTTTAGCAGTGAAGGATGCAGGTGCCTCCTTAGTAACGTGCACCTGCATGTCGGGAGTGGATTTAAGGGCCTCCTCGGAAATTTCCGATACCTTTCGCTTGGCCCCAGAGGTGAGGAGGGCCGTGATGGCCTTCTCTTGGTCGGGGTCACGGACAGGGCTGAAGGGTGTCACTGAGAGAGAATGAAAACGAGACATAAGTATGTGCGAGGTTTGTCAAGCCAAGTAATTCACATTTTCAAAATACGTACGTGATGAATCTGCCGTAGAGGAGCGGCAAGAGGCCGGGGATTCAATGCTTTTCCGTGCCACTTTGCCCTTCACCTTCATGGCGTCAGGAACTTGCAGCCTGCTCTTGCAATGTTGGGCTGCAGCCATCATTGAGCGGCGGTGGCCCGAAAATATTTGAAAATGGAGATGAGTCCGGTACCTCCACACAAAACACCTCCACACGTCTCACCTCGCAATTTACCTCCACACATTTTACCTCCACACATTTTACCTCCACACTTTTCGGCCTCTCCGTCCCGGGGACCGTCATTAAATTCTGGTGCCACGAAATAAATTTAAAATGTAATTAAATCGCGTTGGAAAAGCAAATTCTTCGTCATCCGCATATCACATAACGGAGTATAACGTGTAGAAAACGAAACCTAAGCTAACCTAACCTGATCCAAACCTAAGCTAACCGAACCAAAGCTAACCTAACTAACCTGATCCTAACCTAAGCTAACCACAGGTAACGTAACCTACCTAACCTAACCTGATTCTAACGTAAGCTAACCTAACCCGATCCTAACCTAACCTACCTAACCTAACGTAATCTAACCTAACCTGATCCTAACCTAACCTACAAGCAACCTAATTACCTAATGTCTGGTCTAAATGCGACTCAACTAATCATCCCTAACCTTAACCTGAATTTACCCACAGCTGATTCCTTAACCTAACCTAACGTAACCTAAACGGAAAACGACCATCCAAACCAGTTAGGCTGTCGTGCCCTGCTTTAGAGTCTGATATGTGGCCTACCCTGCAGGGGCCATAGGGGTACTTCCCTAAGCACGGCATTGGAGTGTGGCCTACCCTGCAGGGGCCATAGGGGTAGATCCCTGAGCACGGCGTTGGAGTGTGGCCTACCCTGCAGGGACCTTAGGGGTAGGTCACTGAGCACGGCATTGGAGTGTGGCCTACCCTGCAGGGACCTTAGGGGTAGGTCACTGAGCACGGCATTGGAGTGTGGCCTACCCTGCAGGGACCTAGGGGTAGGTCACTGAGCACGGCATTGGAGTGTGGCCTACCCTGCAGGGACCTTAGGGGTAGGTCACTGAGCACGGCATTGGAGTGTGGCCTACCCTGCAGGGACAGTGAGAATCGGTGAACTTGATGCAGAGGTACCGTTTGGTTGCCGTGTCGTGTTTTTCGGGGTGGAAGATGGACTTCAACTGCACGTCCGAAATACATCCTAGATGAAACCGGAAACGGCAACGCGAACTAGTGGCGGTTTTAATATTCGGAGTTGGGGGCTTCCAGCCCCCCCCCCTTAAAAAAACGGGACCAATCGCGAGCCGCCAGCTAATGTCAGGGTAGGCAAACCCGCACGATACGGGCGCGTGGGGAAGTCAGGGTTGCCTATCCGCTCGGCGCCATTTGCGCGATCTGGCCGCAAGTAGACTTGCCATTGCGGCAATATCGTAGTTGCCCTTATGATTGTCCGGTTATTTGCCAGGAACACTGTCTACCTTGTTAATAACACATGTTTGCTTCGGAGGTGTGATTGCAGGTGTGTCGGTGGTCGAAAAGCGGTGTCGTCTATCATCATGTCATAGGTCCGGGGAGCAGTCGTAGTCCATGTGTGCAGCAATAAACCAGCATGATTCTCATCCATCTATTTTTCTGTCATTGTTCCTGTCCAACACTTGAGAAAGAGACAGAGCAAGTGGGTTGTGAAAATACTTCATACGCTTGTGCGCGTATTACATTAGTATGCTTGACTTTGCGGTGTAGAACGACATCGGCCCGCAGTCGCCGATTGAAAAATATGTGTCACATTGTAGTCATGGGTTCAGACTCCGGCCCTCGTGGAATGCGTAAGCTCCGGTCTTGTCTCCGCCCCAAACTGCGCCCTATTGTTAATTCGTTTCGTCACGCTGTGCACGCTGTGCACGTGCTCAGCACGTCACCTACGGCGTGTGACACAACCCGACGCTCAACGCCGACGTCTCCGTGATTCCGTACGGCGCAACTCAAGGTAGGCGTTTGCGACAAGGACTTCCCCGAACAGCAGAGAAAGAAACCCAGATTTCATAGACGCGAGTCTACTTGCTCGAATGATCATGACAGGCAAGGATGGTGGGAGTCCCATCAGGAAATTGAAGGAGGGGAAAGGGGGGGGGGGTGCTACAAGGAATACCGCAGGAGCACAGCAGGTCAGAAAATGACACCTCCTGGGGGCGGTATTTGAACCCGGGCACGCTCCAGAACAATACTGGATTCGTGTTGGGGAGGCGCCAGAAACTATGTGACCCCGGTTTCGGCGAAGTCTGTTTGTAATACCGACCTTACCAGTACCATCGTTACTGCTCTCGCCCTACAGTCGCACCGTCACACCTGCGATGCCTCTTTCCGCATCAGGTTGACAAATCGCTGGAGAGCAAGGACACCGCTCGCTTCGTTCAGTATTTGTAATTGAAACCAGGACTGCACGCTTGGCGCATATACGGAGTCGTTTCGTTCCGTGATCGAATGCTTGTTCCGTCGTGTGGCTGCCGCATGAATTCGAAAGTCAATGAAGCGATCGGAAGCGCTGAGCGGAAAGCCTTCTTACCTGCGCGTCGCGTACGTGAACACGACACTCGCGATGTAAGAATGTCTTCCTGGGATCGAGAAATCACAGGCTGAACACATCGCCCCGAGCGCCGAAACCAGCATGTGTTAGCAATCAATCGCCTTGCGGTGGATGGGTAGGCAGCCACCCCGACACAAGCGTTGCGGGATTGCCTACCTTACGGGCGTCCGGCCAGCCGACAAGAGGACATGGTGTCTGGGGGAAGTGAGGAGACTCCTGAAAGTAGCGCCAATCGGGACACCTGTATCCTCTTTGCCGATATTCGAACCCGGGCCTGTCAAACCAGATGTCTGGGCAACTTAATTATGTGTTTGGGACAAAAGACAGCAGAGAAGAACCCCCGATTCCATAGAGACGAGGCAACTCGCTCAAATGAGGATGAGACAAAGAAGGTGATTTCGGAGCTCAATGAATCGATTGGCGGTGGGTGAAAAGGGCTTCTCACCTGTGCGTGCGTACTTGGAACACGGCACACAATATTTACGGATAGTTTCCTCGGATAACTCACGTGCCGAACACATCGCCCTCGGGAGCGCCGACACAAACAGTGAAATCAGCATGTCAGCGGCAATTACCTTGTGGCGGATGAGTGTGGCGTCGTCAACAAAGGACGTCCGAATTTTCTCCTACCTAAACAGCGAACGGTGGCGCCGAGCGCCTGCGAGAGCTAGGGTAGGCCAGCCCGCACGACACGCGTGTACGAAGACGTCGGGACTGCCTACCCAACAGGCGCCATCGTGCGCCACGGTCGGCTAAAAGAGGTTCGCACTCGTGACTTCATGGGCGCCCTTTGTGGGTGATCCCTAGGCAGTGCGGCCCGGCACAGTAGTGGTGCTGACCCCCCACCCCCCTGCTCTACCACTATTCAATCCCCGCGGGTGTTCTTTAGTATGTCTCCCTCTGTTATACTGAGAGCGTCAGTTGGAAATCAGGAACGAAAGAAGAGAAAATAAGACAGGTTTGACAGTCGGTTTATTCACCAGTACAACTTACAGATTGTAATTTCTAAGCAAAGCATCAAAGAATGCATCTTTTACATTACCTTCATAAATACATCTACATTATCATTGAACAAGCAAACTCATTAAAATTCGAGAGATCAAAATTCCATTCGAAGGATAGAACGGCCCACCATGCTTGCTAACTCCACCCACCACAAGAAGAGTTGTGACTAGTTTGCTGGCGTCCAGCGGGCTGCAGTCACAGGCAGCCACCTAAGCAAGGGCAAACCCTCGCTTGCCAGCTCTGGATAGATAAGGGTACGAGGGAAAATAGGAATTAGGAAAGGGGAAGGAGTGGTGAGGTGCGATAAGGTGAGCAAGGTTTGTCTACATTCCAACCGATAACTGACCACTGTACACTATATGATAGAGTTATAACAGGTGCAAGCTTTTTTAACAATGCAAAAAAAAATAATTAAAAAATCATACAGTACAGTAGTATTTAATTATTTGCACCCTGGAAGGGTCAGTAAATAAGGCTAAAAAAAATCTTATGTTAAAAAGAATGCTGACAGTAAGAGGCGAGTATGGACGCTGCACAGAGACCAGTAATAGATTTTCCATTTGAATTTTCGAGTAACCTACATAAAAGATACCCTCTCTACTTCCTCACCTTCTCACTTTACTTAAAGCCTCTGTTATGTCTTTGCCAAATAATACGATGCATCAATCTTTTTTATCATAAAAAGGCAGCCAGTGGCCGGGCAGGCATTAAACGGATTCTTCAAAAAGAAGCAACGGCTAAAATAGCACATCCCGCTCAATAGATTAGTAGGTGAGAATGGGACCTTCTGTGGCAATGACAAGATAGCATGCATTGAAAGAAATCTATATACATAAATATTGGTTCGACAACCTGCACATTCTGAAGACTGAACAGCACATTGGTTCTCATGCAATACATATAATTGTAATATTCCCTGGAAAAGCAGGATTGCATCGCATACGATTGCCAAAATAAAAATTTGGAAAGGCAGAACAGAGGTATAGTCCAATTCTTGATTAATCTCTGCAACATGCTATTGCATAACAAATGTTATTGTTTTGCATGACATACGATGAAATGCAAACAGGAAGCTCATACAAAATAAAACAAACATTATGTTAACATCTCATTAAAAAATTACAAATGCAGAAAGAAAGATGAAACAGATAAAATTACGCACAAAAAGAAAAGTCACAACTATATGAAAGAAGAGCACAAGAAAATGAGTGTTGGAAAAGCATAGTGAACTCAGCAGATTTTCCTAACACAAGTGCACGCACACAGTCTCTTCCTTTGAAACAGACAAGATGGAGATAAAATCATACCTAGTTTTGCCACAAATGGGAGCTTTGTTTTGCTCTGATATGAACATGGATTGAGAAGCAGCATGCGCCTTATCAAACTACAAGCAGACTTTAGCTATTCTCCTCGAATACATTATGATTCTATTGCGTTACAGAAGTTATGCTAAAACATGCAAGTATGAAAGTATGAAAGAAAGACTATGATCAACACACCAAAGTTACGTAAGAAATCTTCAGACAGTAACAAAATTATAAATCGCAAACCATGCATAAGTCAAAAGTACTTGAATGAAAAAATTGGCAATTCACAAGTAGAGGAAAGTAGCATTATCACATTAAGCAACCCAGCATGCATTTGGCAAAACTTGGCATGGAATAACGGCTTGCGGGTGACACAGTCATCAGTGTACATCTTGTGAAATAAAAGTCAAGTTGCGTCTCCAACACGCAGCACCAGGTGCAAAACATGATCTTGGACACTAAATCTATCGATGAGATGTTGAAAGTATCCTTCGATTGGTCCACGACAAAACCTGAAAAACAAGGGAAGTGGAGTAGTTACACCAAGTCCTGTCTGCCATGGAACACACAGCAGGCATGTATGCAAATAATGTAGATAACTGTACCTGACAGCAAGGAGTTCAGGTGGGTGCCAGAAACTTGTAGTACAGCCCGCTTAATAGGTAATTACTGCCTCATGGCTGCAGCAATGAGATAGTGGCCTTACCTGGAAGGTGGAATAACAATGTCATGAAAAAGCTCACTTGACAAGTTCCGCACATAGTACTGAACTGAGAAAAATGTAAAGGTGAATGAATTTTGGAGAGCAAAAGAGCAGTTGATAATGGCTGGGCTTATGGCATGGCCTAATTGCTTCATTGAAACTTCTCTCATGCCCAACATCTACTTTGTCTTTCTTTCAAAACTCAATATTTCTTTCGGTATTGCAATTTGTGTCACTCACATGCATTATAATACAATTACAGTGACTGAAGTATCAAAAATTGTGCCAACTCAATGGAAAGTGGTTCAAATGATCTGCATGCATTACAAAACTACATGGCACTATCACAAATTTAATTGAAGAGCAATGAAGCTGACAAACATTGTTTGTACTTTACACTCTACTGCTAATATTTTACTTTTTTCTATCTCCACACAGAAATTCAATACTGCCATCAGTGGAACAGAAAAGCGACAAAGAAGCAATATGGCCATACTAATGGGTATAATTTGGAACACAACTTATTTTGCCACTCAAAATCCTGCAAGATAGGCCTCTTTATATTTCAATGCTCATGCAAAGGGAAGAAAACTTCTCAAAAATAGAAAAGCAAGCAAAGCAACAGTACTATTTAGCAATTTATGTTAATATTTCTCTTTTACTCAGGCTAGGAGTACTTTGGTGCAATATGGCACCAAGTACTGGTGCTCTAAATGTGCATGCAAAAGAAACATTTGAGATTTAATAAAAGTGGTGCCTTGAAACTGTTAAGAGTATATTTTAGGCCGTTTACTACTGTATTACACAGCCACAATGATACACAATGGTTCAACATAATCTCTCACCTTCAATTTTCTTTTATGCAAGAAACAAATTCTTTGGGAACCATAATACTCAAGAAATGCTTTTCATCACTCCAGGCTGAAGTACTCATGTGAAATTATCTCAAATCAGGCACACCACAAGATAAATGACACTTTTGAAGCATGCTTGTCTCACCGATTACTAGGTGTGATTGCAGTTCATATTGTGATACTTGCACTATTACAAACATGCGTATTGTTTAAAACAAACTGAGTGGCAAAACAAGGATGTGATTGTCCGAACATTCTGGGAACCCATACTGCTACGCTTCCTCTCAAACAGCAGGCTATGAAGCTACTGATCTTGTCTTTGAGTTTTGAGAACTTCTAAGAAAACGAGATCACTGAATCTCCATGCAAATTTATCAATGCAGCAATAACATGGACTTGTTGATCAGATAAAAATGTCTAGATGGAATATATTAATGCAGAGGCAGAACCTACTTTGGTGAGTTTGCAATATATTATGATCATGTGTCACATGCACTTTTAACAGTCATCAGCATGCAGAATTAAAGCATTGTCTTCACTACAAAAAATGAAAATATATGAACTTGTCCACAACTTTCTGAACATCATAATGGGTGCGTTTCTGCAGTCTCCTTATTTTATCAACTTGCAGATGCATGCAGTACTACTTGACTAAGAACTCTGCTCTGAACCTAATTGTTACAAAAAACTTTTCCGCCGGCAGGTTTGTGAAATAATAAGCGGCATGCAATCACAACAAATGTTGTTTGAGAGGAGTAGCTTAGGGGTCGCTTATACTCAAGGAAAGATGAATTCGATTAAGATTGCCACTCCCGTGGTAACTGCCCTGAACAAAGAGGAGCTGCAGCTGTAATCCAGATGAGCAGTGAACCATGGAAGCACTCGACTCTGCATCCATAACTGTAGATCCTCAGATGACACGATCCAGACAGGTCCGCCACTCCAAACATCCAGCTCTGATCCAGCTCTGGTCACGTTCCTGATGCACTCTCCAGCCTGGATCACACAGTACTTATTGAAAGGGGCTACATACAACATGGGCTGTGTCACATAATGGGCAGGTATGAAAAATACTCATGACACATTTACAAGCAACATCTTGAGCACATGGAAATGCCACAACAATTTTTCATACTGCACCGGCTAGGTACAACAGTCAGCAAATAAGAGCATAAGATGGCAATTGTTTCTACCAAGTGGGAAAAAAAAAGAAAAAAAAAAAAAGACACATGGCTGCACATGGCACAAACTACTCTCAGCATGCATTGGAGAAATATATACCATAACAGGTATGGTAACAGCAACATTTAGTAGATACACTGCAAAGAATTCTTAATATCCCACTGGAATCCTGTGGCAAAGTAACTGACACATGCATTACATTCTAAAGTGGGACACAAACCATCATTGATATTCTCACTATCAAGCACAAATGAAAGTGGTTCAAATTATCAGCATGCATGGCAAATCTCAACCAACATAGAACTGCCATATATCATCTAGGAGCAATGATGGAAAGGTAAAATGCTGATGAACACTATTAATTATATATGTTTATGTCTTTCTTCATAAGAAAATTCAATATCATCGTCAGTGCAAGGCTACATCAGCAAAGTGCAAATCAACCTCGAGATTGGTCGAGTCGAAGACACATCAAAAGCTATGGCCACATTGTCAAATATACCAACTACTAAATCTTGTTTTGCCACTCAATGGAACCATTCATATATCTACACCAAACAGTAGCAGAAACTGTAGAAGTAAATCTCATTGTTATATCGTTTTTGAAACATTAGTTTGTCTCTCAATATGCATGCAAAAGAGACTTTTGAGATTCAATAAAATTCATAACTCACTGGTGCCTTGTAACTGCTAAAAGTATATCTGAGGCCATGTACTGCTGTTAGTCAAGCCACAATGCTCATACTAATATTCTACATTATCTATGGCCTATCTATGACCTCAATTTTCATTCATGCAAGGAAACAAATTTTCTTGAAGAGTAATGACTTAAGAGAGGCCATTGCACTCTAGGCAGAAGTATTTACTAAAATCAGGCACACCACTAGAACAATAACAAAAGAGACAGGTGTCTCATTTTTAACCATCATAAAGAGTTCATTGCATTTAATACTATGATACTGAAATTATTACAAACATGGCCATAGTTTAAGACAGACATTGAGTGGAGAAAGAAGATTATGTTATTGTAGGAACATTAAGGCGACCCAGAACACTCCTTGTCAAACAGCGGGCTGTGAGCACTTTTTGTTCAAAAAATAAAAAATGAGACCACTGAATCTTCATGCACTTGACACAAAATTAACCAATGCAGCAATAATATGGACTTTGTTGATCAGATAAAAATATCTAGACATTATTTATTAAACCAGAGGCAGCTCTAACTTAGGTTATGTTAAAATGAATTGATTTGGTATGTAACATGCAGCATGCAAAATAAAAGCATGGTCTCATAATAGCTGCTTTCCTGGAGTCTCTTTCCTTCATCACTATGCAGGAGCATGCACTACTTGACAGAGGACTCCACTCTTTACACAATTGATACAACAAGACTTTTTCCATTAGAAAATTTGTGAAATAATAAGCGGCATGCAATCACAACTAAGGCTATTTGACAGGAGTAGTTTAAGGGCGCCCAATACGCAAGAGTGGAAGAAAAACAGAAAAAAGGGAGAAAGAAGGAAATAAATGCCACTTTTGTGCTAACTTCCCTGAACTCAGGTTCCGCAGCTGTAATCCAGGTGAGCGGTGAACCATGCAACCAGTCGTCTCTCCATCTGTGGATCCTCAGCCGACACCATCCAGACATGTCCGTAACCAACTCGAAACCTCTCGGTCTGCTCCAGCTCTGGTCACGTTCCTGCTGCACCCTCCAGCCTGGATCACACGTGACATATTACAATTTGCTGACCATAAATGTAACCTTCGCACTGTTACTGTCGAGTCAGATCCAGTATTGGTTTCATTCAAAAGAACCAGAAAAACACATTCGCATAACAAGAAGCAAATAATGGAAAATAACATTAAGAAACCACTCAAAGCTGCCCATACTCCACCTCCACTCAAAGCAAAGCTGCCTTGTGTCAGCAGGCCTCGGACGGCTCGTGGGACACGGTCTCCAAGTGGCGCCCATGAAGGGAGGGTCAAGGTCGACGGCCGCCGATGGTGGGAAACACCACCTCCCTCCAGGAGGGGGTTCCCCTGCCACCGCAGGGAAGTCAAAGTCCAGCACCTGTCACAAGGAGAGAGCATATGAGACAAGCCAAAACAAACTGATTGCAAGATTCCTGTTTCTGTCTGAAACCTGCTAACTTATACTACGTTCCATTTGAGAGCAGGCAGGAAGATTGTTACCGAATCTTGCCATTTGCAAACAAGGGAACAAATCAAAAGCAATACTGTTCCCAATTTCATACGTACTTTGAAAACATCATCTAGAGTGAGCGCACCCACTTTGATTAATACAAACTCTTGCAAACTCACGCTCCACTAACTGCAGGCCACACAAGCGCAACACACACCAAAGAAACATGTTGGGAAAACAATCTCATACAAAACAACCAAAGGCCTGGACAAACTACTACGTCCATGACATTATCTTTCAAATAATGACATCTGCCATTAGTTTCTGACTCAGAGGTTAAGGGGGACAAAAACTAACGCTCGTGGCATGCGCATCACTAAACATTGCGACCGATCACGAACTCTTTAGACGTAAAATAAGAAACGACAAGCTCGGCATCATAACCTCACACTGCGAACCCACCGCTGTACTTACGTATAACAGCAAGGATGAATCGACCACAAGCACTCCCAAAGCGACAGAAAACCGACAATCACTCACCAGATGCCAAATTCCTTCGACAACACCCAAAACTTCCTTGAAATTGTCCCAACCCGTCATTCAAACGTCGTCGTACTAGTTCATTTAGCCGTTGACCGTGGCCAATGCAATACTTAAAAAAAAAACAAAAAAAAAACTCACTAACGACGTCGTTCCAAACAAACGGTACGGCACTTCGCGATTATTTACATGATCAAGAGAGAGCGAGAGAGTTCTCCATATTACTTGAATTTAAACTTCGTCCCAGTCTTGTACTCACTTGTCCGCCGCCATGACGACTCACTGAAGTGCCAATAGCGAACATCTTCCCTGCACGCACTTGTAACGGCCGTTAACACCTTTCAAACAAAACTCTGCGGACCAGATAGCTGATTAAATTATTTCCTATCACACGCAACTTTCCTAGACAAAAACTATCCCACGGAGACCGACGCATTTTCAAATTTATGGTACATCAAACACGGACTATTTTGCGGCGGTTCGATTCATGCGCGAAACCGCTATTTTCTACATTGGCTGCGCGCACGAATAGCCTCGCTGCTGCAGCGCGCCAAGAGTTGTGAGTTGTGTATGATCGGCAATTTCGATTTGTTGAGTGCTTTCGCGGCCGAAGATCGTCCCGTAACCCTTTCAGTCGTATTCCTCGGCCTCGATTTCCTTGTGAAACGGTTTTTCCCGAAGCTCTACGACCTATTTTAACGATACGGTCAACGTTTTAGACTTTTCCCGGACCCGAGCGCGGCGGAGCGTCTGCCGGTCTGTCTTGTCTGGTTGTCTGACGAACTTCAAAAGTTGCTGCAACATTCGTTATCTTTCGAAGGTAAGGCATTAGATCTGTGTTTGTGCTTATTTTAGTTATTGACCCCTGAGTTCCCCATCGTGGATGTGGCTCCAGGGTGGAGAAGATTGCATTGGGGTTAGCCTGCCAAGGTTTATTTCTGAGCTACTGGATTCTCTGTGAATCAAGAGTTATCCACGGAAAGAATGGCAGTTTGGAAATTTTAGTGGGAATCGATGATTTAAGTTTATCTGCACTCTGTCGTTTGATGTGTACATGTATGATTTGCCTAATTGGAAATTTTGTATCCTTTGCCCAAGATGTTGCCGAGATGTCTCTTCTTGCTTGTCCTGGTTCTGGCTGTCATAGGCTCTGCCAATGGAGTTCATCGGGTGGCCCGGGAGGCGGCAACCCGAGATGGTACTGTGTTTTACCATATTGAAGATGGCTGGCACTACCATTTCAGCTACGCCCGGCCAGGGGTGGCTTACTTTAAGTGTGTTCGATGGGAGAGGGGCTGTCGTGGCCGGGCCCTATTTCGTCCTGCTGCTGGGTTCGTGCACACACAGGGCCACAATGGTCATGAAAATGACCCGCACTATCCAGCTGAGATGTGCCTGCGACGCAGCATCCTTGACAGGTGTAGGGACAGAACGTATCTGACATATCGTCAAATCTTGCGGAGGGAAAGGAACAGGTAATGCCTGGTCATTATAATCATACTTTTGTCATTAGTTTGCCTTTTAATGAGCCACGTTTAAATTGTGATTTTGGTGTAGGTTTGCCAATGAAGTGGCAGCCAGGGTTACTATTAACCGCATGCGCACGCCAATGAGGAATGCACGAATGGAGAGCTATCCAAACCTCCCGGAAAATAATTTGGCCCTTACACACTATCTGACTGACCACGAGTATCAGGTGTTGACAATATCTAGGGACGGAGAAGATAACCTGTATGCCGGCTCAGTTACGGCCCCAGATGGCTCGCATCATGTCTTGTTTATATCCGCAAGAATGCTGAACCACTTGCGCACTGTCCGCATTATTCATGGAGATGGAACTTTTAGTTCGGCCCCAAATTCACCAAGAAATGCACAGGTATGTACAAGAGCATATTTGTAAATTGTGTTGCCTGATTACATGGGCAACATTATTAATGGTCGTGCTTCTTTGAAACAGGTTTTTTGTATCGTGACAACGTGGCTGCACACGGTCATCCCATGTTTATGGGTTTTAATGGAAAACAGATTGGAGACGTCCTACATATCTGTGTTCCGACTCCTCAGACATTTACTTGGTGCCGGGAATGGGAACTTCCAACTAATAATTTCAGACTTTGAAGCAGCGCAACAAAATGCATTTGAAGCTGTTTTTCCAGGAGCCCAAATCCAGGGATGCCTGTTTCACCTCTGCAGGGTGTGTGTAAATGTTAACATTATTCTGCATTATGCCGTTTTTACTCACATGTAGCAGATACCCTCCATCGGTTTGCTTCTGTTGCAGGCCATGGTTGATTATGCTCGGAACACACTGGGATTGGCAGCCTATCTCCTCAATGTTCCATTTGTGGCCGATGTTGTAAGGAGGTGTGTCTCCCTTGCCCTCCTCCCAGAGGAGTACATCAGACAGGGATTTCTGCTCCTTGCCAGAGAGGCCTTCCAAGAGGCTGACCCTCTTGTTTACAATGTGGTGCGCCCTTTTCTGGTTTATGTGTGGCGCCGTTGGGTCCGAAGTGAAAGGCGCAGGCTAAGAATGTGTGTTTGCGGGTCACCACACAGGACCAACAACGCCTGTGAGTCAGCAAACCAATGCCTTCAATTAGAAGTTGCTGGTCCCCATCCGAATGTCTTCAGGCTTCTTGGTAAGATCTTATTTAATTTTTTTTTTAAATTGCGTGCCTTTTTATACTGTTTCCTATATCTCTAAGTTCTATGTGTCTGTACTTGCAGAAGCATTTTCAAATATAGAACAGGAAGCATATCTGAACCTAATGGCTCTGAGGAACCATGTGCGACCAGGTCGAGCCAGGAGGTGCACAGCTGTTGCCAACGACCAGCATATCAGGAATGGCCTCGAAGCTTTGAGAAATCCCCCTGATGATCTTGATGCTGCCATCCTCAGGTTCATCCACTATGCTTCTCATACATTTGAAGATTTGTTCAGAGGACTTGTGGACCCTCCGAACCGGCGCCAGCAGGATGATTAATCAGTGTGAATGTAGCAGTAGGTCTCGCTGACCTTTATTCCTAGCGTTTGTTTGTTTACCCCTCCAATTTTGTAAAATATTTTGTTCTGTTTTACTTCACTAAATGAAGACTTATTTGTTATTTCAATAGGTAGTGATCATTGTTTTGTTTTGTTCTTTTGCTGGTTCCGCCCAGCAACCCCTGTACTGTATCCTGGTGTTGTAATGGTGGTGTGAAGGTGTAATACAGACAGCAAACTTAATATCTTCACTCGCACAGTTCACCGCCTGGGCCCATAACCTGTTATTTCAATAGGTTTATAGGATTTGCTTGATAGAAGATTCACTCACATTAAGTTTGCTGTCTGTATTTCACCTTCACACACCACCATTACAACACCAGGATACAGTACAGGGGTTGCTGGGCGGAACCAGCAAAAGAACAAAACAAAACAATGATCACTACCAATCCAACAATTAAATCAACATTATTCACGACTGGAAATTGATAGGGAATGGTAGTATTGAAAGTTAATGGGAGAATGAATTATTTAAGTTTGTCCGCACTCTGTTCTTTTGTCTGGGACCCAATGTTTTCCCTTTTGTGAATAGCACTGTTTCTCGTAACACTTTCCTTTTATTTTGCTAATTCCAGCATAAATATGGTTCATGAAAGTGAAGAGCACTACTCTTTACAGTTCCTTGCATGTCTAAGGATAAGACTGCTGAGTTATATTCAGCACCAGTCCCTGGCTTAAGGACACAATGCAGAAGTGTGTAATTTTTTATTTTTTTCAAGTCTTTCTGGTTGCTGCAACCTAAGCTTTCAATTGTATTGGTTCTGGATAGTGCTCATTGGGGCGCTGTTCCATGAAATTTCTTATCTTGTTCTCAAAGTTATTTTGTATGTTTTCTGCACTTCACATACACAGGAGTCGCTTCTTACCTCTTAAGTTTGTGTAATGATGGACATGAAGATTTTTTTACTGTAATTTAAGCTTTTTCAGTGACAGTAAGTGAAGTTAAACCTCTCATGATTGATGTCTGAAAAATAATCTGAATTACATTCAAATTTGATCTGTCGCAAATCTTACAGGCATTTACTTATTGTACATGTGATTTAACTATTTGTTCATTACATTGAAATTGGTTACCTCTCTTGCATATCTTGAGTAGTTTCTTCTCTATTCCCACGCCAGTTCACCATTCACCTTTGTTTTGGCAAGTGAAGTGGGTCCAGGAACCCCACCCATGCAATTTAATTGAAAAGCCAAATTCCTTTCTCTCCCAGCTTTTCCCCATTCGAGGGTAATAGTTTGTCACATTAGGGTATAATCACAACAGGATGCAGTTGGGAGTACACATGAGCACTACTTACAATGAAATGACTACACAAGTTCCCTCCATTTAATAGAATTGTCAAGAGTTATGTCATGTCTCAATGAGAGGCAACTTAATAACATCTCTTAATGTTGGTTCCCCCTAAGCCGTTCATGGTTCACTTTTCTGTATTTTCTTTCAAAAACAAAAATTAACTTGCTATTGCAGTTGCTTCTGTATTTTTTACCTCAAATGAACTGGCACATCATTTAATAGGGTCTGAAATTCTTTTTCAGATCCCAGAGGAGTGATACCTCTTCTCTCAGGTTTAAGACCTAAGTACACTATTATCAGCTACCTGTGGTGGTGCATGCCAGTGGTTTAAATGTCACTTGTTCGTGTGCAGGGAATTAAATTACAAAGTTCATTTGGCTGCATACACCTAGAGATGCACATGGCACTGCATTTGTGCAGGAACCAGGTTCAAGTGATCCATTCCATTTGAAGTTCACCCACATTTTCTAAGAATATTCAGTATTCGGTAAGAACTGTGCACACCAGACATGCATCCAAGTGCAAGAAAGTTTTATGTTCTGTATGTTGAATTTAATACTATGTTGAGGAGTTTGTTTGAATGGAATGCAGTTCATTAATTGGAAGCTCAGATAGTAAGGACAAAAAAGGATGGAACTATAAATGAAATTCATATGCATGAAACATAGGAATATATTGATAAATTTCAATTTCCATAGAACTTTTCTATGGTTACTGTGTGCTTGGTTGCGCACCCGGGGCACCTCGGAGTTGGAATGGAAACAGCGACGTAACTGCCACATGGCTGGCAAACTCCAATTACATTACAGGGGCGGAGGATGTGCGTCGCTGGCTTTGACCAGCAGACTTTGCATGCACCAGCCTTACAGCCTCCAACAGAATCATCCTCCTCCTCCTCGTCATCTTCAATGACAATTACATCAGAAGCTGCAAGAGATGCAAAAACAAGAGTGATAACAAAACACAAAATAGAACCACGTTTCACTTCAATAATTGATAATTGCTCACTTCACACAATCATAAATAATGTACAAATATAGGACAAAAGGCTGTATTAACAAACCACTATTCTACGCATGAGACATCGTACATCTGTTCATTGCCTTCATAAAACGAATGCACAATAAGAAATGAAACAATGGAAAAACAAAAATTACCACTTCGAGTCATGATGGCTGTTCATGCATTAAGAATGAATACAAAACTCTCCGAGAAAGCAACTCAAAGGTCGATATATTAAAATCAAGTTAATAACGTGCCCTTAACTAGCACTAACCTTATTTCCCATTTTGGGCGTGATCGGGAATAACTGTCAGAAACACAAAGCATGCTTATTAACAGACAACTTATTTAGAATTCAAATTCTTTTCGGTAGGAAGAATTCTTGAGGAAAAAAGGTGTTATTCCATTCAAATGAATGGAATGAGTGGCTGTGGCATATGTCAACTGTAGCACAGCTGGTAATTGAAAATGTAATAGAAGAAAACAGTAACACGCACCAGTGATGAAATGGAAAATAAAATACAGCCAGGATCAGATTCTACAAAAACTTTTGAATGACAGGAAAACGTAAGGAAATACGTATGAACTTACAAAACTCAATTTGCCTCCGCTGCTGCTGGGGCTTTGGTGCCTGCTCCTCATCTGAGGAAGATGAAGACGAAGATGATGAGTCATCAATCTTCCAGTCTTCATCTTCATCTTCGTCATCCTCATCCTCAATGCATCTCTGAAATGGACATGAATAGTTAAAATAAATCACATAAAATTTTAAAAATAATGATCAATTCCACTTCAATGTCAACGTTACCTTCTTGGAGGTTTTTGTTTTTGCGAGGGAGAGTTTTCTTTTCTTCGCAGTTCCTGCTGCCCTGGATGGTCCCTGCAAATCCAATGGGATAAGAATAAAATGAAGCAGATGCTTAGAAAATTAAGATAAAAACCTAAAATCACACTAGCTATTGAACCTGTTGCCACATATACTGTATTGTTCACACTTACTTGGTTCACTATCTCCTCCCAGGGTAACTGATTCGTCTGAAAACAAAAGCAAGAGATAAATTAAGATAAGTTTGCAAGGCGCAGACTTTAATTTCAGAAATCCCTGACTAGCCAAGAAATGTAGTGGAGAAGGTGCCTCTAAACAGGCATTTTGCTTACTTTGGAGGTAGAGGGCTGGCTTGCCTTGCACGCTGAGTCCTTAGATTTTGTCTTCTTCCTCTGCCCTCCAACAGCGGAGCTTGTTGCCTTGCTCTGGACTTCGCTTGCCTTGCTCTGGACTTCGCTTGCCTTGCTCTGGACTTCGCTTGCCTTGCTCTGGACTTCGCTTGCCTTGCTCTGGACTTCGCTTGCCTTCCTCTTCCTTAATCGAGACGCGAGAGGAGGTGACTTTGTATCCCAATGAGAAAGGAAGAAAAAATCAGACAGAGCAATCGTAATGATAAAAACAGGTAATAATGCTTCAGAGCCTCTACTGTACATAAGAAAACAAATCCCTGCAAAAAATGCTCTTTTGAAATGACTCACCACAACAGAAGAATCTCCTGTCTGCAGAGGTTCCTGCTCTGCTTCAGCATCCCAGGGCAGGGGGCTGGGCGAAGCAGGTGGTTCAAGGACCGGGGTGGAAGAAGAAGAGAGAGAAGGCAGAGGAGAAGGTTCAGAAGAGGGAGTGGCAATAGAAACGTGCAGAGAAGGCACAGCAGAGAGTTGAGAAGTGGGAGTGGGAAGAGACAGGGGGAGAGAAGGCAGAGCAGAGGGTTGAGAAGTGGGAGGAGACAGGGGGAGAGAAGGCACAGCAGAGAGTTCAGAAGTGGGAGTAGGAAGAGACAAGGGGAGAGAAGGCACAGCAGAGAGTTGAGAAGTAGGAGTAGGAAGAGACAGGGGGAGAGAAGGCAAAGCAGAGAGTTGAGAAGTGGGAGTAGGAAGAGACAAGGGGAGAGAAGGCAGAGCAGAGGGTTGAGAAGTGGGAGTGGGAAGAGACAGGGGGAGAGAAGGCAGAGCGGAGGCTTGGGAAATGGGAGTAGGAAGAGAGAGTAGAAGAGAATGCAGAGCAGAGTGTTCAGGAGTGGGAGTGGCAAAAGCAGGAGGCAGAGCATGGAGAAAAGGAGGTACCTGTGGGCAAACGAAGAGTACAAATAATATATAGACGACACCTAAAGAGTTAGGTAGAATATAAGGTATGAAAACAAGAATTTAACAGAGCAGATCCAGCACAGCCAGCAGCAGACCTTGGGAAAAGCCTTCCAATACCAAGGTACATGACAGAAATCTGCCACTTTCAATGGGTTTCAGGTTCAAGTCTGTTCGAATAGGCATTTTATCCTCACCCAAAGCTCCTTCGTGACTGTTTCTCAAAACTTTCCGCAAACGAGCTTTATATGATCACATAGTAATTGACAGTGATTATTTTGACACTTATCTTTAAACATTTGACACAAACATATACTAGTTAAGTCATGCATAAGATCAGAACTCTCCAGAGAAATTACGGTTCAGCCGGTTTGGATAAGAGGTCTAAATTCAGAACACACTTTCAACAGAATCGTGGTGAGATAAAACATGAGTTCTTACAAAAGCGAAGACAAACCTGATAAGGAAGCTGGTTCAGCATCATTCCATGCATAGGCCCTGGATAACCCATCAGCGGATACGGAGGAAGTTGGGGAGGCCACATATGCCCCTGCGGCAGGGGAGGAAAAGGCCACATTGGCCCCATCATTGGCCTCGGTCCACGATACCGGGGCCGTCCAGATCCGCTTCCCCGACCGCGAAACATCTGCAGAAAACGGTAAATGTCACGCAAAACATGCTACTGCAAACAAAGAGCATAGAATCAGTTGCTCCGTCTGTTGAGATCACGGTGATCTGAAAACCTACTTCGATTGGTGATTCGTAACTGGACCAGTGATGTGAATGTTACTTTCAGTTTACATTCCCACTCATAAACGTAACTGATGCAGACTTACCGTTCACAAAGAATTGTTGCTCGCACAAAAAAACCCACGAAAATCAGAAGTGCTGGGAGTGAGTCTGCAAGGACAGGCGGGACAGGTTTTTTGGCGCGTTCCGTCGGAGCCAGTCAGAGCCAAGGTGAGTTCGTGCGCGCAGCCAATGGCGAAAGCGTTTTCGCGTGCTCAAAGCGCCGCCGCAGTAAATAGTCCGTGTTTGAAGTGGTTGAAATTTGAAAATATGTGCGTCCCCGCGAGTGAGTGTTGGTGTGGGGTTGGAGCGTGTGACATAATTTAATTTACCTTTCACTCAAGACCGCGGATTAACGCTTGAATAGTGTTAACGGTCGTGGGAAGCGCGTGCAGAGAGGGCATGCGTTATTGGCACTAAGGTCAGGTGGGGGCGAATAAGGTGATGTTGACTCGTGCAGTTGTGTCAATTGAAGTAGTTTAAATTTGAAAATGCGTCGGTCTCCGTGGGATAGTTTTTGTCTAGAAAAGTTGCGTGTGATAGGAAATAATTTAATCAGCTATCTGGTCCGCAGAGTTTTGTTTGAAAGGTGTTAACGGCCGTTACAAGTGCGTGCAGGGAAGATGTTCGCTATTGGCACTTCAGTGAGTCGTTATGGCGGCGGACAAGTGAGTACAAGACTGGGACGAAGTTTAAATTCAAGTAATATGGAGAACTCTCTCGCTCTCTCTTGATCATGTAAATAATCGCGAAGTGTCGTACCGTTTGTTTGGAACGACGTCGTTAGTGAGTTGTTTTTTTTTGTTTTTTTTTGAAGTATTGCGTTGGCCACGGTCAACGGCTAAATGAACTAGTACGACGACGTTTGAATGACGGGTTGGGACAATTTCAAGGAAGTTTTGGGTGTTGTCGAAGGAATTTGGCATCTGGTGAGTGATTGTCGGTTTTCTGTCGCTTTGGGAGTGCTTGTGGTCGATTCATCCTTGCTGTTATACGTAAGTACAGCGGTGGGTTCGCAGTGTGAGGTTATGATGCCGAGCTTGTCGTTTCTTATTTTACGTCTAAAGAGTTCGTGATCGGTCGCAATGTTTAGTGATGCGCATGCCACGAGCGTTAGTTTTTGTCCCCCTTAACCTCTGAGTCAGAAACTAATGGCAGATGTCATTATTTGAAAGATAATGTCATGGACGTAGTAGTTTGTCCAGGCCTTTGGTTGTTTTGTATGAGATTGTTTTCCCAACATGTTTCTTTGGTGTGTGTTGCGCTTGTGTGGCCTGCAGTTAGTGGAGCGTGAGTTTGCAAGAGTTTGTATTAATCAAAGTGGGTGCGCTCACTCTAGATGATGTTTTCATAGTACATATTAAATTGGGAACAGTATTGCTTTTGATTTTTTTCCTTGTTTGCAAATGGCAAGATTCGGCAACAATCTTAGTGCCTGCTCTCACATGGAATGTGATATAAGTTAGCAGATTTTAGACAGGATGAGGAATCTTGCAATCAGTTTGTTTTAGCTTGTCTTATATGCTCTTTCCTTGTTGCAGGTGCTGGACTCTGTCTTCTCGCAGTGGCTGGGCAGTGGCTGGGGAACCCCCTCTGGTAGTGGATGTAGTTCTGGCTGAAGATGGTCTTTCCCGCCATCGGCGGCCATCGGCGGCCATCAGTGGCTGTCGGCCTTGACCCCCGTTGACCTGCGCGCGTTGCTGGGCGCCACTTCGGGACCCGGCCCGAGGCCGAGTGGCACTGTAGGCAGCGGTGCTATGAGCTGTGAGTCGAGGTGAAGTATGGGCAGGTCAGCAAAGGGAGGTGATGGAGAACACAACATTTGCCAAGTATTGTTTGAAGGATTTCTTCATGTTGTCTTCCCCTGGCATGCTTCTCTGCTGTACTCATTTTAAATCTAATTTATCGTAAACCATGATTGGATGTGAATGCACAGCGAACGGTTTTGCACTTCAAATGTAGTGTCAGCAAATTATAATATGTCACGTGTGATCCAGGCTGGAGAGTGCATCAGGAACGTGACCAGAGCTGGATGTTTGGAGTGGCGGACCTGTCTGGATCGTGTCAGCTGAGGATCTACAGTCATGGTTGCGGAGACGAGTGCCTCCATGGTTCACTGCTCATCTGGATTACAGCTGCGGAACCTTTGTTCAGGGAAGTTACCACGGAAGTGGCAGTTATTTTCAAGTCCATCCTTTCTTCAGTATTAAGCGACCCTTAAGCTACTCTTCTCAAACAGCATTTGTTGACTTGCCAGTTGAAAAGTCGTGTTGTAACAATTATGTACAGAGCACAGTCCTCAGTCAAGTAGTGCATGCTTCTGCAAAGTGATAAAATAAGGAGAAACCAGGAAAGCAGCCATTATGATGTAAAGGTTCAGATAAAGTTTATTAATTATAATTTTGCTAACTGGAGACCACACTGTTATTCTGCATGCTGGTAACTGTTACATGTGCATGTGACTTATGAATATAATTTAATTTCAAATCACTAAAGTTTGGGCTGCCTCTGCTTTAATGCCATGTCTAGAAATTTTCATCTGTGGTATATTATTGCTGGATTGATTAATTTTGTGTCAATTGCATGGAGATTCAGTGATCTCAATTTCTTAGAAGTGCTCAAAACTCAAAGACAAGATCAGTAGCTCCATAGCCTGCTGTTTGAGAGAGAGTGTAGCAGTGTGGGTCGCCAGAATGTTCAGATGATAACATCTTCTTTCGCCACTCAATTTCTGTCTCATACCATTTGCATGTTTGTAGTAATTTCAGTATCATAGTATTTAATGCAGTCAACTCATTATGATTAGTGAAAATGAGACACATACTTTTATGCATGCTTCATGAGAGTCTCTTGTTATTTTTCTAGTGGTGTGCCAGATTTTAGTAAATATGTCTGCCTGGAGTGCAATAGCGTCTTTTAAGTCATTACTCTACAATGAAATTTATTTCCTTGCATTAATAAAAAATTAGATAATGTAGAATATTACTAAAAGCATTGTGGCTGTGCTAAACTAGTAAATGGCCTTAGATATACCTCTAACAGTTCTGAATTTTATTGAATCTCAAACGTCTCTTTTGCATTCAGATTGAGAGATAAACTAATATAACAAAAACAATATAAATCCAATCTCTCACACAGTTCTCTGCATGCTTTAGGAAAATCTCTTGTTATTTATTTTGTGGTGTTCCAGATTTTAGTAAATTTCATCAGAATACTTCTGCCTGGAGTGCAGAAGCGTTTCTTGAGTCTTATGTTCTCTGAGAAAATTTGTTCCCTTGCATGAATTAAAAAATGAAGGTCATAATTAACGTAGAATAATAAGTATAAGCAGTAATAATTCAGCAGTAATAAGTGGCCTGAGATATACTTTTAACAGTTACAAGGCACTACTCGGGTATCAATTTTATTGGATCTCAAATGTCTCTTTTGCATGCTTATTGAGAGAGGAACTACTCTAGTATAGAAAATGTAAAAACTCAAATTTACTGTGACAGTTTCTGCTACAGATTTCAAGTCTTAGAGATCCAGTTGATGTTTGTGTAGTTTGTGAGTGGCAAAAGAAGATGAAGTAGTTGGTATATTTGACAATGTGGTCATGGCTTCTGATCTCTTTCATTCCATAATTTTACTCATCCAATCTTGTTCTGTTTGATTTGCACTTTGCTGCTGTAGCTGTACACTGATGTTAATATTGAATTTTCATGTGAAGGAAGAAAGATGTAGTTAAAACACAAAGTAAAAAAAGTAGTGTTTGTCAGCATTTAACCTTTTTATCATTGCTCTCATCTCGAATAAAATATGACAGTGCCATGTTGGCTGAGATTTGTAATGCATGCCAGTAATATGAACCACTTCCATTGTGGTTGACAGAATGGTAATGATGCTTATGTCCCATTTTAAAACTTAATGCATGTGAGTAAGTTGCTTGTACCTCAGTGGGATGTTAAGAATTCTTTGCATCAATGTACCTACTTAATGCTGCTATTCCTCATATAAGTTTTGATTGAGTGATGAAGCCATGCCATCAGATCTTGCTATGTGCAACTGTAGACAGAAAGTGTAGTAATCTGGTGCCCTGTTTCACCTTTAATTATTCTATATTATGTGCGTTTGACTTTGAGGTGTATTGCAGTGGGTATTTAACTCAAAAAATTCAGGGAAATTGCTGCTTCAGCACAACACTTGCCAAATCAGAGCATAGATGATTATATCTGTGATTTATTTTTTTTTGTTACTGTTTTGCATGCCCAAGTTGTGTACATCCTTCATTTAATTAATGCATGTCAAAGTAGCCTTTTGCAATTATTCAGCGGTTTTTTGTTTTTTTTTTCCTCCTTTAAATTTAACCACTATAAATCTGCATGATCCAGAAGTTTCATTGTTTTTCCCTTTTGATATTCTATAAAACGCCTCTGAAAATGTGCTAAGTTTTTATCTTTGCCAGTTGAGGTACATTTGTATTTTTCCAGTGCATGCTCATAATGCAATGTCAATTAATTGCCATCTCATGCTCTGATTTGCAGCCTGTTGTGATCAGCTTAGGTTACATTTTGTGTTGGTTGATGGAGTATGGAAAATTGTTGTGGCATTTCTGTGCCACTTGTGTAATCTTGTCCAATAGGCCATGAATATTTTTCATACTTGTTTGTTATGTGATGGAATAGGCATTCTCTGTATGTTGGCGTATTAGTGAGAACCATGACTACAAGTAAGGTGTGTCAAAATTAGCTAAACTCAACTCTTGTGTTCTGTTTCAGGTATCACCTTATCACCGCTGAGGGCAGATGCAGTTTTAGTCCAGTCACCCATAAGTCCGTACATTTCTGCTGCACACTTCTGCACTTCTGTGGTCAGGTACATGAGGATTCACTATATTCATTACCATTAATGTTTTGCAGTTTTCATAACATTCCAAACAGGACTGCATTTCTGACTATTCCTCTTTAATTGCAGGCTTTATCTGGGAAGGACTGACATCCAGCAATCAAGGAGCATCACTTCAACATCCCACAGATTGTATTGCTCGATTTGGTGTCCAAGATCATTTGTTGCATGTGGTGTGGTGTGGTGTGTCAGATACTTACCTACTGTGTCGTCACCCTATAGTTTTATTTCACAAAATGTCAGTGCCGACTAGTCTCTGAGAGCCATTCTTGTATGCCAAGTTTTGCCATATGCATGCTGGGTGGCTTAATGTGATAGTGCTACTTCCCTCCACTTTTATATTCAGTTTCAATTTTTTCATTCAAATCTGTATAAGTTAGTGCATGAATTACTAATTTGACTTATGCATGGTTTACGATTTAGATGTTTGCTATACCTTATGTAACGTGACTCTGTTTATGATTGTCATTTATTTGATTTTATGCATGCTATCGTGCTTCAATGTTTAAGCATAATTTACCATGATGTAACAATATTGTATTGGAGGAGAAGAGCTAACAGCTACCTGTAGTTTTGTAATTTGCATGCTGCGTCTCAGATTTGTTTTTAGCTGCATTTTAATGTTGAAGCGAAACATAGCTCCCACTTTTGGCAAATCTTGGTATAAAATTTTATATTTGCTCTGTATCAAAGGAAGAGACAGTGAGTGTGCGTTAATATTAGGATATTCACTGTGCTTTGCTAACTGTTAAACTTTTTTTTTTTATTGATGACAAGTTGTCACACTGTTTGTACTGTACAAGTTGGGCATGACAAGAGACTATTTTTCTCTAGCATGAAAGATATGGTAGCAATCTCACAAATGCAATTTGTTGTTTCCTTATCCAAGAAGTCACTGCCCTCTGTTCTGCCTTTTAAATTTTTTATTGTTTCTGTCCAAGCTAATACAATCCTGCTCTACAGTGTTGGATATCACAATCTCTAGTACTGCATGAAAAGAAAACCTTGTTAGTAATTCTGTATGCCTTGGATATTGTTGGATAATATGCAGGTTCTGGACTTACGATTCAAAGATTCATTATAATGCATGTTGTGCTTTGATTTGTCAGAGTGTTGACCTTTGCCTGCCTATTTATTTATTGATAAGGTCTTAATATTATTCTTCCTAATGCATGCTGTGCTTGGAAGGCCAATGGGCCATATCTTTTGCATTGAAAAGATTAACGATTCTTTTAGAATGGGAAAGGTAGAACAGAGGCTTAAACTTGCAGAAGGGAGTGGTGTTACAGTTGTTGTTACAGAGTTCTTAATACTGCTGGAGAAATCTAAAGCACTGGTAGTCATAAACTTCTTTTCCCCGTTCTTCATAAATCTGATAGTATTCTGCTCACAGAGTTTGACATGTATTTATTGCTTTATGGCTGCATATTTTTTGTAAGACGTGCACATTTGATTCAGTCGTTTATTATTGGTCGTACACAGTACGATATTTCTTTCTTTGCTCTGTGAGGTGAAGGAGGTTGTCATGAATTTTACGCGTATTATGTAAAATATGATCGTAGCTGTGCAGATAGGTTTGCAAATCAAGAACTTGCCTGTGTTTCTGGCCTACCTTCACAAATTGTGATTTTGGCCATCTGATTGTGGTTGTTACTCTGATGCGGACTGGATGTGTAGCTTTGCGCGCTCATTGTTTTGGAGTCAGCCTCTAGAATAATATGCTGCCTCAATGAAGTTCTCATTCTAAACTCACACCAGTTGCTTTTTTCCCTTTCGTTTACATTTTCACATGCTCACGTGGCCAGTTAATTCTGTTTAGAGAGACTTTTAGCTATTAAGTACCCTTTCCTTACCCTGTTGTAGCTGAACCTGTGCTTTTCGTGGCTACTGATGAAACTTTGTTCCTCTATGTTTTTTACCCTAATCTATTCTTTTCTATGTATTTTTTTACCTTCCTTAAGAGACCTTTCTTTACAGTGCTAATTTTAGGTATTCCTCCTGTTTCGTTTTCTATATGTTGTTCTAAAGGTTTCTAAGTATTATTCCACCCAACATATTGTTTGGTGCCTCTTCTTCGGTTGGAATGTAGACGAACCTTGCTCACCTCATCGCACCTCATCACTCCTTCCCCTTTTCTAATTCCTATTTTCCCTCGTACCCTTATCTATCCAGAGCTGGCAAGCGAGGGTTTGCCCTTGCTTAGGTGGCTGCCTGTGACTGCAGCCCGCTGGACGCCAGCAAACTAGTCACAACTCTTCTTGTGGTGGATGGAGTGAGCAAGCATGGCGGGCCGTCCTATCCTTTGAATGGAATTTTGATCTCTAATTTTAATGAGTTTGCTTGTTAGATGATAATGTACGTGTATTCATGAAGCCAATGAATATGCCTCTTCTAAAAGATGCATTCTTTGATTCTTTGCTTAGAAATTGCAATCTGTAAGAGTTGTACTGGTGAATAAACCGACTGTCAAACCTGTCTTATTTTCTCTCCTTCCGTTCCTGATTTCCAACTCACGCTCTCTCAGCATAAGAGAGGGAGACATACTACTAAAGAACACCCGCGGGGATTGAATAGTGGTAAAGCCATGGGGGTCAGCATCACTACTGTGCCGGGTAGGGATCACCCACAAAGTGCGTCCATGAAGTGACGAGTGCGAACCTCGTTTAGTCGGCCGTGGCGCACGATGGCGCCTGTTGGGTAGGCAGTCCCGACGTCTTCGTACACGCGTGTCGTGCGGGCTGGCCTACCCTAGCACTCGCAGGCGCTCGGCACCACCGTTCGCTGTTTAGGTTGGAGGAAATTCGGACGTACTTTGTGGACAAGGTGATTGCTGCTGACATGCTGGTTTCGCTGTTTGTGTCGGCGCTCGCGGGGGCGATGTGTTCGGCACGTGAGTTATCCGAGGAAACCATCCGTAAATTTCGTGTGCCGTGTTCCAAGTACGCACGCACAGGTGAGAAGCCCTTTTCACCCACCGCCAATCGATTCATTGAGCTCCAAAATCACCTTCTATGTATCATCCTCATTTGAGCGAGTTGCCTAGTATCTATGGATTCGGGGGTTCTGCTCTGCTGTTCAGGCAAGTCTTTTGTCCCAAACACATAATTAAGTTGCCCAGACATCTGGTTTGATAGGCCCGGGTTCGAATATCGGCAAAGAGGATACAGGTGTCCCGATTGGCGCTATTTTGAGGAGTCTCCTAACTTCCCCCAGACACTATGTCCTCTTGTGGGCTGGCCGGACGCCCGTGAGGTAGGCAATCCCGCAACGCTTCTGTCGGGGTGGCTGCCTACCCGTCCACCGCAAGGCGATTGATTGCTACTAACATATGCTGGTATCGGCGCTCGGGGCGATGTGTTCAGCCTGAGGTTTATCGATCCCAGGAAGACATTCGTACATCGCGAGTATGCAGGCGCGGATTTGAGGGGGGGGGGCAACCCTCCTTTTGCGGAAATGCAGGCAACCGGCATTACTTTTCCGCCTGTAAGTAGGCAAAAGGCGGGACATTGCCCCTGTAAGTAGGCAAAAAGAGGAACATCCCCCCCCCCCTCAAGCCGCTCCCAGATCCGCCACTGCGCGAGTGTCGTGCACACGTACGTGACGCACAGGTGAGAAGGCTTTCCGCTCAGCGCTTCCGATCACTTCATTGACCTCCGAACCCATGCGGCAGCCACACGACGGAACAAGCATTCGATCACGAAACGACCGGAAACGACTCGGTCTTTTCGCCAAGCGTGCACTCCTGGTTTCAATTACAAATACTGAACGAAGCGAGCGCTGTCCTTGCTCTCCAGCGATTTGTCAACCTGATGCAGAAAGAGGCATCTCAGGTGTGACGGTGCGACTGTTGGGTGAGAGCAGTAACGATGGTAATGGTAAGGTTGGTATTACAACCAGACTTCGCTGAAACCGGGGTCAGATAGTTTCTAGCGCCCCCCCCCCCAACACGAATCTAGAATTGTTCTGGAGCGTGCCCGGGTTCAAATACCGCCCCCAGGAGGTGTCATTTTCTGACCTGCGGTGCTCCTGCGGTATTCCGTGTAGCACCCCCTGAGGGGGTGACCCCCTCCCCCTTTCCCCTCCTTCAATTCCCTGATGGGACTTCCACCACCCTTGCCTGTCATGATAATTCGAGCGAGTAGACTCGCGTCTATGAAATCGGGGCTTCTTTCTCTGCTGTTCAGGGAAGTCCTTGTCGCAAACGCCTACCTTGAGTTGCGCCGTACGGAATCACGGAGACGTCGGCGTTGAGCGTCGAGTTGTGTCGAGCACGGTCACAGTGTGCATTGACGAAACGAATTAACTATAGGGCGTAGTTTGGGGCGGAGACAAGATCGGAGCTTACGCATTTCACGAGGGACGGTGCCGGTGTCTGAACCCATAACTACCATGTGACACCTATTTTTCAATCGTCGAGTGCGGGCCGATGTCGTTCTACACTGCAAAGTCAAGCATACGAATGTCATACGCGCACAAGCGTATGAATTATTTTCACACTTGCCCCGTCTCTTTCTCAAGTGTTGGACAGGAACAATGAACGAAAAATAGATGGATTAGAATCATGCTGGTTTATTGCTGCACACATGGACTACGACTGCTCCTCGGACCTATGACATGATGATAGACGACACCGCTTTTCGACCACCGACACACCTGCAATCACACCTCCGAAGCAAGCATGTGTTATTAACAAGGTAGACAGTGTTCCTGGCAAATAACGGACCAATCATAAGGGCAACTACGATATTGCCGCAATGGCAAGTCTACCCCACGTAAAACGGATCTTTATAAAACTGTATAAATTTTTTATCAATCTTTATACAGACTTTTATAAAAAAATTATATATTTTTATAAGGACAGGCATATACACATTAACGTTATTTTATATAAACTGTATAAATATGTATATAGAAATACATAAAGGCGGTTTATAAAATCATATATTGACTCTATACAATGTGTTTGCCTTACAGGGCGTCCCATAAATCACGCCTGATCGATTTTGGCTGCCATTCAGCCAGTTTTAGTCGTACAGACCCCAGCGGGGTACAGTGGCGTAATTAGGGCTGATGAAATGGGGGGGGGGGGGGGCGATGCTTTACGCGTTGCCTACCTTCAGGGGCAAAGCTTTACGGGTCGCCTACATTCGGGGGCAAAGGTCCCCTTCGGATACCCAAATTGGGGGGGGGGGGGGGGGGGGGGGGCGATCGCCTCCATCGACCCCCCCCCCCCCCCCCCCTGCATCAGACCGTACACAACTATATACAGGCCGTTATTAAGACCGTCCCACACGCAAAATAGACGTCTATAGACGAAGCTAGACCATCTATCTTGAATCTAGGCCGTCTACAGACGTTTATAGTCGTCCATAGAAGGTCGAAAGTAAGTCTTCCAGATGTACGTCTAGACATTACGTAGACGTCTATAGACGATAAAAAAAACACGTCTATGTCCAGACAACTACCCCGATAGATCTGAGCGGAGGATCTATTGACAGTCTATATTATGTCTACATGTAGACATCTACTGCTAGATAAAAGATCGATATCTATAGACCACCTACCTAAGGTCTACTTCGTCTGCGCGTTAGGGGGGAATAAAGGTCGATCACATCTAGCACAAGACTGTATGTAGACGGTAAGTAGGTCACACCTTCGTTCATAGCCAATGGAAATGCAATGTCCTCAAGTGGCGTAATAGCTGAGTGGTTAGAGCGTGGCGGAACAGAAGAGAAGATCATGGGTTCGATACCCGTGAGGTCCTTATTTTTTCGTCTATATGCTAGATCTAGACGTAGACGTCTACTGCATTCAGGATAAGTAGACATCTAATAGAGGTTGCAAAAAGGGGACATCGTAGACTTGTCGTAGATGGTCTACTGATAGACCATTTCTAGATATCTACTAGATGGGTGGTACACGTCTAGTAGACGTCTATTTGTTGTGTGGGTACGTATATGCAACCACATGGATACAATCGTATACAGGCGTTTATACAAGCATATATGCTTGCATATATATAAAAAAAAAAAACAATACAAAGCTATGTGTATAAAAACATATAAAACTTTTATAAAAGTTTATAAACAGCGTTATAAACAGTTATAAACATTTATAAAACTTTTATACAGCTTTTATCACGCCTAGCGGATAGGCAACCCTGACTTCCGAACGCGCCCGTGTCGTGCGGGTGCCTACCCTGACATTAGCTGGCGCCTCGCGAGGGGCCCTTTTTTTTGGGGGGGGGGGGGGGGGCTGGAAGGGAAGTCCATCTCTCACCCCGAAAAACTCGAAACCAACAAACAAACGTTACCTCTGTATGACACAGTTCACTGAATCTCACTGCCCCTTCAAGTAGGATCAAGTAAGGATCAGGCTAGGATCAGTTTAGTAGGTTAGGATCAGGTTAGGTTAGCTTAGGTTAGGATCAGGTTAAGATCAGGTTAGGATCAGGTTAGGTTAGCTTAGGATAAAGTAAGGTTAGGTTAGGTTCGGTAGGTTAGGTTAGGGTAGAATCAGGTTAGGATCAAATTAGGATCAGGTTAGGTAGGTTAGGTTAGGATCAGGTGAGGATCAGGTTAGCTTAGCTTAGGTTCGGTTAGCTAGGTTAGGTTAGGGTCAGGTTAGGTTAGGATCAGGTTAGGTTAGGATCAGGTTAGGTTAGGATCAGGTTAGGTTAGGTTAGGTTAGGATCAGGTTAGGTTAGCTTAGGATAAAGTAAGGTTAGGTTAGGTTCGGTAGGTTAGGTTAGGGTCAGGTGAGGATCAGGTTAGCTTAGCTTAGGTTCGGTTAGCTAGGTTAGGTTAGGGTCAGGTTAGGTTAGGATCAGGTTAGGCTAGGATCAGGTTAGGTTAGGTTAGGATCAGGTTAGGCTAGGATCAGGTTAGGTTAGGTTAGGATCAGGTTAGGTTAGGTTAGGATCAGGTTAGGTTAGCTGAGGTTTCGTTTTCTGCACGTTACACTTTGTTATGTGATATGCGGATGACGAAGAATTAGCTTCTCCTAAGCGATTTCATTACATTTTAAATTTACTTCGTGGCACCAGAATTTAATGACAGTCCCCGGGACGGAGAGGCCGGAAAGTGTGGAGGTAAAATGTGTGGAGGTAAAATCTGTGGAGGTAAATTGCGAGGTGAGACGTGTGGAGGTGTTTTGTGTGGAGGTACCGGGGCTTCCCGGGTTTTTGATGTAACGAGAAGTTTTTTCTTGTTTTATTTTCTGTTTTTGCTAAAGCATTTGTCAAAAATGAATTGACAACAATTTAAAGTGGCAAACCGCTCCCGAGAAAAGTCATTTCAGCCGGGGAAAAGAGGCGGCAGTGGGGTGGGAGGGGTTGGTAAGGCGTACCGTGCTCGATGGGTTGCCTACCATCCCGGCGCACAATGAACAGAAGTAACCCTCATGTAACGCTGTAACGTGACATTTGCGACCATGGGTTCCTATGCCCAAAACACTTCTCTATGTGTCCCCTATCCACCCTGAAGTGGATGACCTCACGATGAGAAACACCCTGTATATTAACGTAAATTAGCGTGACCCGGCCCTTCGGCTTCCACGAGCCGTCAGTCTTTGCCTGTCGGGGAGCCGTCAGTCTCGCTGACCCCGCGCTTTCTGCCTCGCGCTGTTGTGACATATTACTGGAAGGCCTCGACGGCGCGCCTTTTCTAATCTGGTTGGGGCCATGCACTGGAGTCCCGAACATCCGCGGTGCATGAAAAAAATTACCGTCCCCGGCAATTACCCTAAAGCTAATCTACGGTAAGAAAGTTCAACCAGCGCCTGTATGATTTCAAAGAAAATTTAGCTTTCATACCACATATTATCATTATTTTTTTTTTCCGAAATTCACAATCGGACTACTTTGGACTTTCCTTGTCCTGGACGTTAATCGTCACATTTATAGGCGTGTAGAGGCTTGTGTCTTCTCGTGGATTCCATCCCACGAGCAAGACGAAAGGAGAAGAAGATGAGATCGTGCGTCGCTCAGTTGAAATGTCACCTCATTTTCAATTTTTAATTTCATTGGTCTATGGAAAGATTTCTTCATATGTACGACGTGGGTCCGTCGCTTCCATATATGTCCATTTGGTATCTTTAATTTTACGATATACACTATATCTGATAATTTCTAGTCTATTGTCCCTAGCCTGTATTTCTTCTGTAATTTTTTCGGGTCGCCGATCAGTCCTTTTCTTTCGAACCATACGAAGACGTCGTCGCCCTTTTGAAGTTTGAATTGTTTTCTGTTCCTGTCGTATCTTGCCTTATAATTTTTCGTTGCTTTCTTCCTGTCTCTCAGAGCTTCACGCTGTATTTCAGCAAGGCAACTAAGCCTCTGCTGCACTGTTTGGTATTGAGGGAGGACCGATTTTAGCATGAATGGTGTGTTAAGTCTTTTACCAAAGAAGATTTCGTTTGCCGATTTTTTCGTTGCGACTTGTGGCATGTATATTTTTGTAATGACGTCAGCATGCGTAGCGCAGGGAGGCAATGATCTCCCCGACTGCTCCTTGACTTTTCATTTATTTTTCGCAGTGTACTGCAGTGTAAGCAGTTTTCTGAGCTATGCATCTTTCTCTGTCGCCCTCGTTGACAAAATGTGTGTTCTCTCACGCGCTTGGCGGGTAAAGCGTAGCGCAGTGCAGTGCACATCTGCGATATGCGTCCAGAATTTTTACGCAGTGTACTGCAGTGTCGAGCTATGCGTCTTTTGGCTGGCGGGCGGTCCGGTGCGTTTTGTCGCGGTCCGGTGCCGGCGGCGTGGCCCGGTGCGGTGCGGTACGGGGTGGGCGCAGTGTTCTCCGTGTGTTTTTTATCCGTGCGTGGTATGGAAGGTTTTTTAAAAGGACAACACGACAAATTGTTTGTTTTTACACTTTTATTTTCTCCTTTCGGTACATGATTGGTGATCCTGATTTATTATTAAATCGTCACAAAATACCTGGTCATCTGTATAGCGATCTACAATATACTTAATAACAGATCGTGTTTTACTTTCATTTTCATCAAAGAACATATTTACAAAATCACTTAGACTGTATCCATGGGCCTTATGAATAAGCTCGGAGCCCCTCTTCCCCCCTTTTGCCGAAGCTTTACCACCAACAGTGGTTTGGGTTTGGCTTCAGAGTTTTAGCCTTGTACCGGATAGTCAGAAATGGCCGCCCTGCTCCTCTGCTTCACGCCTTTTGTCTGCTAATGTTTTCCAGGTTGACGGTGGTGCCCCTGGGTACGGCACGCAGTATGTGGGGTGGGGGAGTTGGTGGCAGCCCGCTGGTTTAGTTGACCAGTGGAATCGAAAGAACTGGCAGAACTCGCTCCGGGCGAATACGAGCGTACAGGGGTGCGTGTGTGCGTGGTGCTCCCGTCAGCACCGATAGTGATGGTGGTCCTGTAATCGGTAATTATGCTGCAAGTGCTGCTGCTGGATACACCGGACGAACTGGCAGCGTCACCGATGGTCTCGGAAACAGACCAATCCTCCCCGGAATACCAGGAGAGGTCGGGAGCAGCGAACGGCACGTACAACGCCATCAGACTGTAGGGGATGGCCAAATACACAGCTAACACAGGTCAATGCCCCAACAGGCGCCACAGTACTAACAGGGGGGCACCCCGGGCTTCTGCCGCGCAGGGTGGGGCGATGACCGCGCGGTGGATTGGTGCCATGAAGCGCTGTGTTCCTGTTCAGGGGCGGACTGGCTCCCAAAGCTCTGTAGGTTTCAAAAGTGGTATGAGGGTGGGCAAAGGAAAAAACAAACAACCCAAAAAAATACATTTTAAAGGTTGCTTTTATTAAAGCAAAAAAAGCAAAAAAAAAGTCAGCACATTCCTTCCTCCTCGTCCTGCTCTAGGTTCCCAAACATTCGCCCAGTCATATGTATTATGTACATTCGCCCAATTTGGCATTTGTATGTAATGTTTGGCGGGAATCCTGCAGCGACCATAGAATTATAGGTTTCAAGCACTTCGTCGCAGTTGCCCTCAAACCTATCTGGTAGAAGTATGGGCCATGTCGCTGGGCCCGCCCTTACAACTACTTTCACTCGTTCCCCAAACTTAGTGCTGGTTCGGCACCAGCGCAGAATCTCGTAGGCATCCTCTACAGAGAGTTTACTGACGGTAAAAAAAAGTCGTCAGGAAAGCTGAGAGCATTGAAGAAACGCACTGCGTTCCGCACATTGAAATCACTCCCCAGTCCAGAAATCCCATGGTGGGTTCCATGGGCCATGGGAAAACATGGAATGTCATGGAATGTGTGTTCCTCCATGGAGAATGACATTCCATGTATTTTTTGCACCTTTTCATGTGAAATATTCCCACGGAAAATATAATTTTCAAGGAGATTGGTCCCTAAATGTTCCGCAAATGAGTTCCTTGGGATGAGCGTCTCTTGGGACCCGCTCATGGGAAAAACAAAGTTAAAAAAATTGCACACTTCCGCCACTCTGACTTTCCGACTTTCTTCCCAGCTACATCACGTGTACGGCGACGCACGTCAACGTAGCTACGGGTGTAATTCTGGCCAGAAAAATTTTCTGGCCAGAAATTTTTTTTTTCTCTCCTCGATCCCATTCCATCCAAAACTTCGAGAAATAGGACAAAACCAATTTTAACACGTCAAATTTCATTTCTGGCAACGTCCGAAGTGCTCCGAAAAGACTGGTCATGTCCAGCGCAGGTGTGTTCGCTGGCCTCCAACTGATGCAACTGGCGTGTTAAAATTCATGAGGCCCTTGTATTAGTTTAAACCGAAACTAGACCTTTGGAAATAGACAAAGGTTGAATTTTAACACGCCAAATTTAGTTTCTGGCAACGTCCGAAGTGCTCCGGAAAAACTGCGTATGTCCGGCGGAGGCGTGTGCGCTGGCCTTCAACTTATGCAATTAGAGTGTTAAAATTCATCAGCGACTTTTTTCAGGTAGAACTATCACTTGACGTCTGGAAAAAGCCAACACTTAAATTTTAACAAGATAAATTTAGTTTCTGGCAGCGCCCAAGGTGCTCCAAAAAAACTGCGTATGTCCGGCGGAGGCGTGTTCGCTGGTCTTCAACTTATGCAATTGGAGTGTTAAAATTCATCAGCGACTTTTTTCAGGTAGAACTATCACTTGACGTCTGAAAAAAGACAACACTTGAATTTTAACACGCCAAATTCAGTTTCTGGCAACGTCCGAAGTGCTCCGGAAAAACTGCGTATGTCCGGCGGAGGCGTGTTCGCTGGCGTTCAACTGATGCAATTGGCGTGTTCAAATTCATCAGGCACTTTTGTTAGGTAATACCAGCACTAGAAGCCTGAAAAAGCCTAGACATGAATTTTAACACGCCAAATTCAGTTTCTGGCAACGCCCAAAGTGCTCCGAAAAAACTGCGTACGTTCGGCGGAGGCGTGTTCGCTTGCCTTCAACTTATGCAATTGGCGTGTTAAAATTCATCAGGCACTTTTGTCAGGTAGTACCTACACTAGAAGTCTAAAAAAAGCCTAGACATGAATTTTAACACGCCAAATTCAGTTTCTAGCAACGCCCAAAGTGCTCCGGAAAAACTGCGTATGTCTGGCGGAGGCGTGTTCGCTGCCTTTCAACGGGTGCAACTGGCGTGTAAAAATTTATCAGGCACTTTTGTCAGGTAGAACTAACACTTGACTTTTAAAAATAGACAATAGTTGAATTTTAACACGCCAAATTTAGTTTCTGGCAACGTCCGAAGTGCTCCGGAAAAACTGCGTATGTCCGGCGGAGGCGTGTTCGCTGGCCTTCAACTGATGCAATTGGCCTGTTAAAATTCATCAGGCACTTTTGTTAGGTAGTACCAGCACAAGAAGTCTGGAAAAAGCCTAGACATGAATTTTAACACGCCAAATTCAGTTTCTGGCAACGCCCAAAGTGCTCCGAAAAAACTGCGTATGTCCGGCGGAGGCGTGTTCGCTTGCCTTCAACTGATGCAACTAGCGTGTTAAAATTCATTAAGGCCTTTTTTTGGTTTAAACTAACACTAGACATTTGGAAATAGACAAAGGTTGAATTTGAACACGCCAAATTTAGTTTCTGGCAACGTCTGAAGTGCTCCGGAAAAACTGCGTTTGTCCGGCGGAGGCGTGTTCACTGGCCTTCAACGGATACAACTGGCGTGTTAAAATTCATCAGGCACTTTTGTCAGGTATAACCAACACTTGACGTTTAAAAATAGACAATAGTTGAATTTTAACACGCCAAATTTAGTTTCTGGCAACGTCCGAAGTGCTGCGGAAAAACTGCGTTTGTCCGGCGGAGGCGTGTTGGCTGGCCTTCAACGGATACAACTAGCGTGTTAAAATTCATCAGGCACTTTTGTCCGGTAGAACCAACACAAGACGTTTGGAAATAGACAAAGGTTGAATTTTAACACGCCAAATTTAGTTTCTGGCAACGTCCGAAGTGCTCCGGAAAAACTGCGTATGTCCGGCGGAGGCGTGTTCGCTGGCCTTCAACTTATGCAATTGGAGTGTTAAAATTCATCAGCGACTTTTTTCAGGTAGAAGTATCTCTTGACGTTTACAAAAAGCTAACACTTGAATTTAAACACGCCAAATTCAGCTTCTGGCAACGCCCAAAGTGCTCCGGAAAAACTACGTTTGTCCGGCGGAGGCGTGTTCGCTGGCGTTCAACTAATGCAATTGGCGTGTTCAAATTCATCAGGCACTTTTGTTAGGTAATACCAGCACTAGAAGCCTGAAAAAGCCTAGACATGAATTTTAACACGCCAAATTCAGTTTCTGGCAACGCCCAAAGTGCTCCGAAAAAACTGCGTACGTCCGGCGGAGGCGTGTTCGCTTGCCTTCAACTTATGCAATTGGCGTGTTAAAATCCATCAGGCACTTTTGTCAGGTAGTACCAACACTAGAAGTCTAAAAAAAGCCTAGACATGAATTTTAACACGCCAAATTCAGTTTCTAGCAACGCCCAAAGTGCTCCGGAAAAACTGCGTATGTCTGGCGGAGGCGTGTTCGCTGCCTTTCAACGGGTGCAACTGGCGTGTAAAAATTTATCAGGCACTTTTGTCAGTTAGAACTAACACTTAACTTTTAAAAATAGACAATAGTTGAATTTTAACACGCCAAATTTAGTTTCTGGCAACGTCCGAAGTGCTCCGGAAAAACTGCGTATGTCCGGCGGAGGCGTGTTCGCTGGCCTTCAACTGATGCAATTGGCCTGTTAAAATTCATCAGGCACTTTTGTTAGGTAATACCAGCACTAGAAGCCTGAAAAAGCCTAGACATGAATTTTAACACGCCAAATTCAGTTTCTGGCAACGCCCAAAGTGCTCCGAAAAAACTGCGTACGTCCGGCGGAGGCGTGTTCGCTTGCCTTCAACTTATGCAATTGGCGTGTTAAAATCCATCAGGCACTTTTGTCAGGTAGTACCAACACTAGAAGTCTAAAAAAGCCTAGACATGAATTTTAACACGCCAAATTCAGTTTCTAGCAACGCCCAAAGTGCTCCGGAAAAACTGCGTATGTCTGGCGGAGGCGTGTTCGCTGCCTTTCAACGGGTGCAACTGGCGTGTAAAAATTTATCAGGCACTTTTGTCAGGTAGAACTAACACTTAACTTTTAAAAATAGACAATAGTTGAATTTTAACACGCCAAATTTAGTTTCTGGCAACGTCCGAAGTGCTCCGGAAAAACTGCGTATGTCCGGCGGAGGCGTGTTCGCTGGCCTTCAACTGATGCAATTGGCCTGTTAAAATTCATCAGGCACTTTTGTTAGGTAGTACCAGCACAAGAAGTCTGGAAAAAGCCTAGACATGAATTTTAACACGCCAAATTCAGTTTCTGGCAACGCCCAAAGTGCTCCGAAAAAACTGCGTATGTCCGGCGGAGGTGTGTTCGCTTGCCTTCAACTGATGCAACTAGCGTGTTAAAATTCATTAAGGCCTTTTTTTGGTTTAAACTAACACTAGACATTTGGAAATCGACAAAGGTTGAATTTGAACACGCCAAATTTAGTTTCTGGCAACGTCCGAAGTGCTCCGGAAAAACTGCGTTTGTCCGGCGGAGGCGTGTTCGCTGGCCTTCAACTTATGCAATTGGCGTGTTAAAATTCATCTGGCACTCTTGTTAGGTAGTTCCAGCACTTGAAGTCTTGAAAAAACCTAGACATGAATTTTAACACGCGAAATTCAGTTTCTGGCAACGTCCGAAGTGCTCCGGAAAAACTGCGTATGTCCGGCGGAGGCGTGTTCGCTGGCCTTCAACGGATACAACTGGCGTGTTAAAATTCATGAGGCACTTTTGTCACGTAGAACCAACACTAGACGTTTAGAAATAGACAAAGGTGAAATTTTAACACGCCAAATTTAGTTTCTGGCAACGTCCGAAGTGCTCCGGAAAAACTACGTTTGTCCGGCTGAGGCGTTTTCGCTGGCCTTCAACTGATGCAATTGGCGTGTTAAAATTCATCAGACACTTTTGTTAGGTAATACCAGCACATGAAGTCTGGAAAAAGCCTAGACATGAATTTTAACACGCTAAATTTAGTTTCTGGCAACGCCCAAAGTGCTCCAAAAAAACTGCGTTTGTCCGGCGGAGGCGTATTCGCTGGCCTTCAACGGAGACAACTAGCGTGTTAAAATTCATCAGGCACTTTTGTCCGGTAGAACCAACACTAGACATTGGGAAATAGACAAAATTTGAATTTTAACACGCCAAATTTAGTTTCTGCCAACGTCCGAAGTGCTCCGGAAAAACTGCGTATGTCCGGCGGAGGCGTGTTCGCTTGCCTTCAACTGATGCAACTAGCGTGTTAAAATTTATGAGGCCCTTTTCTTGGTTTAAACCAACACTAGACATTTGGAAATAGACAAAAGTTGAATTTTAACACGCCAAATTTAGTTTCTGGCACCGTCCGAATTGCTCCGGAAAAACTGCGTTTGTCCGGCGGAGGCGTGTTCGCTGGCCTTCAACTTATGCAATTGGTGTGTTAAAATTCATCAGCGTTTCTTTTCAGGTAGTTCTATCACTTGACGTCTGAAAAAGCCAACACTTGAATTTTAGCAAGCCAAATTCAGTTTCTGGCAACGCCCAAAGTGCTCCGAAAAACTGCGTTTGTCCGGCGGAGGCGTGTTCGCTGGCCTTTAACGGATACGACTAGCGTGTTAAAATTCTTTAGGCACTTTTGTCCGGTAGAACCAACACTAGACGTTTGGAGATTGACAAAGGTTGAATTTTAACACGCCAAATTTAGTTTCTGGCAACGTCCGAAGTGCTGCGGAAAAACTGCGTATGTCCGGCGGAGGCGTGTTCGCTTGCCTTCAACTAATGCAACTAGCGTGTTAAAATTCATGAGGCCCTTTTTTAGGTTTAAACCAACACTAGACATTTGGAAATAGACAAAATTTGAATTTTAACACGCCAAATTTAGTTTCTGGCAACGTCCTAAGTGCTCCGGAAAAACTGCGTATGTCCAGCGGAGGCGTGTTCGTTGGCCTTCATTTGATGCAACTGGCGTGTTAAAATTCATCAGGCACTTTTGTCAGGTAGTACCAACACTAGAAGTCTGAAAAAAGCCTAGACATGAATTTTAACACGCCAAATTCAGTTTCTCGCAACGCTCAAAGTGTTTCGGAAAAACTGCGTATGTCTGGCGGAGGCGTGTTCGCTGCCTTTCAACGGGTGCAACTGGCGTGTTAAAATTCATCAGGCATTTTTGTCAGGTAAAACTAACACTTGACGTTTAAAAATAGACAATAGTTAAATTTTAACACGCCAAATTTAGTTTCTGGCAACGTCCGAAGTGTTTCGGAAAAACTGCGTATGTCCGGCGGAGGCGTGTTCGCTGGCCTTCATTTGATGCAACTGGCGTGTAAAAATTCATCAGGCACTTTTGTCAGGTAGTACCAACACTAGAAGTCTAAAAAAGCCTAGACATGAATTTTAACACGCCAAATTCAGTTTCTGGCAACGCTCAAAGTGCTCCGAAAAAACTGCGTACGTCCGGCGGAGGCGTATTCGCTGGCCTTCAACGGAGACAACTAGCGTGTTAAAATTCATCAGCCACTTTTGTCCGGTAGAACCAACACTAGACATTGGGAAATAGACAAAATTTGAATTTTAACACGCCAAATTTAGTTTCTGCCAACGTCCGAAGTGCTCCGGAAAAACTGCGTATGTCCGGCGGAGGCGTGTTCGCTGCCTTTCAACGGGTGCAACTGGCGTGTTAAAATTCATCAGGCATTTTTGTCAGGTAAAACTAACACTTGACGTTTAAAAATAGACAATAGTTAAATTTTAACACGCCAAATTTAGTTTCTGGCAACGCCCAAAGTGCTCCGAAAAAACTGCGTATGTCCGGCGGAGGCGCGTTCGCTGGCCTTCAACTTATGCAATTGGAGTGTTAAAATTCATCAGCGACTTTTTTCAGGTAGAAGTATCTCTTGACGTTTACAAAAAGCTAACACTTGAATTTAAACACGCCAAATTCAGCTTCTGGCAACGCCCAAAGTGCTCCGGAAAAACTACGTTTGTCCGGCGGAGGCGTGTTCGCTGGCGTTCAACTAATGCAATTGGCGTGTTCAAATTCATCAGGCACTTTTGTTAGGTAATACCAGCACTAGAAGCCTGAAAAAGCCTAGACATGAATTTTAACACGCCAAATTCAGTTTCTGGCAACGCCCAAAGTGCTCCGAAAAAACTGCGTACGTCCGGCGGAGGCGTGTTCGCTTGCCTTCAACTTATGCAATTGGCGTGTTAAAATCCATCAGGCACTTTTGTCAGGTAGTACCAACACTAGAAGTCTAAAAAAAGCCTAGACATGAATTTTAACACGCCAAATTCAGTTTCTAGCAACGCCCAAAGTGCTCCGGAAAAACTGCGTATGTCTGGCGGAGGCGTGTTCGCTGCCTTTCAACGGGTGCAACTGGCGTGTAAAAATTTATCAGGCACTTTTGTCAGGTAGAACTAACACTTAACTTTTAAAAATAGACAATAGTTGAATTTTAACACGCCAAATTTAGTTTCTGGCAACGTCCGAAGTGCTCCGGAAAAACTGCGTATGTCCGGCGGAGGCGTGTTCGCTGGCCTTCAACTGATGCAATTGGCCTGTTAAAATTCATCAGGCACTTTTGTTAGGTAATACCAGCACTAGAAGCCTGAAAAAGCCTAGACATGAATTTTAACACGCCAAATTCAGTTTCTGGCAACGCCCAAAGTGCTCCGAAAAAACTGCGTACGTCCGGCGGAGGCGTGTTCGCTTGCCTTCAACTTATGCAATTGGCGTGTTAAAATCCATCAGGCACTTTTGTCAGGTAGTACCAACACTAGAAGTCTAAAAAAAGCCTAGACATGAATTTTAACACGCCAAATTCAGTTTCTAGCAACGCCCAAAGTGCTCCGGAAAAACTGCGTATGTCTGGCGGAGGCGTGTTCGCTGCCTTTCAACGGGTGCAACTGGCGTGTAAAAATTTATCAGGCACTTTTGTCAGGTAGAACTAACACTTAACTTTTAAAAATAGACAATAGTTGAATTTTAACACGCCAAATTTAGTTTCTGGCAACGTCCGAAGTGCTCCGGAAAAACTGCGTATGTCCGGCGGAGGCGTGTTCGCTGGCCTTCAACTGATGCAATTGGCCTGTTAAAATTCATCAGGCACTTTTGTTAGGTAGTACCAGCACAAGAAGTCTGGAAGAAGCCTAGACATGAATTTTAACACGCCAAATTCAGTTTCTGGCAACGCCCAAAGTGCTCCGAAAAAACTGCGTATGTCCGGCGGAGGTGTGTTCGCTTGCCTTCAACTGATGCAACTAGCGTGTTAAAATTCATTAAGGCCTTTTTTTGGTTTAAACTAACACTAGACATTTGGAAATCGACAAAGGTTGAATTTGAACACGCCAAATTTAGTTTCTGGCAACGTCCGAAGTGCTCCGGAAAAACTGCGTTTGTCCGGCGGAGGCGTGTTCGCTGGCCTTCAACGGATACAACTGGCGTGTTAAAATTCATGAGGCTCTTTTCTTGGTTTAAACCAACACCAGACATTTGGAAATAGACAAAAGTTGAATTTTAACACGCCAAATTTAGTTTCTGGCACCGTCTGAATTGCTCCGGAAAAACTGCGTTTGTCCGGCGGAGGCGTGTTCGCTGGCCTTCAACTTATGCAATTGGTGTGTTAAAATTCATCAGCGTTTCTTTTCAGGTAGTACTATCACTTGACGTCTGAAAAAAGCCAACACTTGAATTTTAGCAAGCCAAATTCAGTTTCTGGCAACGCCCAAAGTGCTCCGAAAAAACTGCGTTTGTCCGGCGGAGGCGTGTTCGCTGGCCTTTAACGGATACGACTAGCGTGTTAAAATTCTTTAGGCACTTTTGTCCGGTAGAACCAACACTAGACGTTTGGAGATTGACAAAGGTTGAATTTTAACAC